>PVNU02001225.1:0-27445 GCA_003013855.2 Liriodendron chinense | reverse complement strand
TACCAATATGAAACGATTGTACGAGATCTGGGCCATTCATCTGATCAGGAGATCTAAGATCATGACACAGATATAAACTAAATATCGTTTTCTGATCAGATAGCTATCTGTTTGTGATCATTATGGACCGTTGATCATTTTCTCTAATAGCCATTTTTCATCGTGCTACAGTGGGTCCAACTGATGAACGATCAGTGTGACTTTTATCTAAGGGACTACAGAATTCTGCACGATGAATGGTCTAGATCTCGTATAGACATTCTATTTTTGTATACATGCCGTGAAGCCCCTTCACCACTTACGCGAGCGAGAATACTTCATCTCGCCACATGAAATGCTTAGGTGCTTCGCGGGAGGATAGATTGGAGAGACGCTCCCAACCTGGCACACATGTTAACATCCGTCTATTCATCAGTTTGGGATCTGCAACTAACATCTTCGGCCCGAAATCAATCTGGGCCGTTCATCTGGTGGGCCGCAGTTTTATCTTGCATATACACATGGTCAGCCTTTCATAGCCGTTGTTTACTCCTGCTACCAAAAGTAGAAACAAAGGGGCTCTGTTGTCAATCAGGTGGATTTAATATTCCAAACAACGGCAGATCGTGATAGTTGATACGCAGGCGATAAAAACTTGCACAGGTGGCATACATGAAGGGGCTGTTTGAAAGCAGTGCGGGACCCATTAGATAGGTCATCATGCAAAAGTTAGATCGATTGGGAAATCCTGACCCTGAGTCATGGGCAGTTGAATAGGAATCATTATCCATTTGCATTACCACCGTCCAAGAAATGCCCACCAATCAGCCTCGTAGGATATCAAAATTAGTGTACTTTTCGGTTTTTAGGATATCTATCTGGACTGGGACCGAGGACTTATACGGTTAGATTTAAGATACCTGAATGCCACGTGTGTATTTTTTTAGTGGCTGCGTATGAACCATTAGAGCTGCCAGAGCATCGTTTTTTCACTTCAGAGTTATTTGATAGGATGGAGGAGGTAGATGATTCGTATGCATGCACCCATAATTGGACATGGCTTCGTTGGATCCGGGGAACCACTGAGGTCAGTGGTTCTGGGCTTGTGGGGTCCACCGTGATGTAGGTGTTTTAATTATATTCATGTGTTCATCCGTTTTGCGGCTCATTTTAGGGCATGGGCCCAAAAACTGAAGAAGCAGATCCACAGGGGGTGATTGAACGCTCACCATTAAAAACTTCTTAGGTCCCAGTGTAATGTTTATTTTCCATCAAACATGTTGATAAGGTCACATAGACATGGATGAAGAGAAAACGCAAAACAGACATTGATGAAGAGAAAACACAAAAATCAACGTGAATGAAGAGAAAACAAAAAAATCAGCTTGATCAAAAACTATTGTGGGCCCAAGAAGTTTTTAACGGTGATCACCACTGTTTCCGGTAGTGTGGTCCACTTGAGATTTGGGTCTGCTTCATTTTTGTGCTCATGCCCTTAAATGTGATGGCAAAATGAATGGATAGCCTGGATATAAAACACATAATCCACCAAAGCTACATCCCCATGATAAGCAATCCTAGCCGTTGATTGTTGGTTTGTTCCACATCGGTTGGGAGGGGTCAGGGTTGGCTTTGTATATCGTGGGGTTACTCCAACTAATAGGTTAGCCTTTTGGGTGTGACACAACAGTGGTATTAAAGCCAAGGTTATCTGCCAGAGCCATGTCCCATGCGCGCGTGAGGGAAAGGAGGGGAGGCCCCGTGCATGTGTGTTGCACGCCCTAAGTTTCATTGTAGGGAGGGGGGATTATTGGTTTGTCCCCCATTGGTTAGGAGAGGGGTAGGGTTTGCCTTCATATATACTAGGTTACTCCACCTAATAGGTTAGCATTTTGGGTGCAACACAACAGTGCTTGATTAGTTGGGTAATTGTTCGTTGAATTTCAGGTGTTAACTAGTTTAGTTAGATGTAATTCAATCATTGTAACAGTGTAATTTTTTTAACACACTACAAGAGCACTTGAACCGATGCCTAATTTTTGGTTCATGATTAATATAAAAAGTGGGGTCCATGATTTGGACGGTTTCGCTTGAGTTGCATTATATGATATATTACGTTATGTTGGTGTACGTGTACTAATTAGGTTATTAAGTTTCAGTTGACGTTAAAGGTTGCTGAGGTATAAAAAGGAGTTTCTCATGGTACCTGTCTGACTTTCTGGCCATGGACAAAAAGCTTTTACTTTTAAACTATTTTAATAAAATCACCTTTTGTTTTTTTTTTCGTAGTACAACAGGTTGCATTGATTTTAACTAATTGGCCGTTAGCTTTTCTGGGCAGTAAATGAGAAAAAGATGTTTTCACCAGAAATGGCTTATCACAGTTATACCTCATTCGATGTGATCAAGACTCTCATTTCATTGCATGCCATTGTTTGAGGCAGAGGAAAACCTTTCATATGGGTGACTTAGGTGGGGTCCATTGCAGCGCCAATGTGACATCCATTTTGTCCATCTTTTTCAAGAGCTTACGAAAGGATGTGCTACCAAAAAAATTATCCACATCTAAAACTTAAGTGGGCCACACCACAAGAAACATTGGGATTGAACTCAAGCCATTGAAAATCCCATAGTCCAGTGTTGCTTGTGTGGTAACCCAATTGATCATTGGATTTGCCTAGTTTTTTAATCCCACCATTCCACTAGCTCGCGAATCCAATGGATGCAGTGGACATCACATGGACACTATGATGAACCACACAATGGGAAACAATGGTGGTATGACAATTACCATTAAAAACTTGTTAGGGGTAGTTCAATTCAGATGTGTGGCCACACATGTTACGAATCAGCCGCATTTGACCAAGCGTGTGATTAGATTTAGCGACGGGCCAACATGCCAAAGTCTTATTCGGCTTGAATTGATTGAATGCTTGTGACCTCAAGTATCAAACTAGCCAAATTAAGAATAAATCTATGAAGATTGGCCTTACTATTCAACCACCAAATGTCATAGCGATCAAACAATTTTAGAAGAGGAGGGTTAATCCTTTTGAATGAGATCTTTTAATTTTCTTGGAGCTAATGAAATTTCTTTTAACAGTGATAGTATATCAAGTTTTTCAATAAAACAATAAGCATTTGACAGATTTAAAAATAAAGTTTGATTGTCAATTTTTTTAATTGGAATGTATAAGCAGTATAATCATTGCAGATTTCTTTGGCCAAAGATGCTCCTGCGTACAAGCCATATAGACGGTCAAATAGGGCGTTTAGGATGTGATCGCGACACAATAACTCGTCTTCTTAACGCTTGGCTCTGGCAGCGATCTGTTTTGTACTATCATTATCAGTCACCTCTGGAAGTGGTTGCAGGTTCGGGTCGATCTTTATGGCAATGAGAAGAAATTCTAGCTTGTCTTGCCACCTACTGAAGCCGTGCCATCGAACTAGTCAAGTCATATTAGGCCTGGTTCATCAGCTTGATATATAACGCTTTTAGTATCCATATCAGAATCAAGATTTAATATTGTTGGGGAAAAATTCTAAAACAAATAATTTGGATTAATTTGGATATCGAAAAAAATATTATAAAATCGTTTTGAATAAGGATGAAGTATGTATTAGATACGTTATCATTAAAGCATGATTCACCCACTGTCCTCTCATATTAGAGATCGTAGCAGTTTGTTGGCGAATTACTTTCAGGATACAACAAGCCTTGTTTGGTCCTGCATGTAGCAATCACGAAGGGATCACCTTAAGAACTCGGCTAAGCAGTACTAGTCTCTAGCAAACTGATGTGAGTATCTGACTCAAAACTTAGTGACTTTGAATACTCAGTGTGTTAGTAACTTGTCAAGAAAAGGAGAGAGATCTTATGTTCTATAAAAGGATCGACTGGTTTTTTTTATGCTCTAGACCTGGAGAGGTCCTGATTTATATGGATGGAGCGAGTGGGACCATTGCACCTAAGGCCATTAAGGATCAAAATGTTGCAAAAATGTTTCTAACCATTGGCTCATGTAATTCAAAACATTTCAAACTGTCAGATCCTAATCTAACCGTTGGATTAAAGATCTGATCATTTCGATCACTAAATGGCTAGTCAATTTTTTGGACCGTTGGCATTAACTAGCATCAGTTTCTGATCATTCACTACAATGGCGGATCTGGCCATTTTAGATAAACCATATAAGCTGGTCTTCTCACAGTTCGCACCTTCTTGCACCGCGATTCTTACATGCACAAAGTGTAATGTGCGCAACTAACACCATTACAATCACATTGAAATTACAACGTACGGGGTATGGATAGTCTAACATGACACCTAGCATGCTATACATTGCAGAAGCTAAGAGCAGAGCTTTAGAATCATGGCTAAATCCTAGGGGGGTTGAATAGGACTACTTAAATTTTATGCATAATTAAAATATTGCCAATTTTAAACTTAATTATGCAATTAACACGTAGGCTTTCAAACTAAGTGGATCTAATCACATAGACTACAAAATATTCAATAATCTAAGCAATTAGTTACAAGGAGATAGTGAGCTTGTGTGCGTTCATGTGTAAACTATACAATCCCTAGCATATATCTAATCATGCATTCATAATTCAACTAATTAAACACAAGCATAATTAGAAAGAGATACTCAAAGGCAATCACAATCACAAATATGTATAGTGGTTCAGTTTTCTTACTCCACTCCTGGTTGACGCACTCTTCCCTCAAATGTACCGCATTTCACTATCTAGGAGTTTCAATATGTTTCTCACAACCTTTACACTTGGGTTTTAATAGTTTCACAAAAAACCTTGGTTGAACATAAGAACCGGCTCCCTTAGAGACTTAGTTGATTTTCTATTAGCTAACCAACAGCCACTACACGTACATTTTCATTAGATGCCTACACAAGGACTTAGTTTAAGTTTTGCACAAGAACCAAGGTCTTACACAAGAACTTAATGAATTTGGGTCCCAAACTCTACACTCAATCCTACACAATGAAAGAGTATAATAGGATTCTTACAATTGACAACTTACTTATCGGATTGAGCCTCTTTTGATACACCTTGCTTAAGTCCCTTCTTCATGCTCCACCGTGCTTGAATCAGCTCCTCATTGCTCTCCCGATCATTGATGTCGAATGATTCGACTACATGATCAAACACTTTGCATGCAATGCTCCATTGAAGTGACCAAGGTGATGGAGTTGATGAAATCTCTACAACCTAAGGATGAGAGTTGGTTCCATGTTGTGGATTCACTAAATGGGCCTTTTAGATAATTTAGATAATGATCTACCTATTGAATTTAGTATCTAATATCTAAAGAGAGGTGGAGATCAAGCTCATCTTCAACATGAGCTTATAATACTCTTACTTATAATGAATCACAAGTAAAATGACTTCATCTCATAGGATTAGAGCCTCTATAGATACGGAGTTGTAGTGGCTTTTAATGCATTAAAAACCTATTTAAATGTCTAAAGCCCGTATGCCCTTTATAAAGAAATAGCTTTGCAATGGTAAAAAAACAAGCAGAAAATAGCTATGGTTGATCGGTTGATCTGAACTTTCGACCGTTCGACAGTCGCCTTCAATCAATTGAACTTACCCTTCAATCAGTCAAGCTTGATTCAATTTTCAGGCAAATCTTGCTTGATTGTTTTTGGGCACTTCAACTAGTTGATGTCGACTAGTCAAGATGGGTCGAAGATGTACTTGATTGATTGACAACACCTATAATGCTGTTGTTTTAGGCAGTTCGTTTTATAGTAACTTGAGTACCTCTAAGGCCTTACTAATTATGATCATTTAAGGATCCTAAGGCTAATGGATGACCAAACAAAGTTTACCTATTAAGGTTCGGTCATTTAAAAGGTAGGTTGTTTTGAGTCTAGGATTAGGGTCACCAAAGCACCTTTGATTTACCTGTTTCTTCACTCCATGATGCTTCATATGTCTTTGATCTTCAGCTTCCAAGGCTCAACCGACTCACCAATACATAGACTCACATGATTGACAAACAAGGTGCACAAATAAGTGCATTAACACACACTGGCCATGCCCTCGCCATCGCCAACGCTCCTATGAACATGCAATCTTAAGCTCTCTCTCCCTTTTCCTCCAAGTAAACTCACTATAAGAAAATTTATAAACCCAAAAAACTCCTGTCTTTAACTGATGTGGGACTAAACAAAAAATCACTTTTTCAAAAATGATTTAGAAGGAAATGAAAATTTCGTTTGAAATTTTTATTTTCAAAATTCAAATTAATTATTTGATTTAACCAACGAGAGAAATGATGGAGTTTTCCTCCTCATCAAAGGAGGAGAGAGAGTGAAACTGGGAGTGGTCGGGCGCCGGGCCATTTATGGCCGGGCGACCGAAATTCCTTCAGAAGGGCAGCAAGATTGCTGGACGGTTTTGGCTACAGCCGGGCGCCCGACGGTCAAAGTGACCGGGCGCCCGATGACTTGGCCGGGCGCCCGACCATGTTGGTCCGGGCACCCGAAATTGGAATTTTTTCCTGTTTTTCTCGCTGGAAGTTTTTGGACCTGGCCGGGCGCCCGACAGTGTGGTGACCGGGCGCCCGACCCGGCGTGGACTTGTAACGCCTTGGAAATTTCAATCCTCGAGCCTTGAAAGTACACGAGCGCCTTTAGAATTTTTTCTATTTTAATTCTCAAATGAGAATGCATACGCTTGATTTAGAACCAACAATCTAGAAGATTTGTACATGAAACCCTAGTTTGAATGATCCGATTTGATCGAAATCTCGTAAGACATTTAGACACATCAATCTAACCGTACACTCTCTATTAGATATCATGGATAACTACGGATTCCTTTTTAATTGTCTAATCCTACATCCGATCCGTTGATTAATGAATCTCAATCTATGATTTACTGAAATCACAATGGATTAACCTATATAACCGACTTACAATGCAGATCCACCTTAGACTACCCTAATCAATGAATCAAATCTCGATTATCTTGAGTTTAGAAATCGATTTGACAAAATAGCCCTTTTGACATATAAAACCATACGAATGAGATTAACCACCCTTAACCTGCAAATAAATGCACCCCGTATATCACATCATATACCTAGCTATGCCCACTACTGACCTAGTGAAAGGATTCGCTAAACTCTGTTCTCTAAATCATCCAATTGGTGTCCCGAAAACTTAGAACAGCTATACACCGTTCATTAGTGGGCCGTTGATCACGAATCTACACGAAATCGATTGCCTTAATGGGCTTGACCTTTCCCCTATATCAGATACCCGACACCCTATCCCGAACTGCACAACTTAGATCAAGACCAGAGAGGGTGAGTTGTGTGACTCACCTCAACCTTGGACCATCTGGAACTATAAATACCAAGCCCATTTGAGAATTCCATTTGAGATGGAATTTGGAGGATTTTTAGGGTCTTGCTTAGGGATTTGCTTGGAGCTTCCGATCCAGCTGTCGTCGCTCCCAAGTGATCGATGCCGGCCGTCCATCATAGGTAATATACCGTCCTAAGTGTTGAATTTGATATTGAAATTGATTCTTTCTTGCTCCAATCCATCTCTTTTCGAATCTATATAGGATTTTCAGTTGTTCCTTCGAATCCTTCGTTCTAGACGTTGTTAGCGTGTAAATTCTCCAACACAGGTGAGGACTATCTTCTAAGTTGGCTATTATCAGCCCATGAGGGTTCCAAATAGTGAAAATTAGGTTTTTCTTGAATTCTATTCAAAGTTAAGTGCCGAATGATTTATGTTTATGATTGATGTTCTGTATGTGTTGATTAATTACATGCTTACTTCGATGTGTGGATTGATTGCCTATTTGAATCGATTTTATGAAAATATGAGATTTGATGTGTTGTGCATATCAAGTGTTTGATGAAATTCCTGAGTGAACAGAAGTTCACATATGCTTGAGTAAGTGGATTACCGTCCACCCAGGCTAGTGCCTGATTGTGAATTTGATAATTTGGCCTGCAATAGCACGCCAAGTGTTTGATTTTACGCCCATATATGAAATGAAGTATATCGCATATCAACTGTTTGGTTTTATGCCTGATTGAGACAATGAATGCTATGATGTTCTATTCTTCTCACAACATGCTTAGTATAATATTTAATTGACATGATTGTGGTTAATCTCTGAAAATCACAATTTATGGACTGCCTACTTGGGTTTGGCCGTCACGGACTTGTTTGGTCGACTTGGGAGTAACATGATCGACCGACCCTAGCTACGTCGGTTTGGTTGATGTTTCGCTCGGCCTACCAAATCAGTCAATTTCAGGGTTAATCATATTTGTTTGATCATTGTTACATATTCTGTAGAATCTCGAATACCACAATTACCATTGTTACGCAGTCACTTATAACTGTACGTATCAAGTCTCATGAGCCAGACATGGAATATGGGTAACTGTGTTTGTGCTGTCTTAGGCTGGTGTGGGTGATGAGCCCTCCAATAGCCTTGAGCATTGAATCCTACATACTGAAGCTCATGGGCCAAGCATGGTATATGGGTAACTGTGCTTGTGCTGTCTTTGACCGGTATTGATCCTGATGGTCTTATCGAGAGTCTTGAGCACCGATGCTAGGTGACGAGCCTACCATCATTGATCTTGGGTGACGACCCATTACCATGTATATGACATTCTAGGGCATTGAGACCCTTACCATTTGATTCATTATTCAGTTATGTTGGGTGACGGACCTAAATTGGGATTCCAGGAGCCGGGCATAGGACGCCCTGGCCTGGCGGTGGGCCCCGGCCTGGTAGAGGGTACCCCGACCTGGCATTGTCCAGTGTTCGGTAAGGCCACTGTCCAGTGTCCGGTTTTCCTCGCTGTCCAGTGTTCGGCTGCGTTCCTGTCGGTCGTGTTCCTGTTTAATAGACTTTTGATAAATTGAGGTATTCTGGCTTCGCCAATACTGCTGATTGAATACGGGATTAAATAAATACTTGGTAAACATGCATGCATCACATTTTCACGTGCATTGGTCTGATGCTGCTGCTGGGTGGTAACCCCACCGTTTATTTCTCCGGAACATAACATTTGCATATCATAGTTGCATGCATTATTCAACTAGAATAGGAACTTGATTGTGAAGTTATGTTATCTACTGATGCTGGGGTGGTAGGTGTGAGAACCCCACCATTTGTTATGCTCCACTATTTTTACTTGATTGTATTGATAACATGTTTAACTTAGGGAATGGTAACACTGAGTATGATTACTCACTCCCACCTGGGGGGGTGTTTTAAAACACCAACCAGTTATTTTGATGCAGGAGTTGCTGCCACTTGATGCATGAGATGCAGGACCTGTTGGCTTACCTATGTCGTGCATTTCAATTTCTGCCTTGAATTGGATGTCTTGGGTCAATATTCTTAAAGATTTCATTGTATATGTATATATTGAGCCCCAGCTGAGTGGACTCCTTGATTGTGTGGATAATTGTATGTATTTACACTTTAAATTCAAACTGAATTATACACTGTTTAGCTTAAATCTCTATTTATGAGTTGATGCCATCGATTTGTGCCATTAAACTATACTTCCGCAAAATACAGTCCGCCCGGAAGAGTCGGGAGCCGCGGACTGCCCGACACTTGATTTTCGGGGCGTGACAAGTTGGTATCAGAGCATGAGTGAGATATAAACTGAGCTAGTGGGTTGGGGGAATCACCATAAGATACACATTGACGTACTCTGAATGTTGAACATAGCGACCGTGAACATTAGGACAAAATTTCTCTTTGAGTGATGATTGTGAACTTAAACATAGAAATTTGAATCTTAGGATCAAATCCCCATTTGATTGCTTATTTTGAATGTGAACATGGACTTAGGAACATTGAGTCTTATGACCAAATTCCCTTGAGACAGTGATTGCGAACCTAGAATTTGAAAGGTGTTGAACTTATGGACCATTGTAGTTTTTAATGTTCAGTGTGGATGGTTTTGGGTGTGAATGATGGATTTTCAAGTTGAAATCTGAGGAAATCTGAAAATCACAAGTGTTTGTGGACTTTAGTTTCAATAAGTCTGTCGTGTAAAATGATTTTTGAATTTATATCACTCCAATATTTATTTAAATTTTTCTGGTAGCCTGTTGACAAGTCTAAGTTCATCCCTCAAAATTTCATCTGATTTTGAGTTCTAGAGAAAATTCTAAAATTCTTGAAGTACCAGCTTCTTGAAACTTATAATTTTCTGGATAGCTTCTGAAATAATTAGAAATACTCCTTATTTAAGTTTTATTTTTATTTTCTAATTATTTTTTCCTAAAACTAGACTCATCAAGCTTCATTGTGGTTTTTAAATCACCTTAATCGGAGTTGTATGCAAAAAGATACATTTTTTTGAAGTCAGCCATAAAATACCATTTTTTTCGATGGGATTTCGATGGATCGAAGAAATTTTTCGATAGAACTCCGATTGATCGGAGATCCTCTCCGATTGATCGGAAAAGTGTCCAGAGAGTTGAGATTTTCATCGTTATTTCCGATTGATCGGAACTTATCTCCGATTGATCGGAAATCTGTCCAGAGATATTCAAAAATCTGATGGAATTTCCGATTGATCGGACACCTATCGGAACTATAGTCTCCGATTGATCGGGCACCTATCGGACATCAATCGAAACTGTAGGGCTATTTTTCCAAATTTTCTGTATCTTATTTTTCTGGCCCCGTGACTCTGCACTGTGACTTTTCTGGACGATTCAGGTCTTTTGACTTGATTCTTCAGAGAATTTTTCGTCGCTTTTCAATGTTAATTCTTTTCTATTTGAAATCATATTCATTGAATTAAATTTCATCGGGCCTCTCTCAAATCGATGATTATCTCGATTGACCGATGGACCACCCAAACTTGCTCATTTTGTTGTTTTTCATAGCAAACTTCAAATGACCATAACTTTTGATCCGGGATGAGTTACGGGACGCACAACATATGGATTCTTACTGAAATTTAATTCTGAGGCCAACCAAACTATATATCTTATCAAAACATAATTCTTTCTTGCCCAAAATTTTAGTTTTTTTTTTAGAAATAGTTACTATTGTTAGTAGGGTGAACCTTCCGTCATTTTCGGTACTTCGAAAACATATTCAATTGGACCCATTTATCACAAAAAATGCATGAGAAAGTATTGTATACTATTAGTGTTGTTAAATCGTTCGATTTATCATTTATAACTTATGATTTTAGTCGAACTTAACAAAACGATTTCAACTCCGAATCTAAAATTTTATTTTGAAACCTATGAGTGCTATGAATTTGAAACCTTTGATGTATATATGATAATGATTTTTTTTTGTTGACATTGCATAATAGGAATAAGTATTCAATGATTTGTACTCCCTAGTTTGTATCATGTTAGGAATCATCTGACCAAGATACAGTAGGACTTGCTAGTTTTTGTATATTTTTTTTGTTTTAGGAAGTCTTGTACAATTGACATTAGGACTCTTAGTTAGATTTTTTTTTTCTATTGCGTAGGGCTTTATGGTTTCAATTGGTTTTTATAGACTTTCCTAAGCTACCTTTAGCTCTTGTGAATCATATATAACCATGATTTTTATATATTTGAGGTCTACATCCCGTAGGGGACTTAGTGCTCATTCTTTTCCCTTGACCATGCCAATCTCATGCTACATTTAGAACTTCCTTACATCCTTTCTTTTTCCCTACTACCATCACCACGATAAATGCTAACAACATCAAACCCCTTCCAGTTTAGAACAATGGCTTTTATACGGTCAAATGAATAGGATTGGTAGTGTGCTATCGGGCCCTGGGTAGCATAATTTGTATAAACCCAAATGACTTAAGTTAGGTTGATGAAACATGGAGCTTTAAATTTTGACTAATCTTTGACCATTAGAAACCTTTCTATAGTAGTCACCTAGACTTATGCATCTTGAGAAATTAATTCCCCATCGAATCGAGCTTAGACTTATCATGGACACTCTTTGAACTTGACCCAAAGGACAATTTTAGAACAGTGAAACTTGATTCTCCCCAAGCATCTAGAATTATCAGATCACGGATTTATGGAACCATACACATGCGAAGCATTCGCGGTTTGACTCAATTCCCAATCCTGGGTGATTACCAATGGACTCACTGCTTGGATCGAGCAGAAGACCAGGATCCAACAGGAATAGGAAATGATATAACGACCTTCTTGCTCTGATCAGGCAGAGGATCGACGTATCAGATTCAGGCCTACTATAACCGTTTTCTCCGTACAAGCCCAGTTGTGAACCGTCCTTCGAATAAGGACAACTCTGTTGAATCATTAGCAACCCGGTAAGAGTGTTAAGATTGGCTAAGCATGCCCAAAAGCCGTATTACCTGAATGTCAACCAAACGATCTAAGTCACTCCCTTCCTTTCTTTGAACTTGTTCAAGATATTCATGCCCCATTCTTACAACTGTAGCAAGGCAACACATAGAAGAGATCCGACGACTAAGATACCCAATGATAGGAGGATGAGTGTTTTCCCAACAAGAGCCCACCTATTATCATTTGAAACTATGTTCCTTAGTCTCCTCGGCCATGCACTAGAGCTCTCTGTTTACTTGAGGAAGATCATCTCCTCTAAAGAAAGTACTTTAGCCTTTAGGGGGGTAAACCGTTGTGACCACCAATAAATGTACTAGAAAATTTCGGGGACGAAATTATTTTTTTAGGAGGGTAGATTGTAACGCCCTGAAAATTTCAATCCTCGAGCCTTGAAAGTACACGAGTGCCTTTAGAATTTTTTCTATTTTAATTCTCAAATGAGAATGCATACGCTTGATTTAGAACCAACAATCTAGAAGATTTGTACATGAAACCCTAGTTTGAATGATCCGATTTGATCGAAACCTCGTAAGACATTTAGACACATCAATCTAACCGTACACTCTCTATTAGATATCATGGATAACTACGGATTCCTTTTTAATTGTCTAATCCTACATCCGATCCGTTGATTAATGAATCTCAATCTATGATTTACTGAAATCACAATGGATTAACCTATATAACCGACTTACAATGCAGATCCACCTTAGACTACCCTAATCAATGAATCAAATCGCGATTATCTTGAGTTTAGAAATCGATTTGACAAAATAGCCCTTTTGACATATAAAACCATACGAATGAGATTAACCACCCTTAACCTGCAAATAAATGCACCCCGTATATCACATCATATACCTAGCTATGCCCACTATGACCTAGTGAAAGGATTCGCTAAACTCTGTTCTCTAAATCATCCAATTGGTGTCCCGAAAACTTAGAACAGCTATACACCGTTCATTAGTGGGCCGTTGATCACGAATCTACACGAAATTGATCGTCTTACTGGACTTGACCTTTCCCCTATATCAGATACCCGACACCCTATCCCGAACTGCACAACTTAGATCAAGACCAGAGAGGGTGAGTTGTGTGACTCACCTCAACCTTGGACCATCTGGAACTATAAATACCAAGCCCATTTGAGAATTCCATTTGAGATGGAATTTGGAGGATTTTTAGGGTCTTGCTTAGGGATTTGCTTGGAGCTTCCGATCCAGCTGTCGTCGCTCCCAAGTGATCGATGCCGGCCGTCCATCATAGGTAATATACCGTCCTAAGTGTTGAATTTGATATTGAAATTGATTCTTTCTTGCTCCAATCCATCTCTTTTCGAATCTATGTAGGATTTTCAGTTGTTCCTTCGAATCCTTCGTTCTAGACGTTGTTAGCGTGTAAATTCTCCAACACAGGTGAGGACTATCTTCTAAGTTGGCTATTATCAGCCCATGAGGGTTCCAAATAGTGAAAATTAGGTTTTTCTTGAATTCTATTCAAAGTTAAGTGCCGAATGATTTATGTTTATGATTGATGTTCTGTATGTGTTGATTAATTACATGCTTACTTCGATGTGTGGATTGATTGCCTATTTGAATCGATTTTATGAAAATATGAGATTTGATGTGTTGTGCATATCAAGTGTTTGATGAAATTCCTGAGTGAACAGAAGTTCACATATGCTTGAGTAAGTGGATTACCGTCCACCCAGGCTAGTGCCTGATTGTGAATTTGATAATTTGGCCTGCAATAGCACGCCAAGTGTTTGATTTTACGCCCATATATGAAATGAAGTATATCGCATATCAACTGTTTGGTTTTATGCCTGATTGAGACAATGAATGCTATGATGTTCTATTCTTCTCACAACATGCTTAGTATAATATTTAATTGACATGATTGTGGTTAATCTCTGAAAATCACAATTTATGGACTGCCTACTTGGGTTTGGCCGTCACGGACTTGTTTGGTCGACTTGGGAGTAACATGATCGACCGACCCTAGCTACGCCGGTTTGGTTAATGTTTCGCTCGGCCTACCAAATCAGTAAATTTCAGGGTTAATCATATTTGTTTGATCATTGTTACATATTCTGTAGAATCTCGAATACCACAATTACCATTGTTACGCAGTCACTTATAACTGTACGTATCAAGTCTCATGAGCCAGACATGGAATATGGGTAACTGTGTTTGTGCTGTCTTAGGCTGGTGTGGGTGATGAGCCCTCCAATAGCCTTGAGCATTGAATCCTACATACTGAAGCTCATGGGCCAAGCATGGTATATGGGTAACTGTGCTTGTGCTGTCTTTGACCGGTATTGATCCTGATGGTCTTATCGAGAGTCTTGAGCACCGATGCTAGGTGACGAGCCTACCATCATTGATCTTGGGTGACGACCCATTACCATGTATATGACATTCTAGGGCATTGAGACCCTTACCATTTGATTCATTATTCAGTTATGTTGGGTGACGGACCTAAATTGGGATTCCAGGAGCCGGGCATAGGACGCCCTGGCCTGGCGGTGGGCCCCGGCCTGGTAGAGGGTACCCCGACCTGGCATTGTCCAGTGTTCGGTAAGGCCACTGTCCAGTGTCCGGTTTTCCTCGCTGTCCAGTGTTCGGCTGCGTTCCTGTCGGTCGTGTTCCTGTTTAATAGACTTTTGATAAAATTGAGGTACTCTGGCTTCGCCAATACTGCTGATTGAATACGGGATTAAATAAATACTTGGTAAACATGCATGCATCACATTTTCACGTGCATTGGTCTGATGCTGCTGCTGGGTGGTAACCCCACCGTTTATTTCTCCAGAACATAACATTTGCATATCATAGTTGCATGCATTATTCAACTAGAATAGGAACTTGATTGTGAAGTTATGTTATTTACTGATGCTGGGGTGGTAGGTGTGAGAACCCTACCATTTGTTATGCTCCACTATTTTTACTTGATTGTATTGATAACATGTTTAACTTAGGGAATGGTAACACTGAGTATGATTACTCACTCCCACCTGGGGGGGTGTTTTAAAACACCAACCAGTTATTTTGATGCAGGAGTTGCTGCCACTTGATGCATGAGATGCAGGACCTGTTGGCTTACCTATGTCGTGCATTTCAATTTCTGCCTTGAATTGGATGTCTTGGGTCAATATTCTTAAAGATTTCATTGTATATGTATATAATGAGCCCCAGCTGAGTGGACTCCTTGATTGTGTGGATAATTGTATGTATTTACACTTTAAATTCAAACTGAATTATACACTGTTTAGCTTAAATCTCTATTTATGAGTTGATGCCATCGATTTGTGCCATTAAACTATACTTCCGCAAAATACAGTCCGCCCGGAAGAGTCGGGAGCCGCGGACTGCCCGACACTTGATTTTCGGGGCGTGACACAAACGCTATCATAAATTGTAGGAGTGGGGTCATCCAAATGTCTTTTGGCAATATGACGATTGAGTTGAATGCTTTCAATATTGACAACCAACAAGAGGATGAGGATGAAGAGGTCCACGAAATAAACATGATCAATTCTATTGTGGAAAATGAGTCCCTCTCACCTTTTTACTCCGGGCCCTTAAACGAAGAAGTGACTCACTCCCTTGATGAGAACGATGATATGATAAGGGATATGGTCACACTTTTCAAACCAGTATCGGCATATGACGTTAGCCTAGAGAAGGCTGTGGAAACAATACCTAGTTGTGTTGAGAAATCAATTCATATTTCTACACCTTTGTGGATCATGCATACCGAACTCCACCAACCCTGGGATGATCCTTACTTGCAATATCATTGCTCAGGAAAATCTGATTGGAGACATAATTTTTTTAAATATGATGATGTCTCCTCTTACACATGTGGTGAAAACATTAAGAAACCCACTGCAATTCCTTTTTGGTATTTTGAGTGGCTTAGCATGATTACTCACACATATGTTTATTGTAAAGCAGGATATTGGATGACGTTACTGCGAAACCTTTTGGTCCATCTAATGATTCTGCTTGACTATATGCTTTTGGATGAGTTATTGAGATTAACCTCCTAGTCTGACGGAGGACAATTTGCTAGAATGCTTTCTCATTAGGATTTGCTTTGATAGTTGATTTAGTTGTGAAGTAATCCATCTCCAAAAAGCTAATCTTGCCATGGAACACATGCTCCAGGTGATATCTCTCTTTCTCACTCTCCTTTGTTTTATGTCATTGCTCTCATGTCATGTATATTGCATATCTTATTACATTGAGGACAATGTGAAGTTTTGGTTGGGGGGTGAGAGATTCCTTAGATGATGAATCTGCTAGCTTTTGTGACATTTCGAGCAAAGATGTAGAAATTTTTTGATTTTTCTAAAATTCGAAACTCTTTTGGAAAACTTTTATTCTATGCATTCGAGATAGCATGGGTATAAGAAGATGAGATATGAAGTGAGGGATGTTGCAAGCTTTGAACTTCTCCTAATATAATGGTTTTATATGTGAATTCACCTATTTTTATGATTGATAGAAAATTTGAACACCTTTTGCACCTAGTTCACATTACACGATTTTCATGATTTGAAAAGGATTGTGTGATTTGTGGATTAGCTAGACTCTGATTTGAGGTATTGAGAAACCAAGCCGGGGTACTTTGTCCATCCTTGTCCATGGGAAAATAAGGAAAGATATGGATTTCTAAAAATCCTATTTAATGTAAAAGAAAAAGGAAAAGGAAGGATGAAATTGGGAATGATGGAAAAATGGTGGAAATTCCGATTAGGGCTACCTACTACCAACCGGGGGATGGTCTACCCGTAACCAAAGCCGGAAATGGGACGTAGTGTGAAAGTCGTCGGAAGGACGGTAAGGCAAATTCCTGTCATAGGCTTGTTGTTGCTCTATAAACCTTGAAATCTATAGTTTAGTTGATCTATGAAAAAGATAATCCCTGAAACTCATGAGATGAGCCTTCACTATGCACACTAGGTTGAATTTGTTCAAATTCTTCTATTTGTCAATCAATCAGCGGGAATTTCATATAAATACTTATTATGTTCTGAGAGTTTAAGGTTTCAACCTTTATCATCGAATTTCTATGATTTTTACGCTTATGTGTCTTGGAATGCATAGAAGAATAGTTTCTAGAGGAGAGTTGAGTTTTGGAGAATGAAACTTATTTCACGCATGTTTTGCTCGGGACTAGCAAAATGCTGGTTGGGGGGTGTGTTGAGCTCTTAATTGTGCATATTCTAACCCCAATTCATCACTCATTATGCACGTTTTACATGTTTAGAGGATTAATCTAATGCATAAATTGTAATTGTAGGAACAAGAGGGAGATTGCACAAATTGAAGACTAAATAGATCTCTTGATGAGTATTGAAGACCATTGGATCAAGCATAAAGAGAGAAGAAAGCAAGGAAAGAAAAGAAAAGAAAGAAAAAGAAGAAATAAAGAAGAAAAGGGAAGAAGAAACAGGGCTAGACCGGTCAAGACCGGTCGGCCAGACGAGTCCGACCGGTCGGCCACCCATTACATGCCAAGGAGACACACTGATTTCCAGGCCGACCGGTCTAGACCGGTCGGCCATAGCTGCTGGACTGATCAGGGAACAAGCCCGACCGGTCAAGACCGGTCGGCCAAGCCAGTCCGACCGGTCCAGACCGGTCGGCCATGTGCAAAATAGGTTGTTTCTAAATTGGGCTCCGGATTTCTCTGCGCAAGCGCGTAGTTTTACGCGAAATTTGGAGTTCTCTTGCGTATTGGACTCCTCCAAGCTATAAAAGGATGTCTTCCCTTCATACCAAAGGAGGCTAGGACGTGGGGATTGCTCAGGAGACGGATTCTACTTCGGATTTCTAGTTTTCTTCCTGTTTAGTTATTTTTTATGTTTTGAGAGGCTTCTAGTTCAAGGATGTTAGAGATGAACTAAAACCTCTTAGCTAGGGCTAAGAAGGGAAGCTTTTGATTCGTTTTTTATGGATTAATGCAACCTAGGTTTCCATTTATGTTTTAATTGAAGAATTTTAGTTCAATGTGAGTTTGAATCAAGTACTAGTGTTGGTTTTACTTTGATCTCTTGATGATTCCGGGCTCATGTGATTCTTAGTAATTCTAAGCTTGGTAGCTTATCTTTTATGCATTGTTTATGCTTGTGTACTTCATTGATCTACCATCGACTCCGGGCATGGTAGATGCTTTGATTGCCTTGTATACATTGGCCTGATTTTCATGTGGGAACTCATTCAACTAAAGTTCTTATCTTTTATTATATAATCTGAAATAGTTGTTTATTGATTGATTTTGATTTAATTAGAGTTCTAATCATGAGTTGTAATCAGGTCTAGTGACAGGATTTGGTGAAAACTATGGTTGTGAATCTCAACTAGATTGGAAACGGGCTTGGCCTATACAATTGAGTATGCCCAAGGCCTGAGTATGGTTGTGGGAATCAAATCAATGAATAAGCACTTGTTTTAGATAATTGTTGATTGAACCGCTCTATATTCCAATCGGATAGAGAAAGGAATTCGATTCCGATTGAGTTATGAGAAACCTAGTTGTGTTGATGCATTGAAACCTATCAAAAGTGGATCCTTGGCGCTCTAGTGCCTTTTTAGATTGAAATTACCTTACCCATTCACTGTTTAAACCCAAATTACTATTTTTTAGCTTTAGTGCTTAATAGGATCTTAATTATTAGTTGTTTTAGTTAAATTCTGAGAATACCCATTCATAAATCTCTATGGGAACGATACTCGGTCTTTCCGAATTATTACTACTTCGCAACCCTACACTTGGGGAGTGAACATCCATGTGTTGTAATGTCAGTTGAGCCTTGACAAACTGAAGATCAAAGATTTAAGTAGACAAGAAGCATCAAGGAAGATGAACAGGTAAAAGAGATGCCTTAGTGACCCTAACTCTTAGAACCAAAACCTATAGATGACTTAGACCATATAGTAAAACATTTAGTCATATTCATTAGCCTTAGAACACTTAGAAAAACATGATAAGTTAGGCTAATGATAGAGGTGCAAGATGTTG
The DNA here is from genome assembly GCA_003013855.2 of Liriodendron chinense. NCBI lineage: Eukaryota > Viridiplantae > Streptophyta > Magnoliopsida > Magnoliales > Magnoliaceae > Liriodendron > Liriodendron chinense. Next base: position 8,051 of record PVNU02001225.1, on the reverse strand, counting down.
CGAACAATCTGGCTCAGATAACAGTTTTCGATTGGACTTCGATGTCATCGTAAAATATTTTGATGGATCTTCGATGGCATCGAAGATCAGTTCAAGCCATCGAACATATGTCCAGCAACAAATGTATATTCTCTAGACAGTTTTTCAATTCCATCGAACAGCCTTTCAAGCCATCGAAGTAGCTTATTCAATGTCATCGAAGAGTGTTCAGTGTCATCGAACTAAATGTCCGGCAACTGAAAAAACTCTCTGGACAGTTCTTCGATCCCATCAAGGATTGGTTTCGAACCATCAAAGTGGCCGTTTTCTGCCCTTTTCGTGATCATTGGAGATTTATCTATAAAAGCCGGAGTAACGATTTTTAGACTTAAGTGAGGGATTTTAGTGCTTTAGAGACCACCACTAGAGGCTCTAATCCTAACCCATACAAGTCATTCTCTTGTGATGAATCACAAGCATGGAGCATTCAAAGCTCCAATGAGAATAAACTTGTTCTCTCTTGATCTCTGGAAGCTTAAACACCTTGATCATAGGCATATCCTTAGTCTAAACACCCCCTAGAGATCTAATTAGTTGTATTCCTTTAAGCAATCATTTCCTACTAGTTGCAGAGGATTCACCACCACCTCCTAGCACCTTGGGCATCTCAATTGGAGCATCTCATACAAGGTGATTGATCATTGGAGCTAAGGCATTGGCAATGCACTGACAACAAGATCGGAGAAGCAACGAGGAGCTGATTAAAGCACGGGAGAACGGAGATCAAGCAATCCAAAGCGGCACATCAACAAGGTTCAAATCCAACAAGTAAGGTTGTCATTTGTGAGAGTCCAAATGCCCTTTCCTTGTGTAGGATTGAATATAAGAGTTTAAATTGCCAAACTCGATATACTCATGTAGACCTACGCCCTTGTGGAAGGGCTGAATTAAGTCTCCGCGATGAGCCTCTAGCGGGAGTATACATATGTTGTAAAGGTTGAGAGGAACCTTGTTAAACTCCTTGGTTGGGTGTAACCATTAAACACCTAAGTTGGGAGGAACCTTATTAAACTCCCCGGTAGGGTGGAAGTGATTTAAAACACATAGGTTAGGTGGAACCTGATTTAAACTCCTTAGTGAAATCCTTTGTGCTCAAGGGATGAGTACGGTAACCGAGAGTGGATTAGACAAGTAGTCGAACTACTATACATGCTTGTGTTTGGGATTGATTTGAGCACATTATTATTCTAGCATTGTTATTTAATTGTTAATTATATGAATGCTTAAATGAAATGAATGCTATGCATGATAGGTAGATTCTCATACACAACTTGTAGTTTTACTTCAAAACTAGATGCTTGATTAATATATCATTTGTAGTCTATATAAATGCACATTGATTAGTGGCTCAACATGTTTCATCATTATAATCTAAAGTGCTTAGGCTAGTTTGCTTAATTGCATTATCTTTTGTAACATTTGTGATTGGACCCACTTATGCTTGAAAGCTAAGTGTTCTTGCTTTAGTTTAATTCTTAATTAGTTTAATTAGATAAGAGGTTTTTAAAAGGATTTTAAGATGGTCCTAATCACCCCCCTCTAGGACTTAGCCATAGTTTTATAAGCTCTACAAGCTTCTACACATAGCGTAGGGTATCGCCCTAACACAATTTCAATTGGTATCAGAGCGGGTTGCTCTTCAACGACTTAACTGTCTAGAGTAAGATCCGATACCAGAGCTATAAAACGATGTCTACCCAAGAAAGGAGTAGTTTTATATCTCGTCTACCATACTTTAATGGGTCAAATTATGCCTATTGGAAGGCCCGGATGCGGATAATTTTTAATGTCCTTAGACCCCCGGTTTGATATAAAATTGCGTCACTTTGATAACACTTATGGACACTTATATATGTGGAAGCATAGAGCAGAGCAACTAGAATTATGGCTAAGTCCTAGAGGGGGGTAATTAGGACCTTTTTGAATTTTTTTCACCTACTCATGATAATTAACAATTTAAACTAAGTAAGCAAGAACACTTCAGCTTCCAAGCCTAAGTGGGTCTAATCATAAAGACTAGCATATGATTAAACAAATAAGCTACCTAGTCTAAGCATGCATAGATTAATAAAAGATTAAACTAATCAAGCATCTAATCTATGCAACCTAAGTAGACTATATAAGAATGAATCATATAACCTTAAATCTACTTTAATTAGTGAAAGTACATCGTGTGTGTGAATGTGGCTATTTAGTGACTAACATACATTTCAATTAAGCATTCATAATTAAATAATTAAATTACAATGCATAATAAGAAATGTGCTCAAATACAATCCTAACACAATGATGTATAGTGGTTCGACTACGTGTCTACTCCACTCCCGGTTCAAGTACTCACCCCTTAAGCACACCAGCATTCACTAGGGAGTTTAAATCAGATTCCTCCCAACCTAGGTGTTTTAACTCAGATACACCCTACCAGGGAGTTTACAGGTTTCTCCCAACCTATACGTTTACACTCGTGTTGGTGGCTCTCCTTAGAGACTACTTTTAGGCCCAACAAAAGTGTTAGGGACTGACAAACGAACCTAAAATTTAGTCTTAACAAATGAGCCAAGGATCGACAAACGTCCTTAGACTTTTAGGCTCAACTAACAAGCCAATGATCTGACAAATGAACCTAGATTGAGTTTGATAAACAAACTCTACACTTAAATCCCCACTGAGAAGAGAGTGGATGAACTCAACACAAATTGACATCTTTACTTGTCGAATTTGAGTCTCATTGATGCACCGCTTGGGTTGCTTAATCTCATCTCTTCCATACTTCAATCAGCTCCCATTGTGCTCCCTCGATGTCATTGCCAATGCATCACCAATGCACCAACTCCAACGATCAATCGCCTTGCATTTGATCTTCTTGAGATGACCAAGGTGATGGAAGGTAGGTTTGAGATCTCTAGAACTAATGGGAAGTGGTTGCCTAGAGAATCTCACCTACAAGGATCTCATCATAGAGTTTAGATAGAAATATAACTATCTAGATTGGTCCAAACTCTAGAGATCAAAGAGGGACAAGTACATCTTCTTCATGAGCTTGAAATGCTCCATTCTTATGATGAATCACAAGGAAGATGTCTTAATAGGGTTAGGAATTGAGCCTCTAATGGTCTCTAATAATGGTGGCTTCAAATTCCTCAAAATTGCTCTCTTAATGTCCAAAAATGTCTCTCCCGCTTTTATAGATAAAACTCCAACGGTAAAAAAATAGACAGAAAATGGCTTCTTTCGATTGATCGGAATAACCATTCGATTGATCGAAGTTATCTTCGAAATATCAAAACCACCAATTCGATTAATCAAAAAAATCTATCCAAAGAGTTCAGTAAGTTGCTAGGCATATTTCTGATTGATCGAATTGAGTTTTGATTGATCGAAACATCAATCTCAATATATCGAATTAAGCTATTCAATTGATCGAAGAACTTATCTAGAGAGTCTGTAAGTTGCTGGACATATGTTCGATTGATCGAACTGATCTTTCTGATTGATTGGAGTCCTATCGAAACTAGATTCCGATGTATCAAAGACCTATTGAAAACTATTATTTGGGTTGATTTGTTTACAGCAGCTTGCACCTCTTTTATTAGCCTAACTTATCATATTTTTCTAAGTGTTCCAAGGCTAATGATGATGACTAAGGGTTTTCCTAGTTGGTCTAAGTCATCTAAAGGTTTAGGGTGGTTTGGTTCAAAGGATTAGGGTCACCAAGGCATCTCATTTATCTGTTCTTCTTCCTTGATGCTTGCTTGTCCACTTGAATCTTCGGTCTTCAGCTTGCCAAGGCTCAACCAACATTACAACACATGGACACACGTTATTGACAAATAAGGTGCACTAGTATGCCACAGAAAAGTGTGCTAACATGGCACACTGTTGTACAAAGCTGGATCACACCGGTGGAAATGGTGGAATGAGATGGTGTTGTGATCACCCAATTCAACCCAATGGAAAATTGGAGTGTCCGAAAAAACATCTCTTTGTGACTACAATGCCAAGGGTCTTGATGCAATCTTTTCTTATGTCTCATCCAATGAATTTAATCGTATATGTAATTGTGAGATTATTAAATCATCTTGGGAGATTCTAAAGACGACACATGAAGGGACGTCTACCGTCAAACGTTCTAAATTGTAACTCATCACTACACAATTTGAAAATATTAAAATGGGTGAAGATGAAACTTTTATGGAGTTTATGCTCGATTGAACCATATCTATAACTCCATGTGTGGCTTAGGAGAAAGGATTTTGGATGGAAAAATTTGTAAAATAATCTTTAGGCTCTCCCAAAGAGATTTGGCTCCAAAGTCATTACCTTAAAAGAGTATAAAGATCGACAATATGAAAGTAGAAGAACTCTTAGGTTCCCTACAAACACATGAACTACACTTTAAGTCCCACTCTAGGAAGAAGAACATTGTCCTAAAATCTTCTTATAGGCCCCCACATAGGAAAATAGTGGAAAGAAGAAAAATAGCAGCGATGAGGATGAGGAAGAGAAATTCAATTGTCAATTAAGAAATTCCTCAAAACGAATAAAAGAAAGAGTTGTGACAAGAAGGATAAAAAAATTCAAAGGAAAATTATCCAGTCCACATCCGTCCAATGTTACAACTGTGATGAATATAGTCATGTTGCCAATGAATGCCCAAGCTAACCTAAGAGAAAAGGCAAGAAGGTTATAATAACAACATGGGATGATACGGAGGATTCTAAATTTGAATCAAGTGACTCTTCTAGTGATGAGGACAAAAAATCTATGAGAATTCTAATGACCTTAACCACTATATCTTCCACCTAATATAAGAAAGGATCCCAACCATTATCCCTTCTAGGATAAGGAATTCCCCACCCCTCCTCATTTGCTGAATTTTATGAGGGAGTTGAGGAAATTAGATTACCCTTAGGATGACCAAACTAGAAATGTTAGTAAGGGTAGCTAGAATCTGGATCATATAGGTAAATATGAGGATTTCAGCCTCATTTGTGTGCTTATGGGCAAATCAAAGAAGTCAAGCCTCATTAGCCCACCTTGATAGTTTAGCCTTTATTTATTTTGGTATATTTAGTTGTTAAAACTGTCATCCTGCTTAGATTAGCATAATCTTGCTAAATTTTATGCTTAATGTATGTTAATCTATGCCTTGGTTTGGTATGCTTTCATGTTTATCTTAGAATGACCAATTATGCATGATCACATATGCTTAAATAAGAATTTTTTTTGTTAATCATGTTTCATGCATGCTCCATGTTTTAATGTTTATGCACCCTTATACTCTTCTAGTTAATATGTTTTTATAGCACAACTGAGACACTCTAATATCTACTTTCCTTTACTTAATTGGTATACCATTAAAGGAGAGAGATTGGTTTGTTAATTGCTAACAAAATGGAGAGACAGATCAAATCCCACCCAAATAAATTGTTGTGTTTTTGTGTTGCGGGGATTAACAGGTTATAGGGGAGCAATCAAGAGGAGCATGCTTAGTGTTAATTTGAGTTGTAAACTTTTCTTTAACATGTAATTTACTTGTTATTTGGTATTATCATTGGTATTTACCATGATAAGTTCTAGGTTAGGTTTTTATTACGTAATTAACAGAGGGGGGAGATTATTAGTACACTTTTCTGTGAGATACTAGTGCACCTTCTTTGTCAATCGCATGCGTCTATGTTTTGTAATTTCAGTTAGTCTTGACAAGCTGAAGACTAAAGATTCAAGTGGACAAGAAGCACCAAGGAAGAAGAACAGGTAAAAGAGATGCCTTGGTGACCCTAACCCTTATAACCAAAACAACCAAAACCTCTAAATGACTTGGACCATATAGTAAAACCCTTAGTCATCTTCATTAGCCTTAAAACAATTAGAAAAATATGATAAGTTAGGCTAATAATAGAGGTGCAAGCTGTTGTAAACAAACTGACCCAGATAACAGTTTTCTATTGGACTTCGATGCCATCGTAAAACATTTCAATGGATCTTCAATGCCATCGAAGATCAGTTCTAGCCATTAAACATATGTCCATTAGAAAATGTATACTCTCTAAACAATTTTTTTATTCCATCGAACAGCCTTTCGAGCCATCAAAGTGACTTGTTTGATGTTATCGAAGAGTGTTCGATGCCATCGAACTGAATGTCCATCAACTGAAGAAACTTTCTAGAAAGTTATTCGATCCCATCGAGGATTGGTTTCAAGCCATTGAAGTAGCCATTTTCTGCCCGTTTTGTAACCATTGGATCTTTATTTATAAAAGCGGGATAGACGATTTTAACCTTAAGTGAGGGATTTTAGTGCTTTAGAGACCACCACTATTGCAAACCATTAGACGTTCTAATCCTAACATATACAAGTCATTCTCCTTGTGATTCATCACAAGCACATAACATTCAAAGCTAAAATGAGAATGGACATGTTCCCTCTTGATCTCTAAGAGTTTAGACACCTTGATCATAGGCATATCCTTAGTCTAAAATTCCCCTAAAGATTCAATTAGGTGTATTCCTCTAGGAAACCATTTCGTACTAGTTGTAGAGAATTCACCACCACCTCCTAGCACCTTGGGCAACTCAATTAGAGCATCTCATGTAAGGTGATTGATCATTGAAACTGAGGCACTGACAACGCATCAGCAATAAGATCAGAGAGCAACGGGGAGCTGATTGAAGCATGGGAGAGCAGAGATCAAACAACCCAAGGTGGCGCATCGACAGGGCTTAAATCTGACAAGTAACGTTGTCACTTGTAAGAGTCCACATGCTCCTTCCTTGTCTAGGATTGAGTGTGAGAGTTTAAATTGTCAAACTTGTTAAGTTCAATTATATGACTTAGGCCCTTGTGAAAGGGTTGGACCAAGTCTCCGTGAAGAGCCTCCGCCGAGAGTATACGTATGTTGTAAAGGTTGGGAGGAACCTTGTTAAACTCCTTGGCTGTGTGGAACCATTAAACACCTAGGTTAGGAGGAACCTTTAGAACCAATTTAAACTCCTTAGTGAAATCATGTGTGCTCAAGGGATGAGTACGATAACCGGGAGTGAAGTAGACAAGTAGTCGAATGTTAGGCTCTTAAATGTGCATATTCTAACCCCATTTCATTACTAACTATGCTTGAAATAAGTGATTAAAGACCCAACTAATGCATGGTTTTGTGGTTGTAGGAGTGAAAGAGAGAATTTATCAAATGGGGGTTAAGAGATGCTATTTACACACCTTGAAGATCAAAGGAATGAAGGACCAAAGGTAGAGCAAAAGCGCATTGAAGATGAAGGAGAATTCAGCCAATTTCATGTCCACCGGTCGGCCGGCCAAACTCTCCAGAAACCAGAAAATCTCTAGACAAAGTTTATGAAGGTCGACCCCCTGACCGACCGGCCAGACAGACTGACCGACCGGTCGGCCGACTGGCCGGCTGAAGGGTCGGCCTATGCATTATAACGTCCAGAGAATTCAGCAGTTTGAAGCATGTCCACCGGCCGGCCAGTCGACCGGTTGGCTGGTGGGTCGAATTGTATAAAAAAGACTCCAGTGAAAATTGCAATTGCAGGCACTTTATCCGACCGGTCGGATAATGCGGAGGAACATCCGGAGCTACGAAAATCTCTGCGCAAAACGCTAATCTTGTAGGATTTCTCGAAGTTTCTTCGCACCTAGGGCTTCAAAGCTATAAAAGGACGTCCCTAGCTCGTTTCTAAGGCATCCTAGAAGAGATTTAGCATGGTGGGAGGCGGCGAAAGTCAAATCGGAGTTCTAAAACTCCTCCTAGTTTGTTCTTCTAGTTTTATATTTTTCTTAGTTGTTTTCATGTTTCCTTGGATCATGAACGGCTAAACCTCTTAGCTAGGGCTAAGAAGTGAAGCTTGTAGTGAATCTAAGATGTTTCAATTCGTTTGATTTAGTTTCAAGTTAAATTATTAGTGAAGAATAATGGTTGAAGTTTGAATAAAGTTCTAAATAGTTTTTCTTAATCTTATGATGGCTCATGGATGTTTAAAAGAATTGCTTGAGT
>PVNU02001224.1:0-21984 GCA_003013855.2 Liriodendron chinense | reverse complement strand
TAATATTGGTTGAGTGATTTTCGGTCTGTTTGATTATCTTGATGAAGTGCACTAGTTGGAAAGGTTGGATGTTGCACATGGGCCATGCACATGAGCCCCACAATGCTGGACTCCACTTTGTAAATTACATTAAAAAAAGAAGAAGAAGAAGAAGACAAGAACACTTCAGTCATTTCAATCCCAAGCTCTTTAGGACTTTAAGACATTGTTCGGTAAAATCATAAGTCTTTTGTGATAGAAGCCCAAAAAAAATCTCGAAAGTGAGATCCAATAATTGAGCATACAAGACGTTTCAACACACGCCTCTCTACCGGCATACACCATCAGCACACCCGCGTGTGCCACCTTGGCAGATAGGTAAAATATTCAAGCTGTCCATCAGATGGGTCCCACCATCCATATGTTCTCACCCAAGAATGATGCAAGTATATACCCATTGGATGGGACACGATGATAGAAACAGGTGAATGTCTTAGTGAACTTTAGACAAATATCTCTCAGTCACAATTTTAAGTATGCTGTGGCCCACTTTACTAGTCACCTGATCTGATCCTAGGAATATGTATAGTGGGGCCCCTATGATGGATGGACTGGATCTCATGACCATCTAACATGCTGGCGCATGGTAGCATACATGTACATCAGCCGCCTTGCATATATACCATGTGTGCTTAGCAAAGCTAATATATATATATATATATATATATATATATATATATATATATATATAACCATTGATTATTAAAAAAAAGGAAAAAAAAAAAGGAAAATCTTCGTCGAGTCAACCCAATATTCCACCAAGGGCTTGACTCCACTGAGTCAATACGGCGAGTTTTGAACTATGATTATCATCATTAGGGAATTGATTCTTACTGGCACGCTGTTTCGTAGAAGCATCCTTTTTTCTAATTTACAGTCACTAATGGTAGAATTTTGTAGCATGGTACTACAAAAACTTAGAGAGAAAGGGTGTGATCATAAAAAAGGATGGGTGTGAATAGTGATTCCTTACTGTTTCATAAGCACTGCACTTTGAAAAGCGACTCATATCATGAAGATTAACTGCTGTTAAAATCAGAGCGGTCCACTTGTTGGTAGGCCACACACATTGATCCAGACCATTCACTGTTCATTTTTTTTGCTACATTTTCAACCACCCGAAATGGACCGGGGTGACTTTTGCATGGCCCGGATGTTCCCCACGAGGGAGTGCACCATTGGCGGGAAAGTAAAGAGCCGTATGCAAAATTTCACGTGGAATGATTGTATAGGGCGCGCCGGCGCGGATTCAGTCAGGTCGGGATCTTGGGGCCACCTTAATATATGTTTTGTATATCAACGCCGTCCATCCGTTTTTCCATCTCATTTTAGAATTTTGTTCCAAAAATGAAGCATATAAACATCTCAGGTGAGCCACACCATTAGAAAAAGTGGTGATTGCACGCCTACCATTAATAACTTTCTAGAGCTCACCGTAATGTTTATTTTCCATCCAACTGTTGATAAGGTCGAAAAGATCTGGATAAAGGGGAAAATACAAATATCAGATTGGTCCAAAACTTCTGCGGCCCACAAGAAATTTTAAATGATTCGGTCACCACTATTTCCTGTGGTGTAGTCCACCTTAGATTTGGATCTGCTTCAATTTTGGGACCACGTACTAAATTGAGCTGGAAAAGCGGATGGACGGCGTGGATATAAAAATAATAATAATACATCGAGGTGAGCCCCACGGACACGACCTGACCGAACGAGGTAATTTCCGGAGGTAGCTGAATCCGCGCCCGCTGTTACATGCGCGTTTCTCACGTATCTCGTCGCATTGACTGGTTGTCATCCACATTCCTAATGTGGACTGTCCATTTGACTTGACCACCTTTCATTGGCTGTTTTGATTAATCTATGGTATGACCTAAACCATCCAATCTGTAGCATTAAAAAATGGACGGACAAGATCGTTGATGAAGAGTTTATTCTAGGCTGTCCAGTTTAAGCGATGGGATGCTAACGAGCCCAAAATGCAATTGGTTGCATGAAAAGGTTCTCATATACGGCTGCGTGCAATTTAATTTATGATCAATTTATTTATTGAATTGAAAACAAATTGAATCGAATCAAATCATTCTCCCAGATCAATTCAATTCAATCTTTTCTTTTTATATAAAAAAAAATCAATTTAAATTCAATTTCAATTTTCAATTCTGAATCAATCGAAAATCAAATCAATCTGTATTGAATTGAATTGATTGATCGAATTGAATTGAATATACACACACATTTATATACCATATATAGTGCCAATCAGGTCATTTCTACGTTTGATGAATTAAAACCATAAAAAAATTAGCCTCATACAATTTTTGTGACCCCACTGATGTTTAAAGGGTGAACATTTAATCCTCACTATTTCCTATAATGCAAGCCACTTGAGTCTTGGATATACCATGTCCTAACATGATATGGCAAAATGATATGGCAAAATGGATGGACATGGTGGTTTTCTACAAATGTCACAGTGGCCCCAACTAGATTCTTGTGGATGGTTCTCGTTGGTAATCTGAGTTCTTAGTCGATACAACTTTGAAACTTTAGTTGCAGGAAAAGAAAAAAGATTCCAAAAAGATCTCCAAGAACCTTGACACGAATGGTATATTGCTTTCAAGGATACCTCAGTGTGCAAGCCACTGTGATAGATCTGTCGTCCATTTGTTTTGATAGCTTATCTTGGTGTAGAACCCAAAACTAAAGCAAATCAAAATCTCATGTGGACCACCCAACAGTAGAGAATGGTGATTGAATGCACACTATTAAAAACTTCTTAGGATCAACTGAATGTTTGGTTGCCATCAGGCCTGTTGATGAGGTCAACATAGACTTAGATTGAAGGGACCACACAAATATTTGCTTGATCCCAAAGTTTTGTAGTCCCCAAAATTTAAGAGTGGTTGTCTCCATCTCAACTGTTTCCTATGGTGTGACCCACCTAAATCGCGGGTCATCTTAATATTTCAGCCTTGGGCCTAAGGTGCGACTACATGTCTAATGGTTTGAATGGATCTTAGATACACATCATAGCGCCGTACTATATAAGTACCGAGATTGTGTAAGTAGGACACAACAGCCATACGATGTCCTACTGGAAAAGATCTTTGAGCTCAACATGATCTGTGTGTTTTATCCACACTGTCGATCCAATTTTCTAGCTCATTTCATGGCATGAGCCTAAAATGAGGGATATCCAAATCTCAAGTGGACCACACCATAGGAAACAATGGTGATTGAACACCCAGCATTAAAAACTTCTAGGGCCCACTGTAATGTTTGTTTGCCATCCAACCTATCGATTAGGTCGCACAGATTTAGATAAAGGGAAAACCCAAATATCAGCTTCATCTAAAACTTTTGTAGCCACCAGTAAATTTTTAATGGCGGCCATTCAATCACCATTGTTTCCTATGGTGTGGTCCACCTGAGATTTGGATCTGCCTTATATTTTGGCTCATGGCCTCAAATGTGCTGGAAAAATGAATTGACAGTGTGGATAAAAGAAACTCATCATGGTGGTGTCTACAAAGCTTTACTAGCACCACACGGTAAAAAGTTACTGTGTGATACGAACCCAATCCCACTCCTAAAAATTCAAAATTTTATGGTATGCCCACCCTCATGTTCGAGATGGCCCACCATGATGTGTATTTGAAATCTACTCCAATCATTAGATATGAAATCTCGCCTTACACCCAAGGTCGAAAATTAGGCTGACCCATGATTAGGTGGGTCACACAAATGTTACATTTTGGAGGGTGAGAGTTCACATGTACACTTGAGGTACTATAAAATCCAAACTTACAAGCCTATAAGTTTTCAATTTGCAATGTGTAAAAAATTGAATCGAATAAAAAAATCTATCAATTCAATCTTATATTAAGTTGAAAAAAAGGGGTCAATTCAATTTCAATTTAAAATTTTGAAATTAAGATCAATTCAATTTCAATTTCAATTTTGAAAATTTTAGATCAATTCAATTTCAATTTCATACAAAATCGAATTGATCGAATCGATGTGCAGCCCTACTCATACACATAGCCACCAACATTTCTCCTTTTATTATTCTTGTGAGATGTTGCCACACCTAATCCGACTCTAAATACACCCACCCTTTTCCCTTCATTTATAGAGCTATTTGGTAGTTTTCCAATTTCCTCTAAATTGCAAAATAAATGAGCAATCATTATTTTCTCCTAGGTATTGTTTAAAGTAGAATTATCACTTGTAAATCAATAATCAAATACACTTGCAAAAGAAGTAGGTAAAGTAAATTATATTCTTTATATTTTCACATTATAAAACTATCATTTTTATAGTAGTTTGTAGGTGAAACAAACAATATTGCAAAATCATCAAGTCAAATGTAAGAGCTTGTTTGGGAGCTTGGATTTCAAATACCTGGATTCTAAATTAAAGTGATTCATAATTGATTTTGATATATATATATATATATATATATATATATATATATATATATATATATATATATATATATATATATATATAATGCATTGAAATTAGGTACTATACTACAAGAGTTTGAATTTACTTACCACTTTAATTGCCCTAATTTGTGTACATATATGATGTTTGACACAATAATTGTACTTAACCCATTAAAATATATACTCTAATAAAAAAATATGATGAACTGCCAAGCCTCTAATGGCCCACAAGCATAGGATCACAACCCAGTGGCTAACTAACGTTTTTTTATTGCTAATTTACATGGCTCATGTTTGGACTGCTCAAATCCTTCTATTAATGTAATTTTAGTGATGCAATTGATATTATAATTATTTTGGGATATCATCGATGAGCTATGTGTACTTTGGATCAGTGGCCTGACAATACTTTTGTTACATGTGCAACTCTCCTATCTTCAAAAAGAAGCAAAAAGGGAGAGGATTAGTAATTTTAATGTGTGTGTGTGTGTGTGTGTGTGTGTGTGTGAGAGAGAGAGAGAGAGAGAGAGAGAGAGAGAGAGATTGCAAAAGTCAACAAAAGTGAGGATTGACAATATTTCCCTATATTCCAACCTCTCCAACACTCCTTTGAGCAACCCCTAGATTCTGAATACACTCTAATACCCTTCAACTGCCAAATAACCCCTAACTGATGTCACCACACAATTATAAGAGTAAATAATTCTTACCCATTTACAACCATTTACTATTTTTGGAAAACCAAATAAGCCCTTTAGAAAATTTATTACCAAAAGATGAAAGAATGAGTGTATTTAGCAACCGAGAGTGGTGTAGATAGTTTCTCCCACTGGGAGATGATATAGTATACTAGAACCAGAATATGATAGAGCCATATCTAGTTGGAACATGTGGGGGGAATGTATATCAGGGCCATCCATCTAACCGGCTGTATCATGGATCATTAAGTTTCTAAAATCACATCCATTAGACAATCGACTCCACATTTCTCCAGGCCCTTAACGAATGTGGGGCCATTACGTGTTTTCATCTCACACTTTTTTCTTGGAAGTCTTTCTTTCATGATGATAGGCTAATTAAATATCTACATATCTGGAAACACTATCCATCCAAAGTAAGGGCAACTAGATGGATGAACCCGATTGATTCATGACCTTGCCAGCATTCCCCCTTGGGTATCATTGAGTGAGAGAGAGCATGTATTCCTTGAGGGAGTCTTCTCCCATCTCTCTTTCCTCCTTCACATATGTGTGATTGTGTGATACACTTGTGTCGATGGTGTGTTCGTTGGCTTCTACTAGAAGTGTATCTGACAAGTTTCTATCTCTTCCACCTAAGATGGAATAAGGAGAGACCATTTTTGTTATAGAATTGACACCAACAATCAACATTGAAAAATTGCCTTTGGGATTCAATCATGTCAAGATCTGGACTATTCATTTTGTTTTTTATTGTAGAAAATTTGATGGTATCACAAATGGAGTTTCTGAGTGGAATGAATTGATTAAATCTTCGGATTATGTTGAGTTTTCGCTACATTTGGACTTGAAAATCTAACACCACCCATATGTTAAATCAATGAACCAAGGCAAATGACACAATCCAACCCAAGCTATAATCCGAAACAAAAGTATCCTAATAAATATAAGTGATTGCTCTTCCAAGCGTGTTTAGGTGAGATGAAACGTGCATGTGTCATTAGTAGTGGGTTCACATGAAAAATCCGAGAATAGCTAGGAAGTTTAATATCATCATCATCTCTATGCCTTATATCCAAACTAATTGGGGTCAGCTGGATGAATATGTTATGCTATTCCAAACTTCATTTAAACTATAGGTTATCAATTATTTGCTTAGTACCTTCAGCCACATCCTTGTGAGCCATCCCTAACTCTTTTACAAGCTTCCGCTTATACTAATTACTCACTCCTTTTAATTGGTGCTTAAAAAGCCTAAAATAAGATACACTAGTTAGTCTATCGTTTAGGTTGGTGGGTGGGTATAGCCCAACCCACTAGTTATATGGGTCGGGTGGGGCTAAGCAGGTTCAGGTCTAGAAGTTTCGGTCAGGTAATTTATAGCGGGTCTGGCTAAGGCCAAATTTCTTGACCAGTTCATTAAATGGGTCGACCTTAGGTTGGAACCCCACCCGGACCAAACCCGACCCATTGGCAGGGGCATTGGAAAAACAAGTGGGGAATGATGTGAGAGGGCTTTGAAGTGGGAGGAGACAAGATGCAAATGGCTTCGATTAGCCTCGTACAAAAGAGCTATTCTCAATCAAACGAAAGAGACGATTTCATTAAGGCCGGGGCCCACTATAGGTGTCCAGTCAGAGGTGCTGCAAATTAGGTGCACGCGTGTTTTCTACTCCGAGGAATGTTATCAGTAGAAGAGGAACACCCGGCGTCAGGCATGATAAAGCTGGACCCTGACTTTGGGACTCACTGATACATGTGCCTTAAATCCACACCGTCTAACCATTTTGAAAGCTCATTTTAAGACATGAACCCAAAAATGAATCTGACTAAAATCTCATAGGTGATTGAATCTCCACAATTAAAACTTCATAGATTCCACCGGAATGTTTATTTTACATCCGACCAGTTGATGAGGTAAAAGAACTCCTAGATGAAGAGACCACACAAATATCACCTTGATCGAAAGCTTTTGTGGCCCACAAGAAGTTGTTAACTGTCAATTACCACTGTTTCCTGTACTATGGTCCATCTACAATCCGGATCTGCTTCATTTTTTGGATCATGCCCTAAAATGAGCTTCCAATACAGATGGACGGCGTGGATGTAGTCATATACGTCAAGGTGGGCCCCACAGGGTCCCGCCCACCTCGGTGGATCTGGGGTCTCACCTAACCCGCTCCCTACTTGATGAGCAGTCTGGCCGAGTTTTTGGTGCAGGGAATGCTTAAAGTGGACCCTACCTGATGCATGGTCCGGATCTTGCACCTACATCCAATGTTGGCACATGATACACGAAGCCACTGACGTCATCTTATTCGAACGAGTCATGAGTAGATTTTGCCCTTGAGACTGGCTGTCGTACGATGCTTGATGCACGGACTCAGATTCGGTAGTGACCCTTTCAGAGCTGTGGGCCACTCCATGATGTGATGTAGTTATCTTGTCCATGTTGTCCATTCATTTTTTTTTATTTTTTTATTTTTTTACTGTTCAGTTTACAAGATGAGCAAAAAATAAATAAATAAATAAATAAAGAAAAAAAAAAGCGGTAGATCCAAATCTCAGGTCCACACCACATGAAACAGTGGTGATTGAACGCCCATTATTAAAAACTTCCTCAGGCCTACTGTAACGTCTGTTTGCTATCCAGCCAGTTGATCAGGTCAGAGACCTGGATGAAGGGGAATACATAAAAATCAGCTTGATCCAAAACTTTTGTAGCTTCCAAGAAGTTTTTCAATGGTAGGCATATAATCATCACTGTTTCCATGGTGTGGGTCACCTGAGATTTGGATATACCTCATTTCTGGGCTAATACCCTAAAATGAGCTGCAAAATGAATGAACGGCCTCAATACAACTCATACATCATGGTGGGGCCACAGCACCGACCAGTACCTCGGTGGTGCAGGGGTGACTACCGAATCCGAGTCCTATACACGCGCGCTTAGATACCGACGCGGATGGTTTGAGGAAGAACTCACCACCATGTATTGTTGCGAGTAAACTCTACTGGGGCCACCATGATGTATGCATCATTATCCACGCCGTCCATCAGTTTTTCAAGCTCATTTTAGGGGATCAGCCTAAAATTGATGCATATCCAAAGCTTGAGTGGAACACAACAAACACATTGAGAATTGAACGCACACGTTGAAAACTTCCTGCCACAAAAGTTTTGGATCAAGCTTATATTATTGATATTTGCGCTTTCCCTTCATCCATGTCTAAACAGGTTGGACAACAAATAAACATCACTGTGGGCCCTGGAATTATTATCCCCAATGTTCTCAGGTGTGGTACACTTGAACTAACCAATGGTTGGTGTGGATAATGACACATACATTAGAGTGGGTCCCACACACACCACAATGGGTACTCGAACCCATGACCTGTGTTGAAACTCATGTGAGTTTACCATTGAGCCATGAGTAGAGGCCCAATAATAATTTGGATGGCTCGATGTGAAACACTTATGCGCCACTTACGCGCTTTCAATTGGCTCCATATCATGCGTGAAACCTCTGAAACTCATGTGGTACAATGGTTTAGGCCACATATTTAATAGCCTGAATTTGGATTTGCTTCAACCTGTGTTCTTTCTGTCTCATGAATGGATTAGATGATAAATACATATCACAAAGGGGCCCACACAATCTAGAACTTTCTATGTTGGGAGCCTTGCTCCCTTCAATTGTGATGTAGAGTGGGCCGTAGACCTATTCTTGGCATAGATGGACAAATTTGGGCCAATCTTACATAGGCTTGATGTAATTAGCCCCATGCACATCCAAGAGGATCGAAGAGATTTCTTTCGAATTAAGAAAAATTGTCATTCAAAGTGCAAACCGTAGCAGCCATCACTTTTGATCCAAATATTGTCTCAAGATGCAACACTT
Organism: Liriodendron chinense; assembly: GCA_003013855.2. Taxonomy (NCBI): domain Eukaryota; kingdom Viridiplantae; phylum Streptophyta; class Magnoliopsida; order Magnoliales; family Magnoliaceae; genus Liriodendron; species Liriodendron chinense. The sequence continues at coordinate 12,892 of PVNU02001224.1, read as the reverse complement.
ATGAATTTTGACTAGAACAAGTGATTCAAGGCCAACCAACGCCCATAAGCGAGTCGTGTCACACTGTTTCATGAAAAAATAAACGACTCATTTTTATTTAAAATTTGGGTTTTATGAAAAACTTACTAAAGTTATACGTATCTTCTTAAGATTTACTTCTTAATTATCATGTTGGGAATAATTTAACAAAATTAAATTAGCAATAAATTTTATTATTTTGGGTAAGTTTCAATTTAATTGCACTAAGACACTTAATTAGAATTTGCATTTTATTATTTAAGCATTGTAATATAATTTTAAGAGACAAACATTAATAAAATATTTCAAAATTTCCTTTATCTCTTGTGAATTCAAGAGCCAGGCAAAGGAGATGGTGACACTTCGATCCATAGCTCAAGTGGTAGATTGAGTGAAGATAGCCTCATTTCAACATTGAAGTCTTAATATCGATTCCTAAAGTGCGGGTGGCAAACATTGCCCCCACACACACACACAAAAAGAACGTAGAGGAGATGGCGTTCTTCCTCTTTTCTTCTTACACTCTTCCTGTGTAAAATTGCTTCCATTGTTCGCACTGGCTTACCTCATATGTCGGTTAAAGGTGGGGTTCATCTGATGGACCGTAGCAGCAGCGAGACGTTTTCTCAATGGACCGGCCTGTTGATTCCCCCCTCCCATCTGCAGCAACCCTAAGTATCAATATTTAACACTAGTGCTCAAGATCCGAACCTTCCATTAGATGGGTCAAACCATTTAGATATTCTGAACTAGAAATCAGGCCGTTTGATTTCATTACTCAAGTGAGACTCTGCAAAACAAATGGACGACTACAAAAAATTGTTTTATTCATTGTGCCCTACTTGAGGAGTGAAATATCCTAATTTGGTGACACCCACCTCATGGAAGATAAGGTCTCATACACCCACACATTTGGGACAATGGTAGATTGAGTGAAGATAACCTCATTTCAACATTGAGGTCCTAGTATCGATTCCCATGGTGAGGTGGCTAACATTGAAGTGTGACGAACAGTGTGGGTGTGTGTATGTCACGCCCCAAAATTCGGGTACCCGAATAGGGTTATTCAAGACCCGAATTTCGAGCTCGTGTGTTTTTAATAGATTAATAATAATTGTAATCCACATAATTTACTAGATATTCATAGCAATCTAAAATAAAAATACTACTAAAATAATTATCATGAGTGTAATATTCGCTCACTTTGACCCTCTTAATAGCTTTCTTACATCGAACTTTGAAACTTAAAATAAATTAAAACTAAATTCAAATTTAAATTAAACTTAAATTGCTGAAAATGAAAAATTAGTAGTAGAGGCCCGCTTGCTTATAATATTCCAGCTCTGCACCTATGGATGATTGTAATTGTATGAGCATAATAGCCAAGTGGGATCATTTCTTATTCAAAATTTGAAATATGCAGATAATATAAGAATTGATAAATACAATAGATAATTGAATTATAATACAAAGAACAAAGGAATATGCAGTATTGAAATCATAAATATGCCATGAATGTCATACCTTTCATGAATTTTTATAAAAAATCAATTAAATATAAATCATCTCTTACAACATCATACCCAAGTGGATGATTACGTTGCATTAACACCCACGCACTAGTACCTCGAGGTGAGAGACCCATTCGTACGTTAATTGGTCAGACTAATGCTCCAGTTGTACTTATGACGTATGTCCGCGCACACAATTGTACTCATACGTCGTACATAAAGGAGACTCCAAAGGATCCAATGGGTTCTAGGGTCTTTCACCCAAGGGTCACGATCGCCCTACTTGCTAGCTTTAGGGTTTTCCACCTAAAGGACACAATCGCCCTACTTACTGGCTTTAGGGTCTCCACCCAAGGGACACAATCGCCCTACTTGCTTAAACCTTTCTTTCTTTCCTCAATTTTTTCACAATTCAATAACCAATAGAGATGCATGTTATATTATGAGTGATTCAAAATCAACAATAAAATAATTTAATAAATTGAATTTTCATATAAGGTTGCATAATTAACAAATATTACTAAAGTTAGTGAGATATATAAATAATTTATATAATCTATTATTATTATTATTATTTAATTTCTTAAATTTTAGAACAAAATATAGGAAAATATAATTTATGATAATTAGGGATTAGAAATGAATAAATAAATAAAATAACGCTAGAATAACAAGTTTTACATTATAGTCCGGGAGTTTTTTGAAACAAGTACAAAATAGTGCTTGTAATTTCTGAAAATTACATAGAAGTCCCTGAAATTGTAGAAAATTACAAAATAGTTCAAGAAGTACGAATTTTATAAAATAAATATGTAATAACTCCAAAAAAATTTTAAGAATTAAATAAAAGATGAATTAAAAATTTTCAATTCAATTACATGTAATTCTTTTTTAATTAAAAATTAATTTTCAATTTAATTTCATAAATAAAATTATAAAAAGTGAATATTTCTATATCGTGTTTGATAAAAAAAATTAAAATATTAAAGATTTTATATTAGACTTTAGATTAATTTAATTAGTTAATAAATAAATATCATTATTTTAATTTCTTCAAAACAAGAATTTTAGCAATAATTAAATCAACATAAATAATAAATAAATAACTAAGTAGAAAATACACAATTCCAATAATCTAAAATTTTCAGCAGGGATAAAATCACTCACTTTGCAAAAGCTTTAGGAAGCTTCTTCCTTTTTTTTCTCACACTTTTTTTATAAGTATTTTTTTTCTTTTCTATTCTCACGCTTCTCCTTCATGCCCACATCCCGGGCCATATTTTTAATAAGGAGGTCTGACCGTAGGCAAAACACATATGCTTAAAAAAATTAAAAAACAAAACTCACTCGTTAATGCACTTCTCTCGTAACCACCACATTCATAATTTATGACGTCAAACCTTCACGTGTTTATGAAATGATGCTTGCAGTGCATGGTGGTGCAGGTGCTTGGTGCTTATGTGGGGCCACTTGTACATGCATGAATGTACGATGGATGGCTGATCGGGTGAGTGGATTGATGGTTGAATAGATGAATGAATTTAGGTGGCAAATAGATTTTGAGGGTCAGTTGGTGATAGTTTGTTGTATGAATCTAACGGTTTCTTGTTGTTGGTCTAAGTCAATAAACGAGTGATCGGTTGATCTTGTAATTTGGATATTTTGTAGTATTTGAGTTGTTAAGTATGATAGACGGTTTCGATCACTGACCCTCCGATCATAACCACGTGCTTTTTGTTTCCTAAAATCTCATACTTACATAAAATTAATTTTACTAATTAATTAATATATATTTATGTTTTTCTTAAAATAATATTTAAAACATGTTATTAATTCTTTAACATGTTGGAATTTAAATCGTCATACAACATATGTTTAAGACGTACTGCATAATGAGTTATATCATGTATGGATGGATGGTCAAGTGGATTGACGGATAAGATTGTAGTGATCAGGTAGAGATGAAATGGACGGATGACTGGATGATCACATACTTGATCATGTGTGTGGCATATGATCAAGTGGGAGAAATGAACAAGTGAACTATCAGTTGGTCACACGTGTACCAAAAATTTGGGTTATTACATTCTACCCCCCTTAATGAAAATTTCGTCCTCGAAATTTAACATACCTATGGTGTAAAAAGATGCGGGTATTTCTCTCGAATTTCATTTTCGCGTTCCCATGAGGCTTCTTCTTCACCGTGATGTCCCCACTGTACTTTTACGAGTGATATAGTTTTGGTTCAAAGTACCTGCTCCTTTTTGTCCAGGATACGAATTGGTTACTCTACATACGTGACATCTTCTCGAATCTCTAGTGGTTGCCAGTCGATGATGTGTGAAGCGTCAGTCTCGTACTTTCGTAACATTGATACATGAAATACGTCATGAATACCGGATAGCTGTGGGGGTACGGCAAGCTTATAGGCTACAATGCCCACTCTCTGCAAGATCTCGAACAGCCTGATGTAACGTGGTGCCAATTTCCCTTTCTTTCTGAATCGCATGACTCCTTTCATCGGTGATACCATGAGTAGTACATGGTCGCCCACGAAGAACTCCAAGTCCTTCCTCTGGTGGTCTGCGTAGCTCTTTTGTCTTTAATGATCTGTATCTTTTTAGTTGTTTCTTGCATAATCTCTGGTCCAAGCATGCTTCTTTTACCAACTTCAGTCCAACAGTTTGGTGACCTACACGATCTTCCATACAGCGCTTTGTACGGTGCCATACCAATGCTAGCTTGGAAACTATTATTATATGCAAACTCGATCAACGGTAGATGTTTGTCCCAGTTTCCTTTAAATTCAAGGATGCAAGCCCGAAGCATGTCTTCTAGGATCTTAGTCACTCATTCGGTTTGTCCATCCGTTTGTTGGTGAAAAGCAGTACTGAAGTCGAGCGATGTCCCCATAGCATCCTGAAAACGCCTCCAAAAGCGTGACGTAAATCTGGAGTCTCTGTCGGAAACAATAGATACGGGAATACCATGCAATCTAATGATCTCTTTGATGTACAACTTGCTCAGCTCGTCTAAGGAGGAAGAAATACGAGAATAGGGAGGAAGTGTGCAGACTTGGTTAATCGATCAACAATTACCTAAATAGCGTCGTGATTGTGTCTGGTCTTGGAAAATCCTACCACAACATCCATGGCAACATACTCCCACTTCCATTCTGCGACTGGCAACACTACAAGAAATTAGGTTTTTACCGACGAAATAATTCGTCGGTTTTTAGTCAAATTTCGTTGGGAAATGTTATTACCAACGAAATTTTTCGCGGCTAACATCGTCGCAAAAAGGGCGTCGGTAAAGGCTTTTCCTGACGAAAAATCATTTCATAGGCAATAATAAAACTTTTACTGATGAAAAAAATCGTCGGAAAACCATATGATTTTTGGTCGAAGAAAAATGTGGTTCGTCGATAAATAAATTTTTAGCGACGAAAATTTTTGTAGGTAAAAATTTTTATCTACGAAAATTTTCGTCGGTAAAAACTGTTTTTACTTATGAAAATTTTCATCGCTAAAAACTTTTACCTACAAAAATTTTCGTAGGTAAAAAGTTTTTATCTACGAAAAATTCCATCGGTAAAAAGTTTTAAAAGTTTCTTACCTACGAAAAAGTTCCTGGGTAAAAAGTTCTACCTACGAAAATTTTCGTCGGTAAAAATTCTTACTCTCCGCTATTACCTACGAAATATTTCGTCGATAATAGTATTCCCTTTCCCGATTCCATTTGTTTTCAAAATTCAGGAAACAATTCCTGATATACACCTGTAAATAAACCTACTACAATACATTTTTATCCTATTCACATCCACATACATACGAACAAACACAAACTACACCATCGATACACAAATAGTCCATTCCACATCCACAAACAAATAACATTCATCCACACACAAATACATATAAGTTAACATTCGTACATTAAAAAAAAAGATCACGAAGATGAAGGCGGAGGTGGCGGGGCATCAGTGCCAAAGCGTGTAGTGAGAGCCTGAAACATCTCCTGCATCCGTCGCTCATGCTCCAGCCGCTACTCCTCGATCCTCCTCTCCTGCTCCTCCCGTCGCCTCTCATCCTCCTCCTGTCGCCTCTCCTCCTCCTCCTCCCTACGCCTCTGCTCCTCCTCCCTCTGCCTCTCCAACTGCTCTTTAATCTCATCGACAACGACCCGTAGCTGTTGAACCTCTCTCTTTGCGATATCAGCTCGGCGTAGAGCGCTCTCACCAGCTACAGATCGGCTGGAGCCACCTCTAGTGGGTGTCATGAGCTTGGCACCATGGCCAAGCCTACGCACATATCCAGAACGGGTGCCAAGCACCTCGCTCAGAATTTCTGGCTCACTCCGCTGACTACCATCGGGAGTGGGGTGACTGCGTATGGTGTCCATCGCCGCCTGTAATAAAAACATATGAAATTTCATAACAAATGACATGAATGACATTATTATCAATCAATGCAATTAAATTTACAAAGTAAAGATTTTTACCCAATGCTCACTGGCTCTAGGATGAACCCAAGATCCCGTCACCTGCCGACAGTGAGTCCCTCTGTAGAGGTCTACTGGTCCAGGCTCCTGGCCGGGGTGACGAAATCTCGCTGCGCAATCGAAAGGAAAGAAGACTTATAATAAATGACAATCAAAATAATATATTAATTTAATAATCATCAATAATTTCTTACCATGTCATAATGATGTAGTACAAATGACTTTGAACCAGCTACGTGGCTCACTTGTAAATTTTTCCTGTTCGCAAAATTTATTTTACTCCTTTTCTTAACACATTATACAAAATACATTTTTATTAATTGCGAATTTAATTATTACCTTAAGATATCGTAAATGTGTAAATATTACCTGAAAAGCCTCCGACGAAAATCTCTCGCAGAGTATCCGCCAGTCGTCTGTAATCACGTCCAGCGGTGCGGACAGTACGGCCTCATCGTGCGTCCTACACCGTTTGTACCGTTGGTTGTAACTCTCCGCGGTACTCCTTAAACCGCTATCTGATCATGTCGTCGACGGCATGAGAAATGTAAGGAACATTCAAATCGAAGACAAATTTATCCTGCAGTTTCGTAAATAATAGATTAAGGCAATAAACTTATTAAGAAAATCAGTTAACCGTAATTAAACTTTCACAAAAGAAAATTTTAATTTACTAAAATTTACCTGAAGGCGCTGACGGATGAGCTGTCGCACATCATCTGTCACGTCAGTCCAACGGGGGTGGTGGCGGGGATCAGAGATCGGCATAGGACACCGACCTCAGACGTAAATAGTCTAGCACTGTCCCTAACAGGTCTAAAGCAGTCCTGTGGGAACTCTACCACCACGCTACCTTCACGTAAGTTGCTATAAAACTAACCCACGCGTGGGTCCACGCCCTCGTCAGTTGGTAGAAGATGCTGTCGCGAAAAGAAATATGTAAGTAACAATATAAACAGAAATCACTAAATAAATGTCTAGACTTACATGCAGTGCCCGGTGTATGCTGAACCGAAGGATCAGACGCTTGTGATGCACCATGCGACGTTGATGCTGTCTGCGTTGCATCACGAGTAGAAGCGGTAGATCCAGTGTGCGAACGACCTGATCTCCCACCTGGTGTCATAACTGAATATGTCCGAAATACAAACTTATAAATTTAAACAATGTCAATGCAAGTTTATGAACATCAATATAATAAACACATTAAACTTTACAGTCCAAGTAGTGTTCATGGTAGAATGAATTTGTACTTATGCTTAGAGAGATGATAAAAATATGATTAGACCATTACACTATAATGCAAGCAGAATATAATAAAACCGTTAAACAGAATATAAAAGTTGAAAAATCCATTACACATTGTCATTCTATATTAAATACATATATTTCATTGTAATACGAATCAACTTCGGATCAACTATCCGAAATACTCCCTGCATAAGTTATCGTACGCTACAGATGTATATGTTAAGCTGTATGAAGCACTCGACATTGTTACAGCCAACATGTCAGTCACAATAGGAGAAATCTGATCTCTCGAGACTCCGTTCATATGTGCAAGTGACAATGTCGCATCTTCCATACGAAGTTTTTCCGCGGTTATATTCCTCCATCAGGTCCGGAATTTCTTTGAAATTTTATAATGTTTCATCTGAGTCATCATCTTCCTCCCTACATTTATCGACCCAGACCGGGTATCTCTCTGGCCCTACCAGAAAAATATAGGGCCGAAAAGTCCATCCGCAACAGTTGATGAAGTATGCTGCGTGCTTCCGCTACGCTCCAGTTTGTCGAGGACATTGTAAGAAAGTGACTTAACTGTAAATGTGGATTATAAACAAGTCAATTCAAGGAATAAATCATGACTTGTAAAACATATATACATGTAATAATCAAATTATTCGAATTGAAAAATGACATGTAAATCTTCTATATATTTAATAATCATTGTCTGAATCATTATCGCTTAGGACTCTTTCTTCTTCACCATCACTATCACTGATCAGTATTTCCTCTTCATCGTCTGCAACGTCGTCATCAATGAAAGCGCTATCATCTTTAACAATGTCATTTATGATTGAGGCATCAACATGATCAAGTGACACATCATCTCTATTCAATTGCACCACATCAATATTAATATTTGGATCATTCCCTCTATCCCAAGATGGCATGTCTTCTTGATATGCTTGTTCAACTAACGACGTTCCATTTCTCCCTTCATCGTTATCTTCAACATCTAGTTCGGGAACGTCAAACATGTTCTTGGGCTTTATTTTCTGTACCACGTGCCAAGAGCCGCCTAACTTGGTGTCAGCGAGGTAGAATACTTGTTCGACTTAGGCGGCTATGATAAATTGATCATCTTTAAACCACTTCCGAGATAAATTTACGCTCGTGAAGTAGTCATTAGTCTGTATTCCCAACTTCTTATTTCCAATGTCCCACCAATCGCATTTAAATAAGTATACCCGCTTTCTCATACAATAACTCAGCTCAATAATATCCGTCAAAACACCATAAAAATCAATTTCTACCTCATGCGTTCCCTTTACAACCACCCCACTATTTTGTGTGGTCCTATACTTCTCACGCTCTTCAGTATGGAATCGAATCCCGTTTTCAATTACAATCTGTATATCTAGATACACGTCTATCAGGGCCACATGCTAGTGAGTAGAGTACATCAGACGCATCCGCAGAGTTGCTAGCGCGCAACGTCTTCATCTATCATCACGTACAGAATATAAATGTTTATGGATTTGATATTACATATAAATATTGTGTAATACAACAATATTGTAAGTGTGGTTGAGATAGAGGTGAATTAATCTTACACGTTTTGCGAACCATTCTGGAAACTAATCCTGATGCATTCGATCATAATTTGTAGGGTATTGGGACTTCATTTCCTCGATGTGTTCGCTATACATAATTAGCACGTTGTTAGCAAGAAATTTTAAGATCATTGTATGTAGATATACAATTATCGATTGAAGACTTACTCTAAGTAGACCTCTATTCTTCACAATTATGTAACACGTACCACCGCGCCTTTGCTTGATTCCGAAGTTCCATATCCTGAAACGTCAGCGATTCCAAAGGACGGACGTTATGTGCAAATACAACTATGAGACCCTTGTCCATGCTCCTACCCTTCATCGGCATTCTGATCTTCTCAGTTGAATCTAGTCTCTATGCCACGAAGATACATGGAGCAAAATGTCAGGCACTCATTATCAATGTACGCCTCAGTAATGGATCCTCTGGACGTGCATTATTCCTCACATATCGTTTTAATGTGTGAAGGTATCTGTACACAAATCACTATGTTATACACATGAAACATGGATATATTTAGTTTATGGACTGAATAAAAATTTAGGATCATTGTTCTATCACCTTTCGATCGGATACATCTAACAATATTGTACTGGGCCTGCAAGCTTCGCTTCGTTGTGGTAAGTGAATCGCTAGGTGTACCATGACGTCGAAAACGCAGGTGGAAATATTCTTTCAAGTTTGCAAAGGATTACGACAATATCCTTCTCCAGTCATTTAATAACCTCTACATTCAAAGATTTTGAACACAAATCCTTAAAGAATATCCCCAACTCAATCAGCGTAGCACGACATTCTTGCTAAGGAATCTACGATCGCAACCGGTAGTAGACATTGCAGAAGGACGTGACAGTCATGACTTTTCATTCCTGTTACCTTACAGTCCGTACTGTTTACGCGCCGAGAGATATTCGATGCATACCCATCGGGAAACTTCACGATCTCAACCATTCACATAAACATTTTTTCTGTAATTTTGTAAATGTGTAGCAGGATGCTGGTATAGTATATGAATTTCCATATGGTTTGCAAGTGTAACTCTTTCCTTAACCCATTGCTTGTAGATCCAATTGAGCCTTAAAACTGTCTTTTTGTTTTCTTCTCTATGTTCATCAATGTTCCAAACACATTGTAACATATATTCTTCTCAATATGCATGACATCTAAGTGTGTCGCAATTTTTAGATAACTCCAATAGGGCAACTAAAAAAATGCCATTCTTCCTCCAGTTATACTTCAATACTGGACGTTTTCTCTTCTTCAAGTGCAGTGCCTTACCAAATCTAACTTCTTCAATGTTACTCAGTTGTTGTAACACATCTTCTCCAAATAGTCCTTTCAGTGGTGGCCTATGATCTTGTTTGCCATCAAAGATCATCGTCTCCTGCGCCAACTATGATCCCTCGGAAGGAAGCGACGATGGCCCATATAACACGTTTTTTACCATGCTCAATGACAACGAACAAGTCTCAGTACTACATGTAGGACGAGCCAACTTTCCCTTCGTGCTCCACCCAGACAAATTTTCATATGCATGGAAGTCATTTATTGTCCACAAGACCGCTGCATGCAATCGAAATGTCGGTTCTGCAAAAGTGTCATACGTCTGGACACCTTGACTCCATAACTCGTTTAACTCATTTACTAATGGTCGCAAATACACATCAATGTCATTCCCCAGTGACTTGGGTCCAGGAATAAGCAATGACATCATGAAAAATTACTCCTTCATACACAACCAAGGAGGTAAATTGTAGGACATAAGTATCACTGGCCACATACTGTACGAGCCACTCATATTACCAAATGGATTAAAACCATCACTTGTAAGACCTAGTCGAACATTGCGAGAATCCTCTGCCAAACCAGTCATATTGCTTATCAAAATTTTGTCAGGCTTTTAGAGTCAGCGGGGTGCCTCAATGTATTATCATCATGAATGTGTTTCTCCTTATGCCACCTCATATCTTCAGCCGTCTTGCTCGACGTAAACAATCTTTGTAACATGGGTTTCAATGGAAAGTACCTTAACACCTTTTGTGGAATTTTCTTACGCTTAGCTTCGTCATATTTCCACTAGACTCTCCATATTGTGGACACTCTTCAACATTTTCATGTTCTTTCCAATACACTACACAATCATTTATACAAGCAGGTATGAGGATGTAACCAAGGCCCAAGTCTCGCATAAGGATTTTGCCTCGTAATGAGACTTAGGTAATGTTCACCTTCAGGTAATACTCTTTCAACAAGCCAAGTAACATGTCAAACGATTTTGTTACTCCAACGATTATTGTCTCAATGAAGTAACCTTGTAAGGAAATTCAACTGGAGAAGTTTCCACACCCCGGATGTCACGCCTCGAAATTCGGAACCCGAGTACAACAACTCGAAGCCCGAGTTCCAGGGTGTGAATTGAAAATTCGAGCATAGATTCCTTGAAATTCCATTCCACACATCGCATAACTAAAATGAATCCTCAAATATAACATTTCTTTTCCACTGATATCTTATTACATTGAATTTTACAAAATAAAACAAATCTGGCACGATTGACACTCGAGAAGAATGAGACCCCCTGAACACTCTCCTTAGTCTATGTCTTGTTCTCCCTGAAAACCTGCAAGAACTGTGGTGATTTTGGTGAGCTAAAAGCCCAGTGAGGTCATTTCCATCACAGGTAATATCCCAGTTAATAAAAGATAGGACGTGAATAATCAATGGATATAATTGTATGAAACATACGAGGATAAGGTTATGATTGATACACTTTATGGTTTATTATAAATAGAACATGATTATCATGATGTCATGTATGTCATGATACGTGTGAGAGTAATAAACGTCTAGGAACTCGTTGCCACTGAACATTAGGAACCTGTCGCAAATCAACCATGCTCACCTAACCGGTACAATGAGGCGGCAAATCAACCATGCACGCCAGTGGGCAAATTAACCATGCACCACTGATCCAACCGAGCAAATCAACCATGCTCAATAAGTGAAACGACCAGAACTCGCTGCCACTGAACATTAGGAACCTGTCGCAAATCAACCATGCTCACCTAACCGGTACAACGAGGCGGCAAATCAACCATGCACGCCAGGAGTCAAATCAACCATGCTCCTATTCTGTCGCAGTGTATAAATGTATGTATTTGTCATGAGTTATGGAAGCACTTCTTCAAGCATACCATGTATATCAAATTCAAGTCCAATCACACAATGCATGTGTTTAATTTATTTAAGTAATTCTTTATCTTGATTTAGTTATTTTCAATCGAGGAATTTGAGAAGGTCATCGCGTAAGGTTTAGTGTCGACGAATAACTAAGGCTGTTCTAAGAGTTATGTATTGCACATGATTTAAACCTAAGTTGTTTTTTATTAGGAAGTTTAAGACTAATATCACGTGGAATCTGAGGAAAACTACTGTATTTAGAGGTGTATGTTGAGGACATCACATGTACGAAATCCTAAGTCGAATTGTTGTGGAATTCTGACATGTGCATTAAAAAGGAAAACTTGAGAAAATTAATTCAATAAAAAAAGAATAATTGGCAGGTGAAATTTAAGGATATAGATAGGAGGTTGATGAATCCCTTACCTAGGATTCCATGATGAAGGAAAGCATAAAAGTATACCTAAAATCCTAACTAGAGAAAGAAACTTTATAAATTGAACATAAGGGAGGACACTAGAGAAAATTAACAAAGAAAGCTACGTGGGATGAATCACTCACTGTTTGATGATTCCTAAGTTCCAAAACCAATCCCAACTTGAATTGAGTTGGAAGGAGTCGACTCGAGTGGAGAGGAAATTTTTTCTTTTCTTTTTCTTTCTCCCTTCATTCTTCTTCTTCTTTTTTTCTTTCTTCTCTTCTTTTCTTCTCCTCTTTTTTTTCTCCTTTTCTTTTTCTTTTCTTTTCTTTCTTTTCTTTTCCTTTTTCTTCTTTTTTTTTTTTTTTTCTTTTTTTCTTTCTTCTTCTTTCTTTTCTTTTCTTTTTTCTTCTTTTCTTCC
>PVNU02001223.1:0-47396 GCA_003013855.2 Liriodendron chinense | reverse complement strand
GTGGTGGGAAAGATGGGAAATAGTTTGGAGGCTCATCATTATGGCCTTATTTTGGGCAGTTTGGAAGGAAAGAAACGAGTGCTACTTTTGAAATGGTGGGACTTCTGTGGAGAGAGTGATATGTGGGGCTCCTTATGCTAATGTAGCCAAAGCTGAGTTTGTTTCTTCCTTTTTGGGTTGTTAGTGTTGTTGTTTCGTTGTATTCTTTTCCCGCCTTGTGGCGGGTTTCTTAATAAAGTTACTGTTGCCTTTCAAAAAGAAGAAGAAGGAGAGAGATTATACCAGTAATGATGACTTTGACCAGCTATGTCATTATCTGCGGGTGGTAGTGCTGAATGCCTGTATTATGTATTTATGTCTTTGAGGGTTATTTTGATGCAGGACAGCCCTAAATATGATGCATGCTCATGAACACAATTATTCAGCGGAAATAAAAGCAATAATAATAATGAAATCTAGCATCAATCATCATAAACTAAGAAAATCATAAAGGAAACATGCAATGGGACGGGCCATCATCACAACCATGGAGTATGGGATTCAAGTAGCGTATAGGTTGGATCCGGCGAGGGATGGAACCTCCCGATCTTGCATGGTCATACCCAATCGATCAATGATGATCACTAGTCCGAAGAATCAGAAAGTTTCTCGGATTAGGGATTTGAGAATTTGGGGGTTTAGGGTTTAGATCGATTCTCAAGGTTTAGATCGTGGGGAATAAACAAAACAGAAGTTTAGAAGGATAATAATAGAAGATGAAATACCTGGAAGAAGTTGGAGGGGCACAAGAAGAATAGAGAAGAAGGAGATCAAGGAAGAGAAGAAGCACCATGAGAGAGGGAAAGAGGAAGGAGGCAACCAAAGGTTTGCTCTTTTTCATAAATCAACAACTAATCAAAAAGGTTTAGGGCAACACCCTTATAAAATTCGGAATTAGCATAATTACCAAAATACCCCTACTAACAAAATTTCAAAAAAAAGACATTTGCATGAAAAAAACGTACCCACACTAACCCAAAACTCAAATAAGTAAAAAATGCGTAAAATAAACTCAAATCTAAGATGTCCAATGCGCTCCAATGATGGTGTGATGAAAGTGGGCCACGATGAACCAACGGTCCGATCACATCATCATCACGATCCAACGGTCCGATCATACTCCTCCAAGCAACTCACACATGTCTTCCCAAGGTGGGGTCTTTTCAAATGTCTCGGACTACATGTGTAAGGTCTTCAATGCTCCTCAATCATCGCCTAACCACAAGGAAGATGCTTGTGGTGGGCTTTCTTCGCCGATAGACTTTGAAGGCTAGATGTCCGCATCATTCTCCTCGTCTGAGAAGAACTCGACTCCGACGAGTTAAAACTCTTGTGGCGCTCTAGTAAATTTGGGTTAACGCTCTGTAACTCCACTTCTATCAACATGTAGATTCTGACGGTGGCTTGTTCTTCCATTTGACAAGGTATCTTTGGAAACCTCCGTCTCTCGTAAACACTATCTCCTCATCCAAGATTTCCTCAATTTCTTCTTTATGGATATTAGGTGGAGGAAGGGGTGAGAGGGTTGTGAAATAAAATCAGAAAGGGCCATAAAGAGATGATGGATCAACGATGGGATGGTGGGAACGGACTAGATCTTCCACATTAAAAGTTGGGTTAATGCCCATTTCAGATGGAAGGTCGATCCGATACGCGTTGGACCCAATTTTCTGCACAATCTTGAATGGTCCAGCACTACGCGCTTGTAATTTCTTAGCGGAACCTTGTGAGAACCGCTTAGGCCTTATCCTCACCATTACATGGTCTCCTTTTGAAATTCTTGCAATCTACGATGAGAATCAGCTGAGATTTTAGAATCATCATTGCTCTTATTTATCCGCTGTCTAATATGTGTATGCAAATCATGAATATGGCGTGCGAATGCATTGGCTGACTCTGAAGACCTTTGGATGACAGACATGGGTGACACTAAAGGACACTCTGAAAAATCCACGAACTTGGAATAAACAATCCTATGGAAATAAACAATCCTATGACCTAGAACTTGGAAAACTGAAACAAAAGGACACTTCCCACGGGTGACACACAATTTCTCATTATAAGTATTATAAACAAGGATGATTTTCAGGTATCCCAACACTTGAGAACAAACACTAGTAATACCAAGTCTTGAGCAGATCTTGGCATCAGCCATTATGTCCAAAATGTCATCAAGATACGGGATAAGGACTAAGGTCATCATATCCACCATGACGTGAATATCGCATGATAGCATGACACTTGACTGAAGCTTTGTGGACGGTCAGGATATGCCCACTTGTGTGCCACATGCCATTATTCTTGGAAGTGAAAAGACCAGGCATGACACACAAAACAAAACTCCTCCAACTCAAACTTTCCTTATTGAATTCTTCCCCAAGAAGTTTATCAAATTGACACTGCATTTCTATATTTTCTATGGGGTTCCCCTGGTATGGAGGAAAGCTTGACAAGACCAACTTAGGGACAAGATCAATTGTGTGTTGAATGTCCCATATGGGTGAAAATTTATCCCATAAATCATCTGGTGGGATATCACAAGTCATGTGGGTGTCTATCATCATATCCTCACTAGTCTCTTCTTCAATTTCATTTGTGTTCACCATGGTAAGAGACATAGATTGGGAGACTGTATCAATTACATCACACATGACACTCGGAAGTGGTGTGGTCTCAAACTCTTCGACCTTTTCATCACTAACACACACTTCGTCATCCTCAACGATGATGAGCGATGCCTTAATTTCTTCCATTTCCTCACTACTGACGTTAGGCACGTACTCTTCCACTTCATAAACATCATGTTTGGATTCTTCCAACTGGCCATTTACCAAGGTATTATCTCGCTTCCAAGGAAATATAATTGGTGTTAAACACTCAAATTGTTCATAAGCCGAGATTTCCTTAATGATAGGTTGGACCACTTTACAAGGAGGGGACCATATTGGTTCTGTGTTTGGATGAGAAGGTGGGGCAACTCTCTTCTGACCCAAGGGCTTTTCACGATAAGAGATGGGAAGATATTTTTCTTTCAAACGCTCTTTCATCTCGTCCCATTGTGATATCGGGGCTCTCCCAACTTTATCAAGTCGTCGCTCCAAATCTGTCCAAAACGACTTGGCTTGGCCCTCCAATTTCCACTTGGCAAACCTCACTCGACGATAACTTGACATATCATACCAATCAAAAAAATAGTCCAAGTCCTTAAGCCAATCAAGGAAGGTTTGTGGGTCCATGTGACCATTAAAGTTAGCCAAATCATCGGAGTTCGGCTTTCCATTGGGTCTTGACGGCCACACGACAACACTTAATGGCCCTGAAGATCTCAAACGCCTATACTCCATTCACTACTGGGAGACTACGGACTGGGTGACTCACAATACGAATGCAATGAATTTAAACTACAATGAACTGACACTAATTAATTCTAGATGATGCGACTCAAATCTGGAATTTTTCCAAATTAGGAAACTTTCTAAAATTGGAAACTGTCTAAATCTGAAAATTTTCCAAATTAGGAAACTTTCTAAAATTGGAAAGTTTCTAAATCTGAAAATTTTCCAAATTAGGAAACTTTCTAAAATTGGAAACTTTCTAAATCTGGACATTTCCTAAAACAAACCTAAAAATCAAAACCCTAATTGATAACTCGATCTAGACAAAACCATGCAAGCCTATTCTCTGATACCAAATTTGATGCAGGACAGCCCTAAATATGATGCATGCTCATGAACACAATTATTCAGCGGAAATAAAAGCAATAATAATAATGAAATCTAGCATCAATCATCATAAACTAAGAAAATCATAAAGGAAACATGCAATGGGACGGGCCATCATCACAACCATGGAGTATGGGATTCAAGTAGCGTATAGGTTGGATCCGGCGAGGGATGGAACCTCCCGATCTTGCATGGTCATACCCAATCGATCAATGATGATCACTAGTCCGAAGAATCAGAAAGTTTCTCGGATTAGGGATTTGAGAATTTGGGGGTTTAGGGTTTAGATCGATTCTCAAGGTTTAGATCGTGGGGAATAAACAAAACAGAAGTTTAGAAGGATAATAATAGAAGATGAAATACCTGGAAGAAGTTGGAGGGGCACAAGAAGAATAGAGAAGAAGGAGATCAAGGAAGAGAAGAAGCACCATGAGAGAGGGAAAGAGGAAGGAGGCAACCAAAGGTTTGCTCTTTTTCATAAATCAACAACTAATCAAAAAGGTTTAGGGCAACACCCTTATAAAATTCGGAATTAGCATAATTACCAAAATACCCCTACTAACAAAATTTCAAAAAAAAAGACATTTGCATGAAAAAAACGTACCCACACTAACCCAAAACTCAAATAAGTAAAAAATGCGTAAAATAAACTCAAATCTAAGATGTCCAATGCGCTCCAATGATGGTGTGATGAAAGTGGGCCACAATGAACCAACGGTCCGATCACATCATCATCACGATCCAACGGTCTGATCATCTCCTCCAAGCAACTCACACATGTCTTCCCAAGGTGGGGTCTTTTCAAATGTCTCGGACTACATGTGTAAGGTCTTCAATGCTCCTCAATCATCGCCTAACCACAAGGAAGATGCTTGTGGTGGGCGCTTTCTTCGCCGATAGACTTTGAAGGCTAGATGTCCGCATCATATTTACTCTATGATATGCAGTTATGTTTTCCAGGATTTCCTTATATGAACTTTCTGTCAGAGAGTTGAATTCTAGAGGGTTTGGTGGTAATTTGGGCAGGACAAGATAAATATGTTTGTAGAGGATGTTTTCTATTAGCCAAGCCTGAAGAAGAATGCGAGGGCTCTCATCAAGCAATGTTGAGCATGTCAATTAGGCAAGGGATGCAAGCAGAATACCGATCTTTGTACTCTACTTTCAATGCTCGCCGCATGGGAAGGCATTAGTTTGGATTTTGTCTCAGGATTATCCAAGACTCTTCGTGGCTACGATTCAATCTGTGTTGTGCTTAATTGGTTTTCTAATGTCCTTGTAAGAAGGCATCGGGTGTGTTAGTGTCGTGGGTTTGCTCCCCATAGACATGAGATCGATTCCCCTCCCCTGGATTACCCAATGCACGTGGTTTGCGGGTGATTACGTGCATTTGCAGGGATTAGTCTCGCCTTAAAAAGGGGCGAGGACACCCATTCATCATAAACAAAGGGCATTGGGTGTGTTACACATTGCCAATTTCTTCTTCGAGGAAGTGGTTGTGAAAGAACTATGAATGATGACTTCATGAGCTACTTTGGAAACACACTATGAGCTAAAATGGGGATGACGCTAAAGTTATCTACTGCTGCATACCATCCTCGAATTGATAGTCAAACAAAGGTGTACTCAATCATGAGCTTGAAATCTCATGTTGTGTAGCTGGTGATTGTATTACTACATGGGACCAATACAACTAGACAATCACAAGCTAAGGTCGCCTATAATACTTTTGTTAATCTCATGACTGGACACTCCTTTCTAGATGCTTCTGCATTAAACCTTGGCAGCTTATTGATTTAGTTCCTCTACCTATCAAGTAGAGCAAGCCAGGATGCATCAGATTTTTTTCCCCTCTTTTCATAAATAATGCAAAGTTTTTGAAAGAAAAGCTATTTAAGTGAGGGATAGGCATTCTGTACATTAAGACACTTCGACCTCCTTAGCAAGCATATTGGATTTCTGTTAATAGCCTCCTTAGCGAGCCCCATTCCCAATGTTCCTCTACGACAGTTTCCTGATTGCATATGTCATATCTGACATGACATGATATAATCTGCCTTTTGGTTGTTTGATATTTAGTTTGTGCATGTGATGCCCAATTTGCACACTGGTTTCTGCCATATATAAAATAGATGATTTTATAAAAATAGATATTTTCTCTTTTGATTGGTGGTTGAACAAATTTTCTTGCCACTAAAAAGTAATTATAAAAAAAATAATAAGATATTTTGAGTTTCAGGTGGTGCAATCAGTAAATATGTTAATTTCTTCATGTTATAAGATAAGTACTTTTAGCTGACCCCATGTATCAGTGGCAAGGCTATGGTGATGATAGTGGTGGGATGATGATGGTGATAATGATAATGATGGAATATTATTTTAAATTCTTCACTGTTTTTATAAGTGCTTCCTAAGTGCTCCTAAATAGGTGGGAGACATTATTTTTTGGACTTGCATTCTGCTCCCCCTCAAAAGAGCCTGGTACTCCTGTAAAGAACCCGACTCCTTTGAGTCTCTTGCTTCCCCTCCACCCAGTTTTCTCTATCAATCCACAGGTTACTTCCCACCTTACCAAGTGGAATTTATTGCTCTTACCCATCATTGTCTAGGCTAGCCCTTGGATTGTTAAAGCGAACTCAGCTAATTGTCATAGTTTCCCTCATTGCCTCTACTGTCACCTGCCACCAAGGGGAAAACAAATCACCTTTACGTGGACCTAACTAGTGACTTTTTGGGCGGGTTGATATGTTTTTTTCTTTTTTTGTTGGAAATGCATGTGATCTCAAGAAAATTGGTTGTGAGAGGACATTTATCAGTACTCTACCACCATGCCTGCTTTTGATACCCTGCCCTTAAAAAAAGAAGGTACCCTATGTCCCTATCTGAAGGTTGGCCTTTCAGTGATGAGATGCTCTTAACAGGGAGTGGTTTGCATTCTCTCTGCACCATTTCTCAGTGTTGTCAAAATTTTGCTCATTCCAGAGCTGAAGTCCTGTTGGTAGTTCATTATGTACTTCATCCCTTTTGTTTTTGACAAGTATGTACTTCATCCCTTTTGTTTTTGACAAGTATGTACTTCATCCCTTCAACATTTGAGAAGCACAAAGGACAAAATCTTGAATGAAGAATGCAAGCCTCACAAGGAAGGTGGTGTGGGAATTAGGCGTTTGGAGGACATGAATGCTGCCTTGTTGGGAAAGTGGATTTGGAGATTCGAGTGTGAAGAAAACAGCTTGTGGAGATCCATTATTGTGGGCAACTATGGGACATCACCCTTTGAATGTAGGACCAGATCCGCATCCCTTTATAGAGCATCCTCCTTGTGGAAATCAATTGCATTGTTGGAATGTCAGGTTGGGAAGGGCATCGGATTCTCTTTGGGAAGCAGTGAAAAAAATCAGTTTTGGGACGACGTATGGATTGGGGAGCGCATGTTAAGATCTGATTTTCCTAATCTGCCTACTCTCTGCCCCACGGACAATATTTCTGATTTTCCTAATCTTGCTACTCTCTGCCCCACGGACAATATTTTGGTAGATAAGTGCTATTCCGGAGCAGATGCTGTTGGTGTCTGGGTCCCCCTGCAGACGCAACTTGAATGAAATCGAGACGAACGAATTGATTCAGCTCTTGTAGTGTCTCTTTGAAATCTTGCCATCCTCGGGTGTCAATGACTCCTTGCTTTGCTTGAAAGACAGATCAGGTAACTTCACAGTGAAATCCTTGTATCGTATCACTAGCTGAAGATCCCCAAATCTGAATTATAGTCACACAGGACAAGTCTGGTCATATGGAGCTCCACCAAAGGTAGCAGCTTTTGCTTGGCTGGTGGGAAGGAATACAGTGCTTATCATTGAAAACCTTTGTAAGCAGGCAATGATTCTCCCTGATAAATGTCTTCTCCGCATGAAGGATGCGGGCATGGCGATTCATCTCTTCATTTTCTGCCCATTTGGTAGAGGGCTGTGGGACAAGATTTTGGAAATCTTTAATATTCCTTGGGTGATGCTGATTTTGGATTTTTGTTTGTTTTTCTGTTTTCATGCTTGTATGCTTTGCCTTCTGGCATTGTTCTTTTTAATGTAATTCTTTACCTTTCAAATAATAAAAAAAATAAAATCTTGCAATGCTTTTGGTGTATCTTTCAAATGATGTTAAAAGGGACTGGCAGGAATGTTATATTCCGTTACTTTCCAGCTTTTTTTTCCCCCTGCGAGATCTGATTTTGATTCTATAAACTTCAGTATGAATTGCAGCATTTAAGAATTCAATGGACTCTGTCAATTGCTTCTTGGCAGTGCACTCGTCGGCCTTCATATCTCTCCTTTTTTTTTTTATGCAGTGCTTTTGTTGCACCAGCTGATATTCAAGCATTTACCAATGAAGCAAAGATTAAGTTGTCAGCTCGATGTCAAGGTAAAACTGTAAAAGATTTTGCCCGTGCTGTGAAGGAGATATGCGAGGCATTTGAAGAACTACAGCGAAAAACATCAAGTGTTTCTGTAGAGGATATAGATAGGACTGCTGTTGGCTGTGTGACTTCATCAAATGATGGTGGAGAAGACAGGAAACATCTGGGGCACCATGAAGCTTTTGTGTTAAATGATCGGGAAGAGATTCTTGAACAGAGGGAAAGTGACAGGAATGAGGGTCCTGATGATGAAGTGTATCCATTGGAACACTCTTCACGGAGCTGGGAGGATACTGTTGCTGCAGATGTAAAACATGGTATTTTACATAATACAGAGCTGAAGTCATCTCCAGTTTTATCTGATAATAAGAGGAATAAAACATCCAATGTAGGTGGACTCTTACCAAACAAAGGTGCAGTTTCCATCACAAGGTCAGATTCGTCCCATAAATTAGAAATTTCTTCAAGTACTCATGCCGAAGTTAGTGGTCGACCAACCTGCCCGGAGCATGGTGAGGCAGAAGCTGATTTGAAAGGCCTAGATGCTAGTGGAAGTTATATCTCGGATGGAAAATTCGTGCCTCTGGAGGTACCACCAAATCATTTCTCATTGTAAATACATCCATGCAACTATCATTTGATTATTTCAGAAAGAAAGAAATGGTAGGATATTTCAGTACAGAGAAATGCTTTGGCATGGAGCTGGTTGAATTGGAATGTGGTAGAGCCCCAATGAGAGAGTGACAGCTGGCATACTGAATACATTTTTCACACACAAAAAAAAAAAAAATTCCAATTCTGCCAGCTCTACATTAGCATCCCTGTTTAGGACAAGACATGTGGGAGTGAATTAACGGTCACAGATGTGGAGGCATGGAAAATTGGTGCCTCTGGAGGTACCAAATCATTTCTCATTGTAAACACGTCCATACAACTATCATTTGATTATTTCAGAAAGAAAGAAATGTAAGGATATTTCAATACAGAGAAATGCTTTGGCATGGAGCTGGTAGAATTGGAATGTGGTAGAGCCCCAATGAGAGAGCGACAGCTAGCATCCTGAAAGCATTTTTCACAAAAAAAGAAAGAAAGAAAATTCCAATTCTACTAGCTCTACATTAGCATCCCTGTTTGGGACAAGGTGGCTTTGGTTGAGAAAACAATATTGCGGTACAAAAGAATTAGAAGTTCTGTCATCCAATATAGCATCTGCATGAAATAAAGAGTGGGATATGGAAATGTAAGGTTCGGTCTAAAATTACAGATGGGAGAGCTTCTCAGCTGCCCATAATGAGATGAGTACAAGTCATATCTATTGTCATTGTAATTACATTTTGGGCCAGTTTTTTTGGGAGGGAGCATTTAGCTCATCCTAAATCTGCATTTTGTGGATGCACTGAGCGGCTTTCCTTTCCAAAGATGCAGATAGGCTTGTGCACATTAGTGATTGTCTGCATTTGGGGTACATCCAATCCAAACAGGCACACATATTCCCTACTGTCAAGTATATTGCTGATACTAGCACAGTCTATCTTATGTTTATATTGGATCTAAACCGATTGGTATTTTATTATTAGATGCTTGGGCCAGGGGATTGTACTGTACAAGTGGACGCATGGTTTAGTGATCTGAAATGTTGATATGATGGGCATGTAGCGCCAAATATCCTCTAGATTGGAAGATAGCCTTTTATCTGTTGAATAGTAACTATTTTTATATTTTCTTTCTTATTCGCTTCAAAAAAAAAAAAAAAATCTTTCTTAGTCATTTCTTTATTGGCTGGCTATTGGAAGCTTTAGGATTTTCCTGTACGAAGATTTTTGGTGCATGGACCACACACAGCAGCATGGTGTCCAGTAGCGGTATTGGTGGGCGTAACGGTGTGCCCACCGTTTCCGATATCGCCGAGGGTGCAGGGGGCGGCGCGCCTCTGCCCGGGGTTCGGGGCGGAGCGCCCGAAAGCCCAACGGTTTTTTTTTTTTAGGGAGGAGAAACTAGAAGAAAATCGAAAAAAAAAAGTCATTTTTTTCTACAAAATGGGGACTCTTGTGTGTCTAACCAATATAGTAAAATAGGCCGATCTGCAAACACTGGTTTTTAGCAAAAGAATAGATTAGAAAAGAAATGGGAGAAGAAAAGTGTGAAAAAATAAAAAACATCAGATTTATATAATAAAAAAAAATCCGTTTTCCGACCGTTACGGGGGGCGTAACGGCTGTTTTGGGGCGTAACAGCCGTTACGGGCCAAAAATTTGGGGGTCTCCTTTTGGACCCCATATCGCGTAACGGCTTCGGCCGTTTCCGTTATGTATCGGCCGATACGTAACCGTTTTGGCCTACCTTGCACAGCAGAGCCATAGTGTAATGGTTTTGCGAATTGCCGGTTACAGGGTGGATTCCTGCAACCCCTGTCATGGCCCAATGATAAAGCACCACGAATCCGTATCAGATGTGGGGCCTGCAGGGACAAGAAGAGTTTCCCCTAGATGAAATGATGACTTTGCCCTTTCAATTGAGGGCCCTGCATCTCACCAGCGCATGTGACTCTTTTTCATTGGGTCACGTCAAGGGTTGTAGGGAATTCCTATAACCCCCAGTTATAGGCAATTCACGTCCATTTTGATCACTGAGCAATTGGCCCCACTTGTACAAACTGAACGCCCAGAAGGTACTATGCAGTCTCTCACTCCAAGACTGTATGACTGGTAGATGTTTTTTGACTCTTTGATCAATGCCTGTGCATTTGCATGAATTGGGATTGTAGAAGACTTCCCAATTCAACGTAGGAAATGAATCTTTTCTATTCATCTGATCATTCAATGTCTTTTTCAATCTCGTTGCTTCTCTTTCATGTTGCATGCACTTGCTGTTAGTTACTTATCAATGGCTGTTTTCAATTGCAGTGCTTTTCTTTGTAAGCGAGAACCAACCTTTCCTTGGCAAATGAAGCAAAAAAAGTCATACATTTTCTCTTCTTTCATCTCCTAATACTTTTCTTCTCAGCGACAGCTGTAATTGTTATGAAAGTATTGCGCATGTTATAGAACTTATTTTACATTAGAGTCTTGATGGGCTTCTGAAAATTGTTGTAATGGGATGCCATAACTAGCCCTGTTTGTTATGGCATTCAATGTCAATGTGTCACAAAAGCAATCAGCGGATTTTTACGGGAAAAAATCTTCAAGAATTCTGGTTTTACCAGACAATGCGAGTCCCAAAATGTGCTTCTTGGGGGTAGAAAGACGGGAATGCCCTTTTCTCCCCTAAAAAGCGGAGCTGAGCATTGTGGGGCCCACATGGTGTTTGACATCCAACACGTCTGACGGGTGCACTACATCATGATCATCAGACAGGCCAGAACTCAAGCTCCAGTCATCAGGTGGGCCTCACATAAATTTGGAGGTTTTTGGATGGTCTGCTATTGTTTTTTGGTGTGGCCCACGTAATGAATGGATTGGCCTGATCTTTGTTTTATGATCACCATGGTGGGCTGCACCTTTTGGAACTGCTGGATGCCATAGACACACCACGTGGGCCCCACAATTCTCGACTCCACCTTTTAGGAAAAGAATGTATATAGTATTGGGGTCATTTCACCCCTGAAGAGGCCACCTTTGGAACCTTCTTTTTTTTTTTTACACACACCCACACACACACATGGATATTCGATCCCATTACCTCAGTGTTGAAACCCGTAGGGTCTACCGCTGAGCCATGAGTAAGGCCGCCTTTGGAACTTTTAAAGAGGTCAAGGCATTGTTTGGTAAAATCAAAATTTTGACGAATTTTGCCGAAAAAAAAATCAAAATCACTTCAACTGAATAAAAAACGTTTAAATAAGATCTTACAGACAGGAGTGGCCGCCATTCATGAAGCACCACATCACTCAGTGCGACCAAGTGTTGCATTCAACACTCACTAAAATATAGCTCTATGGGGTACTGAATGTGGCTTGCCTGATGTGGGTGTGCGTCTGTTATTTTTTAATTTTACGGAATGGTATAGGTCTGTTTGGAATGCCTACTGAATGATGCCAATCCTGAGACCTGTTATCATAGCATTCTCATTTTGTATCAGCTTCCATGGATGGGAGCATCTTCACATCCTGACATCTGCATTTTTTTTTTTTTTTTTTGGATGCACCAAGTGGCCCTTCGCGCTGTCTCTGCAAAATGGGCTCAGGCCAGATTTCATTGCATTTTTTTCTTCTGATGCACCAAGTGGCGCCTGTCTCTGCAAAATGGGCTCAGGCCAGATTCTTCAGCAGGTCCAAACAGTCCCCTAAGCATTCTCATGTTCATGAAGAAATTAAAAGTGGTGTTTGCCAAAAAAGAATGGCCTGTTTGGTTGTCCGGGAATACATTCCCTGGTTTTTATGTGACAGCTTGGATTTGGATTCTTAGGCCTATTGGATTGGTCCTAAGTATAAGTAGGCAAATGTCAACAAGTAATTGTTACTTTTCCTGGACATGTATGCCTCATCTTAAATGAGTCTTGGATGCCAAAACTCTGTGGGCCTCACTCTGATGTATGTGTTTCATTTCGTCTACTCATTTTGCCAAATCATTTTAGGGTATGAGCCAAAAAATGAGGCAGATCCAAAGCCCAAGTGGCCAACAATGGGAATAATTGCGCACACCATTGAACCCACCGTTTTCATGGGTCCCCTTGAGCTTTGGATTTGCCTCATTTTTTGGCATGAGCTCAAAAATGATTTGAAAAAAAAGAATGAATGAATTAACTGTTGTGTGGTCCATTTTAGCTTTGGATTTTGCCTCATTTTTTTTGGCATGAGCTCAAAAATGATTTTAAACAATGAATGAATTAACTTGTTCCTTATCTACATGGGTGCAGTGTGTTTTCAAAAGCTTCATGTCGAACCGGCTCCTATTTCAATTTGTTCTGGACCGATCAATGTACCAATAATCCAGTCTCCAGTGGGTTATAACACATACATCATGGTGGTGCTCACAGTGTTTTGCCTTGGAAGAGGATTGAATGTTGCCCCTTATTACAAGGGTAGAATTTGGCCTCTTCCAAATAGCGATAAAAAAACCATCATTATGCTTTTACAACCCCATTACCACCATTTACCTCTAATCAAACCATCATTAGGAAGTTAACTTCAGGATTTGAAATCCCTGATATTTGGATTCTATCAGTTGTGTTTGACAACCTGGATTTTCAGTTCCATGGAATTTAGAAACTCTGGCAGCTTGGAATTGTGATTTTTTTTTTTTTTTTTTTTGTTGGGGGGGGGGGGGGGGGGGGGGACTGTGATATAAAAATGATCCAATGCGCTTATCACGTGTGGCCTCTCATTCCGCTGCCAAAAAATGGGGCCAATCGATAACTTAGGTAGCCACACTAGAGGGAACAGTTGGGACGCCCACCGTTTAAAAACCTTCCAGATTACCAGTGGGCCTACCGTTATAAGCCCATCGGTTATATTTCAGAAGATGCACCTGTTCTAGATGCAAGAACAAACTCGAATAGTCGGTAGTAGTCCATTCTGAAGTCGGGTGTGACCACACAAAGTGGCTTAAGGGCCTGTTTGTTTAACCCCTTTGCCATGGTACTGTGATGCGGACATCTAGCCTTCAAAGTCTATCGGCGAAGAAAGCGCCACCACGACGCATCTTCCTTGTGGCTAGGCGATGATTGAGGAGCATTGAAGACCCTACGCATGTGATTTGACACATAGAAGACACGTGGTAGGATGGAAGAAGGACCCGAATGAAAGAATAGAAAATTGCAATTCTGGAGGTGGTTGGGCGCCCCGGCCAAATTTGTCATCGAACGATCAAAATTCAGCAATTTTTCAGTTTTCTTGCTGGACAATTTTTGTCTTAGCCGGACGCCTGGCCAAATTGGTTACAGGCAACCGGCCAACGTACGAACTGTTTTTTTTTTTTATTGTTTTTTAGAGATCTTCTAGGGGTATTTTGGTACTTTATGTCCCTAATCCTATGGGGCGAGAGTTACCACTGTTGTCTTATGCCTCCGGTGATGAAATCATCAATGCTCCTAGTTGGACAGGGGTAGCTGGTGACTGATCAATGACCGAGGCATAGCCTTTCAATTAAAGTGCTGCTTCCGATGCCTGCCTTAGCCTAGCTGTTTTAAGTGGGCTAAGCCCCTAATAACGTGATAGTTGATTGTTAATGAAAGAAAAATCTTTGATGGCTTCTCTGTTCTCTCTCTCTCATGGTGCTCTTCTCTTGGGCGCGACTGTGATATAAAAATGATCCAATGCGCTTATCACGTGTGGCCTCTCATTCCGCTGCCAAAAATGAGGCCAATCGATAACTTAGGTAGCCACACTAGAGGGAACAGCTGGGACGACCACCGTTAAAAACCTTCCAGATTACCAGTGGGGCCTACCTGTTTATAAGCCATCGGTTATATTTCAGAAGATGCACCTGTCTAGATGCAAGAACGACTCAAATAGTCGGTAGTCAGTCCATTCTGAAAGTCAGTGGACCACACAAAGTGGCTTAAGGGCCTGTTTGTTTAACCCTTTGCCATGGTACTGTGATGCGGACATCTAGCCTTCAAAGTCTATCGGCGAAGAAAGCGCCCACCACACAAGTATCTTCCTTGTGGCTAGGCGATGATTGAGAAGCATTGAAGACCCTACGCACGTGATTTGACACATAGAAGACACGTGTGTAGGATGGAAGAAGACCCGACTGAAAGAATAGAAAATTGCAATTCTAGAGGTGGTTGGGCGCCCGGCCAAATTTGTCACCGGCGATCGAAATTCAGCAATTTTTCAGTTTTTCTTGCTGGACAATTTTTGTCTTAGCCGGGCGCCTAGCCAAATTGGTTACAAGGCAACCGGCCAACGTACGAACTGTTTTTTTTTAGTTGTTTTTTAGAGATCTTTTAGGGGTATTTTGGTACTTTTATGTCCCTAATCCTATGGGGCGAGTACCACTGGTTGTCTTATGTCTCCGGTGATGAAATCATCAATGCTCCTGGTTGGACAAGGGTAGCTGGTGACTGATCAATTGACAGAGGCATAGCCTTTCAATGAAGTACTGCTTCCGATGCCTGCCTTAGCCCAGCTGTTTAAGTGGGCTAAGCCCTAATAACGTGATTAGTTGATTGTTAATGAAAAGAAAACCTCTTTGATGGCTTCTCTGTTCTCTCTCTCTCTCATGGTGCTTCTTCTCTTTCCTTGATCTTCTTTTCCTAACTTCTTCTTGTGCCCCTCCAAATTCTTCAAGGTAATTATTTTCTTCTTTCTATTTTCCAGTTTGCTAATCCTTCCTCGATCAAACCTTGAGAATCGATCTAAACTCTAAACCCCCAAATTCTCAAATCCCTAATCCGAGAAACTTCCTGATTCTTCGGACTAGTGATCTTCATTGATCAATTGGGTATGACCATGCAAGATCGGGAGGTCCCATCCCTCGCCGAATCCAACCTAAGTAATAATTAAAATCCATACCCCATGGTTGTGATGATGGCCCGCTCCATTGCACGTTTCCTTTATGATTTCTCAGTTATGATGATTAATGTTAGGATTTTAGATTATTATTGCCTTTTATTTCCGCTGAATAATTGTGTCTATAAACATGCATCACAATTAGGGCGTCCTGCATCGAATTTGATGCGGACATCTAGCCTTCAAAGTCTATCGGCGAAGAAAGTGCCCACCACAAGCATATTCCTTGTGGCTAGGCGATGATTGAGGAGCATTGAAGACCTTACGCACTTGATTTGACACATAGAAGACATGTGTGTAGGATGGAAGAAGACCCAACTGAAAGAATAGAAAATTGCAATTCTGGAGGTGGTCGAGTGCCCGGCCAAATTTGTCACCGGGCGACCGAAATTCAGCAATTTTTCAGTTTTTCTTGCTGGACAGTTTTTGTCTTAGCCGGGCGCCCGGCCAAATTGGTCACCAGGCGACCGGCCAACGTACGAACTGTTTTTTTTTAGTTGTTTTTTAGAGATCTTTTAGGGGTATTTTGGTACTTTTATGTGTTTCTTGCTTAAAGTGGCTAGCCCTAATAACGTGAAGTTGGATTATGAAAAAGAGCAAACATTTGGTTGCCTTCCTCTCTTTCCCTCTCTCATAGTGCTTTTCTTCCTTCTTGATCTCATTCTCTTTCTTCGTTTGCGCCCCTCCAACTTCTTCTAAGGTAAACTTGTTTCTCCTCTTTCTCTATTTCTATTCTCTCATTACTTCTAGATCTAGATGAGATTTATCCAAAATCTCGATTTCTCAAATTCCAAAACCCTAATCCGAGAAAATCCCTCGATCCCTTGGACTAGTGATTCACATTGGGTAGGATTAAGATCATGCAAGATCGGGAGGTTCCATCCCGCCGATCCAACCTATGCAATAATTGAATTTCATACTTCGTGGTTGTGATGATGGCCCGCTCGATTGCATGTCTCTTTGTGGTTTTCTCAGTTTATGATGGTTGATGTTGAATTTTTAGATTATTATTGTCTTTATTTCCGCTGGATTATATGTGTTCATGAGCAGCACACGATTAGGGCTGTCCTGCATCATACTGGGAAATGGATAATGATTACTTTTAATCTATGTTTGGAGAGATGGAATTCGAGATAAATATGCGTGAGAAACGTGATTGCATCCTAACGATTAGATATGTAAAACTTGTGGGTCCCATCGTGCTGTATATGTTTGATCTATGTTGTCCAGCTGTTTTACTAGTTCATTTTAGGGCATGAGTACAAAAATGAGGCAGATTGTAAGCTCAAGTGGACCACAGCACAAGAATAGGGGGATAATAACGTCCGCGGTTGGGATCGTTTTGGTTTGGGATCCAAATCCAGCTCCAAAACCAAGTTGCCAATGACCCCTTTAAGATTTAGTTTTCTTGGAGAAAATTTATATTTTGTTGGTTGATATATTGGACTTCTTGGGAAACTTGGGAAAAGCTTAAAATTCTATTTTAAATTCTCTACGGAGTGTAAAAAACCAGTAGAAAAAAAGTGAAGGCAAATATGGTTTTGTAAAAATCAGGAACGTACTAAGCTTAGAAATGTAAAAACCAACAACAAAACTCCCACTAAAATGGTGCCACATTTTCACCAACTAGGTGGTATACCTTTCTCCTATTTGAGAAGTATCCAAAGCTAAAAATGGGCCTTGCAATGGGCTGGACCTGGCTTGGATTTTGAACTGGTTTATGCTGGACCCTCAAGCTGGCCTTATTCAAAAAAATTATTTTTCTAGGTCCAGGCCCGGCCTGGCCCGCCTCCTTAAAGATCGATAGTATCTGAGTCACTACCAAGCACTTAATTTTCATAAAATGTAGCACTTGTCTGTAAGATTCGGGCTGTTCATTCAACGTATGTTATTGTAAGTGGGCCCTTTGCCAAAAAGACACACCAATAAGAGATCCTAGCCATTGATTAGAGATTTTTCTATTGATTTGCCTATTGGGAATTTGGGAGTCAACTGCTGGTTGGACTTTTTTCCAAGTTGCCGTTTGTAATCCTCAAGATTCCTCCAATCAGTGGCTAGGATTAAAGAGTATGATTTTGGGGTGTCCGTATCCACTGTAGGGCGCAATAATGAAAGGTCTGGATCTTTGCATATGTGCATGGATGAATGGATATTGGACGTGGAAGAATTTCAAACTAACTGTCATTTAATGACAGTCTTCAATGATCAGAAACTTTTATCCCCAAAATCCATGATTAATGTTTTTGCAACATTGCATGTATGATACTTACAAGCCAAAAATATGGTTTTATAGAAACAGAAAACTTCTAGAAACAAGTGTAAATCCAATTTTCAACCGTGAATCCTTATTGCAGAAGCTGTGGAGAGGGATTGACTAAGACTGTGAATGGGCTGGGCCGACAGTTGGGCCTCTAGGTTGGGCTTGGGGTTGCTCTTTTAGACTTGAGGGCAGGGTTTGGGCTTGGCAATTAAGCCGTTTTAGCAATGGGGCCATGCTCGTTCTGCGGTGGAGTGTGATAGTGTCCATGGCTTGGCCTTTCAATCATGTTTGGGTTAACCAATTGCCCGGATAACTGAACGGCACACGATCCAGACACTCAATGGTTTAAATTCACATACAATCTATGTAGGTTGTCATCTTGAACCAGACAGACGGGGATCATATCTTATGAACAGTGGGCCCCCATCATTGGTACTGCATGAAGAGCCCTATACAAGTGACTTCTAACTCAACTAGATCGCTTGGGGCTCGTTTGGATCCCACCAAAATAAGTTACTTTTTCTACTTACAGCAGTAGATAAGTAACTTATTTGAGATAAGTAAGTTTGGTTTATGATCACTTATAACTTTTTTTTATTTAAAGTTATTTAATCACTTCATTTTAATAACTTAGGGCCCGTTTGGATAGCCCAAATAAGTTACTTTTTCTGCCTACATCGGATAAGTAGCTTATTTCATGTAAGTTTGATTTATGATTAGAATAAGTAACTTTTTACTTAAAAGTACATAATCACTTCAGCTAATTTTTTTTAGCTTTTTAACTTTTTTGGAGACATGAAGGGAGGAAAAGCTGATAAGTATGTTGTTTAAAACAAACATACTTATTTTCTTATAAGTAGCTACTGATTAAGAATTCTAACAAGTGGGGCCCATGATTTTGGCAACTCCCTATTGGTCAGTTTGTGTCCCTGTTGATAGACTACGCCTAACAAAGCCCCTCGATGAAACAATCTTAACCGTCCTTTTTTTGGAGTGGAGAGTTGAGAAATACATCAATGGTCTCCATTCAAATGAAGAAAGTGTTGGGAGAGGAGCCTTCAAACTGCCCTAGACTATGCACCGACCAGTCTTGACCGGTCGGACAGAGGGGCCAACCTAGAGGATGTGTGTATTTTTCCCTGGACAGTTTTTGGGCTGGTTCGATCGGTCGGCCATGGTGTCCGACCGGTTAAGACCGGTCGGCCAGTCATGCGTGAATTGCACAGCAAGTTATCTCTTGCACTATTGCGCGGATTTGCGCAAGACGTTTCTAATTCGGGGTTGCTTGCTATATATGACATAAATCCGAGATTAGGATGAATCCTAAGGTGTCCAAGGTTTCCCAAGTGTGTTAAGAAGAGGGGGGAGTGTTGTGAGAGAGAGATAACTTGGGTTTTCTCTGTTTTTCCTTCCTTGCGGGTTGTCATCTTTGTAATCTTCTGTTTATTCATAGTGGGTCGCTTTGTGCTGTGGTTTTTTACCCGTTGAAGGGTTTTTCCACGTAAATTCGGAGTCTCCTGTGGTGAATGCTTATGTGTGGCTTGATTGCATAGTGTTTCTCGTTTAATCTCGCATTGCTCTACTCATTTGGCTTTCGCTTCGGCTGCCGGTTTTCCCAACAAATGGTATCAGAGCTAAAGTTGGGGTGGAGTAGATTCGAATCTGAGACGAAAAGATGGGATGAGGCGCAAGGTTCGAGGTAGAGAAGTTCTCCAGGAAAAATAACTTTGAGTTTTGGAAAGTGAAGGTTGAATCCTTCCGAGTTCAGCAATGGCTTGATGAAGCTCTTGGAAAGCGACCCGAGTGTATGAAAGATGATTAGTGGACGAGGCTCGACAAGAAGGCTAGAACCTCAATCCTGTTAAACCTTACGGATGATGTTCTCTATCATGTCATCATGGAGAAGACTGCGGCTGAAACGATGGCGAAGCTAGAAAAGGTTTATGCCAAAAAGTCTCTAGAGAGTCGCATGTACATGTTGATGTAGTTGTTCACCTTGAGGATGGCTGAGGGAACGGAGGTGGAGGACCCACCGAGCACGTACAATAGGTTGGTTGCAAGTTAGTGGAGATCGATGAACCGATATGAAGGATGAATACCAAGCATGCATCTTGTTGAGTTCTCTTCCAGATTTATATGAGTTGTTCGGGGACTCTGTGTGCGCAGGTAGGGAAACCATAAGCGTTGAGACCGTTATCTCAGCCCTCCAGTCGAAGGCGATGAAAAAGAAAAGTGGTGACGTGGCTTCCTGTTATTCCTCAGAGGCACTGGTTATGAGGGGAAGAAGTTCTAAGCATGGAGGATATTCGAAATCAGGATCTAAGGCCAAGAGCAAAGGGAAGGCTAAGGTGAAGTGCTGAAATTGTGGTCAGGAGGGCCACATGAGAGGAGATTGTCAGAATCCCAGGTGAAGCAAGAAGAGGTATGAAAATTCTTTTGGAGAGGGAGCCAATACCGTAGAGGACGGTGGCGATCTGTGTGAAGTTCTGACTGTATCTGGCAAGGGATCTTACGATAGTGGGTGGATCCTAGATTCAGGGGCTTTATGTCACGTATGTCCTGACCGGAGTTCATTCACGACATACATGGAGTATAGTGGTGAATCAGTGTTTGTAGGTGATAAATTCGCTCATAAGGTTTGTGGGTATTGGTACAGTACGCATCAGGATGTTCGATGCAGTCGAACGAGTCTGAAAGATGTGAAGCACGTCCCCAAGATGAAGATGAATGTGATTTGTCTTGGTGCACTCGAGGCCAAAAGGGTGCAGTTTATCGGTCGTAATCGTTGTTGTGAAGTGTTTAAGGGGGCACACATGTGTATGAAGTCACAAAGGTGTAGCCATCTTTACAAGTTGATCGGGAGCACAATTCACGGTGGAGCTGCGGGTTCGGCAGCGAAATCCATGGTTGCTCGTATGTGGCAAGTGCCCAAGGGCCACATGAGAAGAGTGGTTAAGGGCGTGGACTGTGCAAAGTTAGACTCGATGGTGGCACGAAAAGCGATGGAGCTATGATTGAAGATGAGATGATGTTGCAAGATGGCAGTTGATTCGTCGTTTGAAGCCTCGATGGAGTTTGTTAGGAGAAGAGCCTTCAAACTGTCGTGGACTGTGTACCGACCGGTCTTGATCGGTCGGACAGAGGGGGCCAACCAGTCGGCCAGTGTAGAGGATGTGTGATATTTTGCCCCTGAACAGTTTTTTGGGCAAGTCCGACCGGTCGGCAGTCATGCGTGAATGCGCAGCAAGTTATCTCTTGCGCTATTGCGCGGATTTGCGCAAGACGTTTCTAATTTGGGGTTGCTTGCTATATATATGGCATAAATCCGGGATTATGATGAATCCTAAGGTGTTCAAGGTTTCCTAAGTTGGGTAGGAAGAGGGGAGAGTGTTGTGAGAGAGAGAGATAACTTGGGTTTTCTCTATTTTTCCTTGCTGTGGGCTATCATCTTTGTAATCTTCTGTTTATTCATAGTTGATCACTTTGTGCCGTGGGTTTTTTACCCGTTGAGGGGTTTTTCACGTAATTCGGAGGGTCTCCTATGGCGAATGCTTATGTGTGGTTTGATTGCATAGTGTTTCTTGTTTGATCTCGCATTGCTCTACGCATTTGGCTTCCGCTACCGGTTTTCCCAACAGAAAGCTTCTAACATCGGTCCCTGGTGACTTCCAATATAGTAGATTTTTTGGGAATTCTCCATTAACGGTGTGAGTCAACAGATCAATGGCCCGAATACCTTAGCATGGCCCCACCTATCATGACTGAGAATCGTGGACTTCGTGAAAAATAACACCAGTAGGTTTTGGAGGGACCAAATTGCAGGTGCGTGTTTATAGAGATCCAGACATCCAATTTGTGTGGCAGTTTGTGGATGGAGGATTGGTTACCAACAATGCAGATTGAGCGATCCTAGGCGTCCGATTGGTGGATATAAAATGGACGAATGTCGAAATTCAATGGGCTATATTGCATGGTTACTGGGAGCGAATTAGGTGTAACCCGATAACAGCTTAGTAG
The DNA here is from genome assembly GCA_003013855.2 of Liriodendron chinense. NCBI lineage: Eukaryota > Viridiplantae > Streptophyta > Magnoliopsida > Magnoliales > Magnoliaceae > Liriodendron > Liriodendron chinense. The sequence continues at coordinate 25,494 of PVNU02001223.1, read as the reverse complement.
GTGCTACCCCTACTATGTGGGACATGGATGATATTTTGTATATCCACACTGTCCATCCCTTTCTAAAGCCCATTTGAGGATAGGGTTTCAAAAATTAGACAGATTCAAATATCAGGTGGACCACACTCCACCAATAAATTTTCAAAGAGCCCATCATAAGGTTTTAGTCATGTTTATTTGCAATCCAACATGTTGATAATGTTAGAATATCTAGATGAAGGGAAAAATATAAAGATACGCTTAATCCAAAACTTTTGTGGCTCACCAACAGCTTTTAATGATCATTCATCATTGTTTCCAGTGGTATGGTCCACCTGAGATTTTGATCTTCTTATGGTTTGGTATCACTTCCTAAAATGAGATGAAAAAACAGATGTACGGCATGGATATATAAAAATTATATCAAGATAGGCCCCACATGGTTAGGGTAACACTCACTAAGTTGTCCCCAGGTACAGCTAATCCGCTCTCATGGTTACCGTGTTTTGCAGTGTACATGGTTACTGGTTTACACGCCATCCACAACCAGGTTGGTAAATGAGACGATCTGGATTGCCACACCACCATACCGTATACACATAAAGTGAGTCACCATGTTTATTACACAGAGTTTCAAGAGAGAACATGAGAGCTCCATGTGTGAACCCCAGCGAAAACAACAGATTTCAAATTTGAGGTGAGTCATACCATAGGAAACAGTTGTGATTAGCTATAGCCATATAGAGCTGCACACAAGCCGAGCTAGCTCGAAAAGCTCGGCTCGACTTGGCTCATAGGTCAATTCGGCCAAGCTCGAGCTCGATTTAGGAAGCTTGTTTGAAAATGAGCCCAGCACAAGCACGAGTGAGCTTGGCTTGGCTTAGCTCAAAGCTTGTAGTTAAAAAAAAAAACTCGATCGACTTAAGCTCGGCTTGGCTTGAGCTCGTGTGTGTGTGTGTGTACCTAACATCCCCCCCCCCCCCCCCCCCCCCCCCCCCCCCCCGCTCTGGCTTCCTTCCTCCATGATCCAGCAGGCAGCGAACACCCGAGTCACGACTCGCACGGCTACATTGCACCCGGCACTGCAGCGAACGCTCAAGTTCCGACTCCCAACACAGCAGCAAACATGGACGGAACACCCTAGGCCCCTAGCATTAACAAGGTAGGCTTTTTTTTTCTTTTCTTCTATGCCAAATTGCTAATGGGGTTTTGTTGGGGGTTTTTTTTTTAAATTTTTTTGGTTGGATTGGGGAGGCTGTCCGATCAGCAACTCAGCTAGTTGGGTTGAATCAGGTCGGTGGGTCAGGTAGTTTGTAGTTATACACTTGTATAAAAAAAAAAAAAAAAAAGATAAAGCTCGGCTTGGCTTGACTCGATGAGCTCGATCGGCTTGGCTCGAACAAAACTCGATCGACTCAACCAGCAAGCCAAGCTTGAGCAGCTATTTTAAGCTCGATGCTCAAGCCAAGCCAAGCTCGAGCAGCTATTTTAAGCTCGATGCTCAAGCTAAGCCAAGCTTAGTGGGCCACTGATCAAGCCAAGCTCAAGCTTTGTAAAGCTCGGCTTAAGCTCGGTTCGTGTGCAGCTCTATTAAGCCACATAACTTTCAGATCCAGTTGATAATTTATTTTTTTTCTTCCCTTCAACTCCGCTTATGTTACCTTATTAACAAGTTGGATGAAAATAAAATTTACAGGAGTTAGGAATCCCTCCTCATATGGAGGCCACATGTGCATAAGGGTATTTTGGTCTTTTAGCTAAGTAAGCTAAAATAAGAGAAAAATGTTTTTTTTTTTTTTTTTTTTTTTTTTTTGGTTTAGAGAGAGTTTTTCTAAAATAGATGAATTTTTCTTTCTTGGAAAAAAAGAGAAAAAAAAGAAGAAGGGAGAATTGATTTTGTAGAAGAGGAAAACTAAATGCTAAAGCCTTTTACCATCGAAATATTTGCATCCAAGTTCATGGAGGTTAATCCACAATGTTATCTTCTTCAATTGTCTTCTCCAAAAGTAGTGTTGTGGGGTTTCTACAATTCTTACTTTGTGGGGAATTGCTTTCTTTCATGTTGCTTATAATTCACCTTTGAGTTTTTTCTTTATATTAAAGGATTTTTTCCTATAAAAATCTAGGTGCCTGTTGCATCTTATACATTTAATTATTTGCTTGTTTATATTAGAAGTGTTTTACGTCCACTAAACCTCCTACATTGTTAATCATTAAATCTCTTATATTGTTAATCCTTTTGATCTTCATATAGAAGGGAAAGATATGTGGTTTCACAACAATAGAAACATTATGGTGGGCTTGGGAAGTTTTTAATGGTAAGGTGTTCAATCCCCCTATTTCTTATAATATGACCCACTCGAAACTTAGATCTTCTTAAATTTTGGGCTCATACCCTAAAATGATCCGTAAAAACAGATGGACAATGTGGATATAGAATATGCACATCAAGGTGGCCCCAAGGTAAGGGTCGCACCGTCTTGAGTGAGGCTTGGGCCGCAACTAATCCGCTCCCGTATTAGAAGTTCCATGCAGGTCTCCTCATCATACGCGTGGCAGGCTAATTTGGAAACTGTAGACACTCTTGGTGGCGTGGACCACCGTGTGGATAGGCCACGCCCCAAAAGGCAAGGGGATTGGACTGCCCTGGCCATCGAATATGCAGTCCTGAAAAAGGAACGGCTACGATCAAACAACTGATAGACTCTAAAAAACTTGATGATCACATTTGTCCAATCACTGCTGTCCATCCATACAGTTGATCACTGGATCAAGAGTCCCAATCACCAGATATATGTTTGTGTGGACGGCGAGGAGGGGCTCACAAACAACTGTGCAACCACTTGTGAATGGAGGTGGCTCGTCCACAAACAGAGGTGGATTGGGTACTACCTACGCCATGGGTTCTGTTGGGCTTACCGTGATGTATATGTTTAATCCACACCATCCATCCATTTTGAAAGATCATTTTAGGACATGAGCCCAAAAAGGAGGCAAATCGAAAGCTCGAGTGAACCACACCACGGGAAGTGGGGATTGAAAGCCTACCGTTGAAAACCTGTTGGGAACCACAAAAGTTTTGGATCAAGCTGATATTTATTTATTTTTCCCTTCGTCTAGGGGTCTATGTGACCTTATGAATAGGTTGGATGACAAATAAACATCACAGTGGGTCTTATGAATTTTTCAACGGTAGGAGTTCAATCCCCACTGCTTCCTATGGTGTGGTCCACTTGAGCCTTCGATTTGCCTCCTTTTTGGGCTCATGCCCTCGAATGATTTGTCAAATTAGATGGACGGTGTGAATAAATTATATACATCATAGTTGGCCCATAGAGCCCCTGAGAAGGTCATCCATCTCTAGCCACGTCCTAGTGAGGGTCGTACCCAATCTATGCCCTCCACACAGGCACATCACGAAATCGGATTGTGTAGCGTACTGAGTAAACTCAGTTGGGCCACTGTAATTGTATATGGTTTATCTACACCATCCATCCTCTTTTCCAAATCATTTAAGGGGTTGAAACCAAAATTGAAGCATATCCAAAACTTAGTAGACCATACCATAAGAAACAGTGGGTATAATGATTTCCACGGTTGAAAACTTTCAAGGGCCCACAATGATGTTTATTTGTCATCCAACCTATTCACAAGATCACACAGATATTAACGAAGGGAAAATATAATATCAGCTTGATCCAAAATTTCCGTGGCCTTCAAGAATTTTTCAATGGTACAGGTTCAATTCACATTGTTTCCCGTGGTGTGGTCCACTTAAGCTTTTTATGTGCTTCACTTTTTGTATCAAGCCATAAAATTAGCTGTTAAAATGGATGAATGGAGTGGATGAAATACATAAATCACGGTGGACCCCCGCAGAGTTTACTCAGTAGGCAATCAGCCTCCCCACATACCACATACGAAGATTGCCTAGTGACCCCCCTCATGGCCCACCATGATGTACATGTTTTAATGGTGAGTGTCATTATCCCATTGTTTCTATTGGCGTCATCACTTGAGCTTAAAATGAGCTTGCAAAATGAATGGATGGCATAGATGAAACACATACATCACAATCGGCTCCACAAAGCTTGTCACGCCTAAACACGAATCACTTGGTGACTCAAACACCTTCGTAGGTTAGGAGAAGGCCGGGTTTAATAGGGCTTATATGGAATCATCAAAGATAGACATGCCAAACATGTTTGAAAGTTATTTGATCAAGTATTAATGCATACTATGCCCACCTCTCACTTAATACAGTCAAATCCTGCCATGTCCTAACCCACCCATGGAGCCACGTGGCTCGTGGTGCTGGGTCACCTCGCAGTCCCATTAACCCATTGGATTCGGTAGTCACTTTCTAATAAGGACATGTGACGTGGTGCTAGCTGGTGAAGCTTTGTGGGCCCATCATGAGCCCAAAAATCAGGCCTTAAAATGAGGCAGATCCTAATCTCGAGTGAACCACGCTATAGAAAATAATTTAAATGCCCACCACTAAAACTTTTTGGGGGGCCACAAAGTTTTGGATACAATTGATGTAACAATCCGAGATTTCAACTCCCGTGGATTCCACGATGGGCCAATTCCCAAGTGTTATCTAAGACGTGTTAAGGTTGAAATTCTTAACATATCAATGTGTTTCTATATATTTAAAATTAATGGCATTCATGCACAAAGAAGAAAGATAAACATGTGATTTAATGAAATTTTAATCTACGTTATCATCACAAAGTTCTTAAAACTAAACCAAACAAATAATCAATTATTGCCTTCATTAAGAAAACGTATTACAATTTTGAAATAAACAATAAACTATCCTAAAAATACATAATCAAATAAAATGTCCAATATGCCACTCCAACTTCGTCATCCGTCGTCTGTGCTGCAAACCTTCGAGCACCTCGTCGTAATGCTCACTTCACTTACTAGATCTTCACCTATATTATCTGAGATGTAGTTGGATAGCGTTAAACGCTATCATAGTGGTGAATATTCTCTCCAAGACAATCAAGAATAATAACAACGGTACAAAATAAACGCAAGCAGGATATTATCATTTAATCAAATCAAAATAACCAAGTAAAAATCTTTGTTAATGCGATGCATGGTATGCATGCTCTGGCTAAGACACCCTGGCTAGAATCACAATACATGAAGTGGGAGACTCCTTATTACGACTTCACGCTAGCCACTAGTCACCAGAGGTTACTGGAACGTACAAGCCCATAGTTTTGCTCGACCACGTGAGAAACGGGACGCTCGTAATCCAAATTTACACGTGACGGTGTATGGGAGAAGTAGGACGCTCTAGTTTATTTTCAATTCCGTACACTCACATGAAGCCAAGTGAATACATGACTTTAGTTTCACATTTATTTAAGTAATTTCATATTCGGCCGTATTGATAGAACTTAATGGTCACTATGGGAGTTGTAAACAACCCAACATAGGCCGACAGCTAGGGCTTAGTGTCCATAGCATCAATCTCGACTCATGAGAATTTATATACCATTAGTGTCCAACCATTGTCCCGTTTTATGATTTCATCATGTTCAAAGAAGCCAATGTTGTACATCATGACCAAAATCATTAAAATACTAATGTAATATATATGAATCCAACCAAGTATCATGTACATGTAAGGATCCATTGACAAACATTTATTGCATTCTCTTAATCAAGTCAAGACATATCTTTTTATCATGGACACCCCTTACGGGTTTCATCTCTCTACATCAAGTGATTTTACCAACTTAAGGACAATGGTGTACATTAATGAAATATTCACATAATGATTTTACATACATATTGCATTGAAAGCCAATATCGTTTGTAGAACATAAATAAAAAGAATTAATGTATAGCTTTCACAAAAATAAATAACAAGAATACACATACTTCTTAGTAAAAAATCCAAACACGGAATGACATCATTATTTAATGATAATCATTGTAAATCCTACGCTAATCTTTATATTATATGAATCAACAATTCAAAACAAAATAACATCATATGTCATAAAAGGAATTTAGGATAATCGTATCATTATTAATGAAAGGCTTGAAGGAAAATCCTCACCTCACGGACCGGACGCGATAGAAGGCCGTAAGGGCTAAGTACGTCGTTGGAACAACCAAATAAACTCTCTCCCTCTCTACTCTCTCTCTCTTCTCTTTCTTCTCTCTTTTCTCTCTCTTTTTCTCTCTCTCTTTCTCAAATTCGTGCATGAGGGTTATTGTTGCTAGGAGGCTTCGTTTTGGTTAGGAGGGTCGGTTTTAGGGTTTAAAAGAGGGTATACACGGCTACATGTATGCGGTTACGATAGAAAGTGGTTTAAAGTGAGATTTCAGGCCGGATTTGGAAAGCATATACACAACGAATGGAAATGAGGTTTTGGACATAAGCTATGATGGGTATGGGACACAAAATGGACGTGGTAGATTTTGGAATGGGATCCACACGCGATCGAACAGTCGGCGTGAAATTTTTTGGAAAGAGAGGGGATGAAAAAATAAATTTGCAAACAGACGGTTTATCTGTCAATCTAACACCTAGAATGGGTTTAGATTAGTCCATTTAGGTAGGTGGGGTCCACAAATCGAAGCTCCACGACCATTGGATAGGTCTCTTATATATGAGAAGGTTCTAGAGAAAAATCTTCAAAAATTTATAAAGCTCGATTTTGGAGGGAATTCTCCACGTTGGTTAGCTTGGAGGGATCCTAAGGATCATCTAAAAGTTTCTCCAACTTCCTACGCAAAGACAAATCTCGGATTGAAAGATCTAAGATTTTAACGATAGATTTGGAAAGAGAGATCGGGCCAGATACGAGATGGAATGAAGAGATTTTTTATAGGAGGGGGTTTTGATGGGCTACAAATAGGATGGACGGTTCAAATCTTCGAAAGGGGTCCCCAAAATGGACAATTTGGATGGCCAATGGTGGTAGTGGACGCACAGCCTGCGCACCGTATAGAACGCACGCCAGGCCTCACGCGGGCCGGGCGACCCAGACAGGGTGTTTGGCCACGGTGGATCTCACTGTGATGTACATATAAAATCTACTCCATCCAGTAGGTCGGCCACTTAAAATTAGGCATTGATACAAAAATTGGGACAAATTCGAGATCGGGCGGCCCACTTATGATCCATTTTCTGATTAGGGTATTTGTAGGATAATCGAAGGGCTGAAATTCGACGTGTACGACTAAAACGTACTAAATTGTTTAAGTTTAGGGTTTTGCGTCTTAATAATTTATGCAAACTAGCATACTTAGAAACGGCAGATTAACTTAAATTTAACTAATGACAATTTTGTAATTATCGTAAATTTCGAGTTTAGCGGAATATAACCCTTCTACATTGTTGATGGGGTTATTCTAAGAAACTTTGATAAAGGGTACCCTATCGGATCTCCTACGGATGACTCGTTATTCTCTAAATAATGGTAAATGTATGATAATTAATTAAAATAAAATTAAAATGAATTTTCAAAAAATTTCAAATAAATCTAAAAAATTTGGGGTGTTACAAACCACCCCCCTTAAAAACAAACTTTGTCCTCGAAGTTTCCTAAGCGCTGTCGATAAAAGATTGAGGACAATCTCACTTCATGACTCCTCATCTAACTATCTAAACTATTCCGGGTCAAACGCGATCACAATCCACCCCCCTTAAAACAAGACCTCCATCTTTAAGATTGGCTGCATAAGCTCCTGGTATGCTTCCACTGCGCACTCTAATTTTTAAATGGTTCTATACATAACGATGGGTCTAATCAAACATCTGATGCCTTGATATGTCTCAGGTCTAGAGGCGCTCCTATAGTCAAGGATCTAAAATGATGATTAGGGTTAGATGATTACCAAGGATGTTTGATCGATAATGTGATGACTGACCAAAAATTTAGAGGATAAATCTAAGTTTGATTAGGTTGGCATGATCGAATGGTCAAGTGAAGGAGTGAATAAACAAGCAGATAACAAAGTAAATGAGATATCATTGACGGTCCTTTAACGGCTGAAGGTACGACGGAAAGATGAGGTTAGGGATACCATATTTTAACTCTCAATAGGGTCCAAGCGGCTAAGTTTCTATGCCCTAGGGTTGTCTATACATCTATATTATTCTAGTCATCAAAAGAAAACACTCACACACATTTCCAAGAGAATACATAGAAGTCCTCAATGATGCGGTTCGTATAGTGTCGGCATCACTGTCGAACAGTTTAAGTAAATTCGGATCTGATACTTAGATCTTTTACTCAAATCTGAGCATTGAGTTCTTTAGTATTAGTTTGAAATTTCGAGTGTCAACCCTCGGGATTTGAATGAGGATCAAATAATTTACACAATATATTAGGTACGATTCTGTCCTCCCGTTCACCCGATTTAGTATAATATTGTGGGGACCTTCATGTATTCTCCAACAAAGAAAACATCAACAATGATCACGTAAATTGAAATCTAACAATACAAAACATTAAAACCTTACGAGATCCTATTTACTTTCATCGTTAAACATGGTCGAAGATCTATGTGGGGGATCAGTAAATGGCATTTTATGGTTACGATAATCTACCTAAAGTAACAGAATTGGGCCTAAAATTCGTAAGGATGTATAAGCGCACGCTAGGGAATGCTTCTAAGGGTGCCATCTTATGATAATTAAGCCTAAACAAGGGGTTTAGAGGTTTTCAAAGCTAGGGAATTAGGGTAGTGTCGAATCTAGAACACAAGACTTACAAGAACTTTCAGAATTTTATCTCTCAAACCGAATGTCCTATTCGCCTGAAATTTGGAGGGTAGTCTGAGGGTTAGGTGAAGAATCACCATAATTTTTCTCATAATGAAATTCATATGGTAAGATATGATTATGACCTCTACAAGTCTGAAAAACGTAACAGTTCAGCAGTTTCCAGCGCAAGATTTTCTCTACTAACAAAATTTTCACAAGATTTTCGACTCTCGTGTATAACACGACGGCCGAATTCCCAAGTAACTTATAAAATAACTAATTTGTCAAATAATGAAATATAGCATTCAAACACAATGGCGAAAATTATTATCTTATTCTATCAAACTTACTATGTTATCATTAATGTTTAAATAAGGGAACCAACCAATATCCATACTAATTAATCAAAATACCAAACCATGTCTTCTCTATAAGACTTATTATATTTCCATAAATGTATCAGCTACTCAAAATAAACATTTAATAAATGAAAACATCAATTAAATTTCTTCAACATCGTCAACCGTCATGCGATCACACGAACCATCGAGCTCTTCTCCTTAAAAATCAGGTTCAATACATGGATCTTCACTTGCATCATCTAAATTGTGTCTAAGATAGCGTTAAACGCTATCATGGTAGGGAATATTCCCTCCAAGACAATCAAGAATAATAATAACGGTACAGAATAAATGCAAGCAGGATATTATTATTTAATCAAATCAAAACAACAAAGTAAAAATCTTTGTTAATGTGATGCATGGTATGCATGTTCTAGCTAAGGCACCCTGGCTAGAATCACAATACATGAAGTGGGAGACTCCATGTTACGACTTCACGCTAGCCACTAGTCACCAGAGGTTCTTGGGACGCACAAGCCAATAGTTTTGCCAGACCACGTGAGAAACGGGACGCTCATAACCCAAATCTACACGTGATAGTGTACGGAAAAAGTAGAACGCTCTAGCTTATTCTCAATTCCGTACACCCACATGGAGTCAATTAAATGCATAACTTTAGTTTCACCTTTATTTAGGTACTTTCATATCCAGCCGTATTAAAAGAACTAAATGGTCACTATGGGGAGTTGTAAACAACACAGCATAGGCCGACAGTACGAGATTAGTGTCTATAGCACCAACATCGGCTCATGAGATAACATATACGATTAATGTCCACTCCTTGTCCCACTTATAGTCCTACTAAGTCCCACGAATAACCATTAATTTCCAATCTGGCCAACCAAAGGAAGCATACATATACGACACATGGATCCATTCCAACATTATGTGAACACAAAGATCCCTTGGCGATACTCAACACATAAACATAGTTATGCCAAGATCATCTTCCCAACATGGACAACTTTCATGGGCCCATCATTCTACAACAACTGATCTCATCAATATATGGGGACAAGGGTGTACATAAGCGTAATATTCATATGATAATCATCATCCATATGATGTATATATTATCATAACCATCTTAATCATACATAAATATAAATTAAAGAAATCAACACATAGTTCTCACAATAATTCGGAAAAATACACATGCTTTCTCACATATATATCTAAACATGAAATCGTAACATCACATGATATCATTTTAACATAAATCTAACATTAATCATGGCTTAATATGGATCATAAGTGGGTCACCCGATCTCGTATCTGTCCCATTTTTTGTGTCAATGCCTAATTTTAAGTGACCAACCTGTTGGATGGAGTATATTTCATATATACATCACAGTGGGACCCACCGTAGCCAAACCCCCTTTTCGGGAGCCGAAATCTTAGGTCGTTACAATTGATATTTATGTTTTCCCCTCATTTAGGTTGGTGTCACCTAATCAACAAGTTTGATGGAAAATAAATATTACAGTGAGCCTAAGGCCTATTTGGATTACCAATTATCACAATGGTGGGTTGTAATATACAGTGAATGAGTCGTGATTATCATTACTATATTACTAACTAGTAAGAGGTAAACCATGACAGTCGCCGTAGGCAATACTCTTTCTACAGACAATAGCTACACTTACCATCCTTATAGTATTCTTGGTGGTTGGATATACATGGATATATTTTTATTATTATGTATTATATTCGTACAATTCATCTATTTTGCGATATCATTTTAAGGTATGTCCTAAAAAATACCAAGACCCCACACTTATGTGGCCCCAAGAATCTTATAGTGCCAGGCGCTCGACTCCACAGCTTCATGTGGTGTTGTCCATCTTTTATTTGGATCTACATAATTTCTTGTCTAATTCCATAAAATGATAACCCACAAAGGATGAACTCTGTGGATATAACACATGCATCATGGTGGGGCTCATGAAACTAGGTCAAGTTAACACACCTTCACCCGTCCATTTTCTACTATAATTAAGATTATCATGATTTAACAATAGGTGATATTCAATCAAAGACAAGAGGCAATGATGTGAGTTTTACACTACATCACCCCAGTAGCCCATTATCCAAATGAGTTTTATCGATGGGCATTTTGTCGCCGCTATTTCTCATGGCATGGTCCACCTGATATCTGAATTTGCCTACTTTTTTGGGCACATGGCTTAAAATGAGCTGAAAAAATAGATTAACGGTGTGGATGAAACACATAAATCATGATGGGCCCCACAGTTTGTCCAGCACTGGCCCGTACGGACGTGGCTGTGCGGGTGCTGGAGGGGGCACTGGCGAATCCGAGCCCACACAGTACATGTATTCCAATCCCGAACTGCCCAAATTGTTAAATAAGCGTGTTTTCATGATATAAATCCATCACAGATAGGGCATGTGGTTTGGACGGTCTGGATTGCCATATGTGCGTTCTAATCGGTGACGTATCACAAGTCGTAGGATGCTTAGTTTGTACTTAATAGCATAAGAAACAGCTCGCATTTAGAAAGTGTCCCATCAAATCGACCGTTCGGATTCAGTTGATGTGATTATTAGCCCATTGGATCAATGGTCCGGATCACCGCACGTGGTTGCCATGTGTAACTGCTATCTCCTAGAGTAACAGAGTCACGTGATAGCATCATTCCTTTTAGACCTTTGGTAGTTCCACACACGTGCCCATCCTCACACGGCCCACGTGCCAATATATGGACACTTGTACGAGATCAGATCTCTCCACAAGGTGGGCCACACTGTCTAGATCTTCTAACCTAAAAATCAGGCCATTGCACAGCTTTGGTGGGCCACACACGGCGTATAAAAGAAGTGGATGGATGGTTAGAGAAAAGTGTTTTAATCATCAATTTACTACACACTGGGCCCACCTGAGGAGCTAAGATACTTTATTTTTAGGTAAGAGATTTAAGCATTTTTTCCAACGTGATTGAAAGGTAAAATCTCACACGTGTGCTTTACGTTGGTATGTGTACCTGCAGGTGGACTGACAGGGGGGCGAACTGGCTAGGGCTCTCAATGGATCTAGTTGGATCCAGATCCAGTTGGATCCGGCTCCAAGTCCATATATCTATAGATGGATTCGGATCCAACTCGGATCCAAATGGTGATATCCATATATGATCTATTTATAAATTGTTAGATCCATTTCCAATCTAAAATCCATTGGATTCTGGTTGGATCTAGGTCTGAATCTACCTTCACTACAAATCTAAAAAATGTATATAATATAATAAATTTAATTTAATTTAAAAATAATGCAAATCGCACTATTTACTATGCTATGATTGACCTAAGAGTGATATGTCTCAATTTTGAGACATGGCCTAAAATAACATGGAAAACGGATAGCTAGCATGAATATAACATATAAAGCAAGGTGACAATGAGTCGGATCTTGATCGGATTCAGATCGAACTCAGATATGTTCCTGGGAATCTAAATCCGATCCATTTAAGTAATTGGACCTATTTTAAGATCCAAATTCGGTCCATTTAACTAATCGGACCTATTTCAAGATCCAAATCCGCATTATACGAATTTGGAGCGAATCGGATCTTGAATTTGACCCACTCAATTGAGAGCCCTAGAACAAGCAAACCTCTTGTTTTCTTTTGACAATTCTGAAGCTTATACGACATAGCACATGACCTCCCAACTTGTTGCACTTGCAGAATAGTCGGACATGTACGAAGTGCAGGCCATCCATTCAGTCGATCTCAACATCAAATAAGGCTGAAAATTAGAATGAGTGAAGACTTAAGTGGCAAACTGAGTGAAGATAGCTTTGTTTAAACACGGAGGTCTTGGTATCGATTCCCATAGTGGGGGTGGCTAACGTTGTGATGTGACTAACCGGGGTGGGTGGGTGTACTAACAATGGAGTGTGTGAACTAACCCATACAAAAAAGGCTGAAAATTAGAATGATGCACTCATCAATGGACCACATGTGTACCTTGATATAGACCATTCATCTACTTTTTAGTGGTCAACCAAATGGAGGCTGGGGGCGACTTGGGTGAGACTCATGACGTGGTGTGTTGCTATTCGTCCAGGTAAGAAGAGTCCCTGTGAGGGCTCTTTACCGGCAGCCAAAGTTTTGGGGTCAGGGCTGCACCCTCTCATCTGTCTCTCTAGTAATCGAGCAAGGTAAACTCATTCACGGCATGTTTTCTCAAATGGGCATGAGCCCAAAACATTCCTATAATAATCTTATTGATATGTATTTTAGATTCGGCCTCTTCGATGACCCGTGCAAGTTGATCGATGAAATGCCCAGACGAAACGTGGTTTCATGGACTACCATGATTATATCTTACATGGTGAGCTCCATGAAGAAGCTTGGAAGCTTTTTATTCTGATGCATGGGGAAGGTGTGATGCCCAACGTGTACACTTTCTCGTCAGTGCTGAGGGCATGTCATGGATTAAGTACTCTACGACAACTCCATTGTAACATGATTAAAAGAGGGCTGGAATCTGACATCTTTGTACGGTGTGCCTTAATCAATATCCATGCAAAGTGGGGCGATTTGGATGACAGGTTTCGTGTTTTCAATAAGATGTCACCTGTGGTTTAATTGTTTTGAATTCGATCATCAGTGGATATGTTCAGAACAATGACAGTCATGGGATTCCCCCGCCCCCCGACATACTCACACCACGGTGGGTATTGGAACCCATGACCTCTTACGAGTCTAGCACTAAGGCATGAGTAAAGCCCCAGGTTGGTTAACTCTGTTGCTACCAATTTAGCCAAACTAGGCCCACTCGCGTGATCAAGGGCTCATATATGGTTTTCATGTGTAGGTAAGATACGTGAGTATGCTAGAGTCTACTCAACTCAAAGTTTGACCGAACCATTGGTGTCTCCCTGTGTTGAGATAAAATGAACAGATTAGAGATTGGAAAATAGGATCCATGTCATCTCAACTTCCAATATTTGCATTTTTTTTCAGGCGATTTGTAAAACGGTAGGGGTTAACCCTTCTGAATGGATTCATTTTGCCTTGTGACAATAAACATGAATTTGCCGACTTAAAGGCTTATTCTTTCACCAGTATTCTAGTTCAATATTTCTCAAATGAATAAGAACACGCATAAACTAAAAAAGGTGGAAGTTGTTGATTTCGTTAATATCTGAAAGTGGTGCTCATTACCATCAACAATTTGTAAATAACTAAATAAATAAACGAGAAATAAATGGTAAGTGTCTAATACATCCATCGAAACAGACAATTAAGGCGGGTGGTCAGCAAGATGTGACTGAATGGGTGTGATCGGTTAAATCAGAACTTAGTCATTCATACTCCTACAACTTAAGGGTGCAAAAATCTACCTATAACACTTGGTAGTAGTGATGTGGACTATGATAGGATAAGTAATGCTGAGAAGGATAAATTGAAAAAAATGATTTAAAAAGTAGATTGATGTGTTTGGAGTAGAGCCCCGGGTTCTTATTCGAATGCTCGTTTTATAAACTGTCCAGGCAATGAAATCCCTGCTAGGTTTCCTTGCCAATCCTGAGTCCTTTGTGCTCATCCAGACTTATTAGCTTCTCGGATCTTTTTATCGTGGTTAATCATTCATCGAGATCTCCGTGGCCCACTCTATGGATCAAACATGGGACTATTAAAGTTTATATGATGCAGACCATCAGGTCGAGATCCGAGGACCTCACGAATTTATCTGGGCGTTGGATCAATCATGGCCACTATCTCGATGGCCCACTTCCTACACTCCGAGGTGTTGGACGATCTGGATCAAACATTCTCCCACATTTAACCATCCATATGGTGGTGGTTTGGGGTGTTTGAAGGATTTGACACCCGATATAGATCTACTATCGGACTAGATCTGCTCCATTTCTTCCATTATCTTTATTCCGATTAATGTACAACAAGGAAGACCCGATCGAGTCGATGTGTCCGTTTCTCCCAATCTATCTGGTGAGTGGCCCATAATTACTTGATACTGGCCTGTTATTGGACAAATCGTATACTTCTTCGAGCCTCCTTTCCATTCTCTTTATTTTGATTCTAGACCCAATTAGGTTGAAGTGTTTGTTTCTCTCAATTTGGGTTTGAACCATGTCAAGGTTTGCTTGGGCATCAGTCCAATCTTCGTATCTTTGGAATTTTATAAGAAGATCTCCCATTCCGAAAGAATTGTGAGAAATGGTTTTACCAAGAATATCATAGTCGGATACATTATTAGATTTATTCATTTGGTGGGTCTTTTATAAGCGTGTTGAGTACACTGCCTTATTAATGGGCACAATAAATGTGACTATGTGACATGTGTTGATTCGTGCTAATAAAGGTTGGCACAGGGGTTTGTGCTCGTGCATTTACAAATGAATGCGTATGGATGAACAAAGACCAAACGTAAATACTCTCATATCAGCCATATAGTGCCAACGTGTGATGGACTTTTAATTGGTCCATGTCAGGCGCCAAACACAAACTCAGTAAGTGGGCACATGTACATTGACATAGACAGCTACTCATCTTTCTATCCACCGTCCATTCCCTCAAATACCCGTGCTCATCTGACGAGTGGACCAACCTGGACATCTGACCACAAAGTGATCCATCTGGGACCCACCCGACGAGTGGCCTGGGCACGTCTCGCTCGTTAGTCGCAACTGGATGCGGATTTGCATACTGACCCAGCCAGTTGAGACTTAGCTACTAATCAGTACTCTGTGGGCCCCACCATGATGTATGAACCATAAGACAGAAAACAATGATTATTGAATACCCACCATTAAAAACTTCGTGAGGCACACTGTAATGTTTATTCTCCATCCAACCTGTTGAGCAGGTCACACACCAGGGAAACTCAAATATCAGATTGATCCAAAACTTTTGTGGCCAAAGACGTTTTTAAAGGTGGGCATTCATTCGCCATTATTTCCTGTAGTGTGGTCCACCTGAGATTTGGATCTTAATATTTTTTTGGATAATGCCCTAAAATGATATTGTAAAAGGGATGGACCGTGTGGATAAAACACATGCATCATGGTGGGTCCCACGGAGCACCGACCAGTAGCAACTCGTTCATGGCAGGGTTCACCATGGTCACTGTCGCGACAAAGGATCAAGCGTATGTCGCCGCCCACCGGGCCGGACATTCTGAATTTTTCTTTGATCTGAACCGTCCATATTATGGATTCAATGCTATACGGGCCACCACAGGAAAGCTGCGCTGGAAGGATGATAGCGAGCACTACCTGAAGATGAGTTCACAACAATGAAAAGAAAGTTTTCAATGACTCCCATTCAACTCTAAAAATCAATTTATAGGCTCATCAATGAAGTGCGAGCATTAGATAATTGCTTACTCGTAGTAATAACAAGAATATGGACGGTTCAGATCATCGGACCATCTCAGCATGTGGGCCATAGTGGGAGGCGACACACGCTGTTGCTGGATCGCGACAGAAGGCACAGCTCTCTCTCTCTCTCTCTCTCTCTCTTTCTCACATGTACACCGCGAGTCCCCCTGTCCCTTCTCTCCCTCCTTCGCCTGTCTCACCCCACCTCAACCTCTCATCTCCCATCCCCGCCGTTCAAATGCAGAACCCTAATTCCACATCACTCATTCCCCACCGTCCGATTCTTCTCCAGTAGCCATCTCGTTCGCTGGAATCTCTCGTTCTCAGCTTTCGCGACCCAGAAGATCTCCACCACGTACTCTCAGACTCGTCTGACCGTAAAGCTTCTATAATCTCCCTGAAGACTGAGGTTGGATTAGGGTTCGTATTTCGCCATGGCTCCTGGGCGTAAAAGGGGAGCGAATCGATCGAAGGTGAAGAATCCGTTGAGTCTTGGAGATCTTGTCCTTGCTAAGGTTAAAGGATTCCCAGCTTGGCCAGCTAAGGTATTTTTTGTTTGAAGATTCTTCTCTCTTTTTTAGTTTTTTTTTTTTTTGGGATTTTTTTCCATTACCAATTCATGCGAAAACGAAGCATTAGGGTTCGGTTTTCCGTATCTGTGGAGATTTTGGAATTGCTATGTGAATATAAGTACAATGAATTTTTGAAAGAATCGATTGGGTTAGACTAGGTTGTTTGTTTTGTGCCAATTGCTAACAGGTGGTTACTCGTCTGCTGGTATATACACTCGTCGATCCAGAACGTCCAAATCGTGGACCATATTGTGGATGAATTGTGGGCCGAAATTCATACTGATTGGATGATCTTAACCATCTGGTATTGGCTTTTAAATTTGGACCGCTGTCTGGTTTCTTCTGAGTCATCCCACATGATGGCCATCACTTGGATGCTCGGGAATGCCCGATCAGCGCTAGTTTCGTATGCGCTTGATCCAAGATGGGGTCCCTGATTTGGATGGTCTGGATTGGTGTACATGCATTCCACAGGTACGATAGATGAGCCACTACCGTTTGAGAAATGTGGCACATCACAATCTAGCTCTTATTCGTTGTTTCCAGACTTCTGTTTTAGTTTCCCGCATCTGCTGAATTCATCCTATTTTCTTGAGTATTTTCATGATTGTTGATATGTCAGTTGGCATGTTTCTAAAAGACATTAATGGGCTTTGGATCTGCAGATTAGCAGGCCTGAAGATTGGGAACGGTCGCCAGATCCTAAGAAATATTTTGTTGAGTTCTTTGGAACTGCTGAAATGTAAGCATGCTATTTACATATTCCATTTCTTGACACCTGGTGGTTTGGTCTGCTCGCATTTGTTTCTGAAATGTTTTGGTTGTAATTTGCAACGCGAAAACTAGTTGTGGTTTTGGATTTGGGGATTAATGATTTTCCAAATCCCATTGGATTTGCCTTTTTTCTCTGTTTGATTAGAAAATCAGAATTTAGAGCAAGATGAAAACTGGGGGAGTAGCACTTTGAGAAAGGTGACATTATGATTGAGAGACCCTATGAATACCTTAGAAGACCAAGGGACTAATATTTTAATAGGGGGAGAAGGTTGAATTTTGAAGGTAGCTACTTGCGGAACATGGCTCTGGCAGGACTCGAGAGTGGGTGATTCCCCAAGAGAAAATCTTGGAGAATTCGTAGTAGCTCTCCATTCTGCCTGGAAAGAAGGATTCAAATGAGGCCAAAGCTCGTGAGTTTCTTTTGGGGATCTGCGAAGTGTCATCAAATGGGTAAACTTTGGTGTTACTTGTTGCTTTGTTTTGGAGGTTGGAGGATATGATGGAAAAAATGATAAGTTTGTGTGCCCTCCACAACTTAATCCGAATGTCTGATCATGTTTTTCCTCAAGAAGAAACTCAAGCTGATACTTTTATTGGATTTACAAATGGATTACGAATTGTTGATTCAGCTTGGTTGAATTGGTATAGTTAACGAATTAAAAAAGAAAAAGAAAAGAAAAGACAAGCCTGGCCGTGTCAATGAGAAAGCAAAATTGAGCTATCAAAACTTGTTCGACTCAGCCGGGGCTGGCTCAATTTTGGCTTGAGCAGGTTCTGTTCCAAGTTTCTCAGGCACTGTTTTCCACTACACAAAACTAATTCTCCTCGTTTCCCTATAGTAAACTGAATGAAGCAGCCCTTGTGCACTATGAACAGATCGGACAACTTGGAGTTCATAAATCCGTGTTTGAAGTTGGTTAGCAATGGGGTTCTTTAGCAGGATTCTTGGCCTTGCTTTGTCTTGTTTGCTGTGTTAGAGTAGTGCCTGTTGTTAGGGGTTGAGCTGCTGGTTATTTGTTGGTTTCTCTGTTGGTGTTGTTACTGTTTTATTTTAATTTTTTCTATTTTTAATTCATAAACTAAATGTTCATAAAAAAAGGGCTACTTCTGGGTCGATCTGGGTTTCACGTGTCAAAAAGTCAGTTTTAGATCAGTTTAGGGTTTTGTAATTATCTTACTGTTTTCAGTACATCAATATTGATTGGTTAAGAGTATCACGAGGTCCATAAGGCATAAGGAGCACACTTGTTTAATAGAAGGGGTTATGGGCTGTGTCTCTGTGTGGCAGATTTTAGGAGTCTTTGGAAATGATATAGTCAAAAGAATCCAGGACTAATAGTTAATTACTTGTGTTTTAAAGAGTCCTTAAATTATTATGCTATCTAGGAGTGGGATTTTGATGATATATTGATGCCAAATTAGGTTTTCTGTAATGTCTAGCTAACCAGCTAAAAATATGGACTGAAACCACCAGTTTCCTTACTAAACTGTGGTCCCATTGACTTATAGTAGAAGCCTTTTAAGGCTTTCTATTGGTTGCAAGTGGTTCCACCTCTTTAGTAAATGGCTTGATGCTAATTTTGGTGTTGGGTTGTCTGCATGCTAATTTTTCAATGGGGCCGTCTAGTCTAGGAGTCTAAAATAATCTAAAGTGGGGTTCCTTGGTTTTTTGAGATGTGGGGTTCCATGGTTGGGTTATTGAGCCTTCATTTATAGGAAATAGATGCCATTTGGCTTTTAGATTTGGATTGAATAAAACCTTTTTCTTCAATTCTTGCAACTAGAATTTTCTTGCCTAGAATTTGACACTCCTATAGCCCCACGCTTCTAGTCTAGTGGTGTGGTGTTCCATTAGAACTTGTTCTCTTTGTTTCCTTTTTTGCCCATTATTTATCTAATGTGTGAAGTTTAGCTTCAAATCTTAAAGAGTAGCTGCTGGAGTTTTTGATCCTAATCTGCTATAATTCCTGGTCATTTTGTTTTTTTAAGGATAACAATATTTTATTACAGCAAGGTGAAATGATGATTAGGCATCATTCCAAATACAACCAACACCCCAAAAAAGCTCTTATAAAGTCCCCGTGATTGTTCCCAAAGACCTTTGATGCACTAACTCATTCTATAATAATACGTTTAGCTTTGAGAAAAAAATACATAAGGAGGACACATCCTATCCTGGAAGATATGGTTATTGTGTTCAAGCCAAAGTGCCGAAAACACTGCCAGTATGGACAATAACCAAGCCGTCGATCGTCTCTTGCCATTCTTCCTCCCATGCCAAGCCCTCAAAAGCTCACCCATGGAATATGACATCACCCACTCCATATGGAGGAATAGGAACTTCCACAAGATATGTTGAATAAAAGGGTAGTGGATGAATAGATGATTCACTGACTTCACATCCTTGAAACACAATATGCACCCATTTGTGATGATCATCCCTCTCTTCCTAAGATTATCGATCGTGAACCCCTTGATTTTGCCAACGGACCATGTGAAGGCAAGGACTCGAGGGGGACCCTTATACTTCCACACAAGAGAAATGGGATCCGGACTGAAAACTGGTCGAATTTATCAGCCTTCCAAATCCAAGCATCTCAATCTGAAAGCATGATCTTATATTGATGGATGAGGCACCTAAGGCAAGTGAAGTCTGCAATCTCTTCCTCAGTCAAGGATATCATCCTTGATAGAGTGGACTGGTGAACAAGATTTGTGTAGCCGACCCCAATTAGTTTGATAAGGCTTAGATGATGATTATGGTGATGACGACCATAGAATAGTGGATTCGCACCACCGAAACCAAAGGGAATCAATACCTAAGGGTATCAAAAAGCATCTCACTACTAGACCATGCTTCCAATCACAATAACACGCAAAACATAGCAATTTTCAATTGAATAATTTATAGTATAATATCTAAAATTTCATTTGCATGGCTATATATATAACCTTGTTACATGGTCCTGCTTATAGTTAAAGAATCTAAGGCTTTTGAAGCCTATTGGCCCAAAATTCCTTCCCTAATCTTACTCAATCTACCCTAAAATTTGTAATTGAAATAAAAGAATTAACTAAAGAAGGAAACAACCTTAAAGAGAAGCTCTGCCAAAGACCTGTAAATAAAGAAGGGAACTAAATATACGAGGAAACAAATTGAAAGTGTACAGATGCTTGACAGTTGTATACGCAACCATTTTTGGAGTTTATAGGCTTTGTATGATCGTACAAGGGCCTCTCTACACTTGTACGGTTTGCATATCAAGCGCTGGAGCCTGGAGGACATTCGATTGAACAAGAAGGACCCATAGGTCAGCCAATCCGTTAGATGGGCATCTTCAATCAGACCATTGATTTTGTTAAATCTGTCATCAGACCCTTGATCTGATCTAGAAGATCCTCGATCTGGTCTCATTTGATATGACCAAAATAATCTCCAAAACCACCCAAATCTCTCCACAATTCTAGCCCACTTTCAGTCCGTCACTGTCCATAATCAGCCATAAAACCATTCTGACCTGGAAAACTCTAAAATAGTCCCCAAATCTGCCCCCATCTCAGCCCATTCCCCAACCAATTTGGTACCAAAATTTGATGTCCACTTGAAGTGATACATCTTTGAGTTCTTACATTTGGGAGAAGGTTGGAGTGAGGTATTGAAGATGGTGCAACAGCTATCAGAAAAGTGGATGCTAGGGTAAGTCAATTGGATCTTAAACCACGTGGATATTTATTCAGAACTAGATGAAATGTACAAGGAAAGAGTGTTAAGATGATAATTGATGGAAATAGTTGTGGGTAGTTCATCTCCGGTGAGGTGATAATCAGATTGTCAAAGTCGAGATGTTTTCCCAAATGTTAAGAATATCCAACTCAATGATACCTTGTAATTTATTCCTTTGGAGAAAAATAATTCTGAGGGTTGGTGGTGCGAGGTCCCTCCCATGAGCCTTTCCTATGTCATAAGTGGAAAACCATGGACATAGAAGCTAAAAGCCATCCATGGTGTGGAGAATCACTTGCACAATCATGAAGGATAAGTGGGCGATGGGAAAATACACTTGAATACTTTGCATCTTCCTGCTCTTCATGAAATTTGTAATTGCGGGGAGCGGAAGGGTGACTGGTATGATGAGGGAGACATCGTAGAGGAGGTCGAACAAGCGGATGACCTATAGAGGGAATGATGACTATGCATTGGATGGCCCTATGGAAAATCTGCTATGGCTGGTCATTCAATGAACATTGAATGCTCTTAGGGAGGCAGAAAAAGAATTTTGGTTTGCGAACCAATATTTTCCACACATAAGTGAGTTGTGGTGGAGGTGTGAAAGTCATCATAATGAAGCAACATGAATGTGGCTCCACAGGAGATGATAGGCAAGTTGATGCTAAATACATTTTTTTTTTTGAGATTGAAGCTAAACACAAGCACCCGAAGCCATGTAAAATTGCTGCATACCTCCAGTGACTAAGCGGTTTTGGTGGAACTTCTCACTGGGCGTGCATTATCAGGATTCAATGGTTTGACATTATTCAAATGAAAGTCAAACATCTTATTGGGTTGACATTGGTTGTCTGATAGGGAGGTAGACCATTCAAGCTACAAGAATACTTATGCCTTTGTGTTTAAAGGTAAGCATATCACTCTCAATTCAATGAGAGATGAAGAGCCTAAAGAGAAAAAGGCTACTTTTTGGCTCATAGCATGACATGGTTTATTGAGGAGATCCTAAGGGCGTGTTTGCTGCACGGGATTAGGTGGGATTAAACGGGAGTGGGATTGCTTGAAAGTAATCATTACATGCCGTCAGGGGTTGTCGTGGGATTAAAAATTTTCATCCCATCCCATTCTACGACATGCCATGTTTGGCTAGCAGCAGTGAAAACCCACCAGCGGCAGGTGGAGGAGGCGTGGATGAGATACCGGTTGGGATGAAGACACTATGTTTACATCACCAATTTTGTGGGGCCCACAACAATGTATGTATTATATCCACACCGTCTATCTATTTTACGAGATCATTTTAGGGCATGGGTCAAAAAATGAGGCATATTTGAATGTCAAATTGACCACACATCATAAAGCAGTGGAGTTTTAACCGTCTACCATTGAAAACTTCTTGAGGGCTATAGAAGTTTTGGATCAATATGATATTTGTTTTCCTACCTTCATCTATGTATGTGTGATCTCATGAACAACTTTGATGACAAATAACCATCATGATGGGCCTTGGGAGGGTTTCAACGGTAGTAGCCATTGTCCTTACTACTTTTGGTCCACGTAAGCTTTGGATTTGTGTCATTTTTGGGCTCATGGCCTAATATGATCTCGATAGACGGATGAACGGTATGGATATAATACATATATCATAGTGGGGACCATAGAGCTTGGTGATGCACCGTTGTATAATTTGCTTCCGATTTCTTCTCCCTTTCAAGATTTGCTCCCACAATGGGTGGGATTGTGAGAATCCCGACGTAGTTTCCAAAGCGTAATCCATCACCAACAAAAATCACAACCAAACAAGGGGTGGATTTGAAAAAGTAATTTTTACCATTCAATCCCATTGAATCCCACCAAATCCCGTGCGGCAAACACGCCCTAAGTCTATGCATGCACTGATGGGTCCTGATTGCAAGTGTGTCAATTGGAGACTTTCCCATGCTGACACCCAAGATTTATTGTCCAGTTTCAGGACTTGATTGTAGAGTTGGCATATGAGTTTCCACCTATGTATGTTATTCAGCACGCAATAGATTTGGTGTGACGGCCTCATTGCCAAATCTTCCAGCATCATGTTATGAATCGGACAGAGCATGTAGAGTTCACCTACAGATAGAGGATTTATTTGAAAAGTCTAAGCCCATGCACTGCACCTGCTTTATTGATGCCGAAGAAAGATGGCCATTGGATGATGTGCTTAGATAGCCGAGCCATTAATAAGATAACAATTAAGCATAGGCTTCCTTTCCATGAGTAGATGATATGTTAGATATGATAGATTCCGCAATCTTTTCAAAGATTGATGTGAGGAATGATTTTCACCAGATTAGGATCTGACTAGGTGATGAGCGGAGATAGCGTTCAAGTTGGGACATGGTTATAACCGTTCAAAAAAAAAAAAAAGGTGTTGGCTATATGAATGGGTAGTCATGCCTTTTAGATTAGCCAACTTGCCTGACACCTTCATCCATGCCACAATTCATGATGCACATCCTACGGCTTTTTTGAGCGAGTTTGTCATTGTCCATTTTGACTACATCCTTGTTTAGAACTGTCTGCACGAGGATCATTCGAGTTAACTTCAACAAGTTATGGAGTCTTATGCCAAGGAAAGTAAGCATTATATCTACTTGAAATGTATTTTCTCGAGTACTTTTTTTTACCGAGGTTCATAGTTTCCATAGGCTGTCAACATTTTGTAGGAGGTTCATCAGAAACTTTAATGCTCATGGCCCTGATTACATAATGTATGAGTCAAGCCCCTTTGAGTTGACCAAAACAATAACTAAAGTCTTTGAGGAGAGAGTGCAAGATGACAAAAGTGCCTGTTCTATGCCTTCTTCACTTCGAGCAGGTGTTCAAAGTTGCCTGTGACATTCCCATGTAGGCATTGGTGGTGTTCTCAGTCAGCAAGGGAATTCTAGTGACCTTCTTTAACAAGAAACTCAATGACACTTGCAAAAGGTACTTTAGTTATCATGTTGAGTTATGAAGCTGCACAGACATTAGAACGCTGAATTTGTTCTCTATTTCAATCATGAGGTGCTTCGGTACTTGAACTCCCAAAAGAAATTGTTGTGCAACATGCTAAATGGAGCATGTATATGCAAGAGTTCACCTTTTGTCTTGAACATCAAATGGGCGTGGAGAACAAAGTAACAAATACTCTCACTCAAGATGCATCTCTTATCTACACTCTCAATTTTTGTGGTGTGTTTGAGGAAATTTTTGTGATGTCTTAAGCATCTCTGGTTCTTCCCAACATTTGTTTGCTTTGCATGGCAGATGCGGAGTTGATTGATCACATGTTCATTCATTGTTCTTTTTCCCGTTTGATTTGGGAGTCATTCTTGGCCGCGGGCCCGCGGCTCAAATCCCTTGGGCCATGCCTTGATTCGCGGATATCCTCCTCTGGGAATGACATTGGAGGAGGTGGTGGGAAAGATGGGAAAATAGTTTGGAGGCTCATCATTATGGCCTTATTTTGGGCAGTTTGGAAGGAAAGAAACAAGTGCTACTTTTGAAATGGTGGGACTTCTGTGGAGAGAGTGATATGTGGGGCTCCTTATGCTAATGTAGCCAAAGCTGAGTTTGTTTCTTCCTTTTTGGGTTGTTAGTGTTGTTGTTTCGTTGTATTCTTTTCCCGCCTTGTGGCGGGTTTCTTAATAAAGTTACTGTTGCCTTTCAAAAAGAAGAAGAAGGAGAGAGATTATACCAGTAATGATGACTTTGACCAGCTATGTCATTATCTGCGGGTGGTAGTGCTGAATGCCTGTATTATGTATTTGTCTTTGAGGGTTATTTACTCTATGATATGCAGTTACGTTTTCCAGGATTTCCTTATATGAACTTTCTGTCAGAGAGTTGAATTCTAGAGGGTTTGGTGGTAATTTGGGCAGGACGAGATAAATATGTTTGTAGAGGATGTT
>PVNU02001222.1:0-16559 GCA_003013855.2 Liriodendron chinense | reverse complement strand
TAGAGTCAACTTGGACTCCAAGGTATGTTTAAGCATCGGTCCAACATTTTTTTGCATTCGTTACTCATGCACTTGCAACGATCCCATCAGTTCTTCAATGGACAGTTTTTCCAAGTCCTTTGATTCTTCTATGGCCACAATCACATGCTCAAATTAGGGTGTAAGGGATCGCAATATTTTTTTGACCACCCTCACATCCTCAATCTTTTTGCCATTTCTTTTCAAGTTGTTAACAATGACAAACAACTTTGAAAAATAATTCGAAATGGACTCACCTTCCTTCATATGTGAGGTCTCGAACTCGGCTCTAAAGGTTTGGAGGCGAACCTTCTTCACACAATCAACTCCTTTGAAGATGGTGCTAAGAATCTCCCATGCTTGCTTGCTTGCTTGTTGTCGCTTCAGCGATCCGTTCAAAGGTGGACTCATCCAACCCTTGGTAGACAAGAAACAAAGCCTTCTTGTCCTTCTTTCTTTGATCTTTGAGGACCGCCCTTTGATCAGCGGTGTAGACGGCTTCTTGCTCCATAGTGGGTTCTACATACCCATCGGTAACGATCTCCCATAAATCTTGTGACCCGAACAGTGCCTTCATCTGTATGCACCAATTCTCATAGTTGTCTTTTGACAACCTCGGAATTTGGGGCTAAATAGTGGTGGCCATCTTCACTAGACTATGGAATCAGCACCTATAGGACCGGTGGCTCTGATACCACTATGTTGGCTTTATAAAGCCTTAGGAGAAATTCTAAAAATAAGTAGGAAGAAAAAAAATAAAGTACTCTATTGCTGAATTTTGATTGAGTGTGATACAAATGACTACACATTTCACCTATTTATAAACTCTTAGTTAGACATAATTCATGGGTTGTTACAGGACTTTTGATCATTCTCCTATAGGTCACATGTTACAACTCTTTCATTGAGACCCTTGAGAATATCAAAGGTTGCTAAAAACTGCTGGGCCATTGCTTGCTGTAATTTGCTAAAATTGATGAGAAATTGATGATGCAACTATTGAGAAACCAAAGGTTGCTGTAACAACTGCCTTTTGGTTTGCTACTTCCAACAGAAAGCTGGCCCAGATTAAAAGGTTGAAGTCCGGCCGTACCAAACATGTTCATTGTTATATGAACCTTGGAGGAGTGGATTAGGTGTCACCGAGCACCATTCGAAAACAATGATTTTGCAACAGACTTACAACACCCGTAGAAGACAAATCACCGTTATATCATATATGAAACATGAGTATCGGTTTTAAGAACAAAAATGGGAAACAAAAAAACAAAAGAAAAATGAAAACAAAAGACGATCCTGGTTTTTCATAAATCTCAAAAAAAAAAAAAAAAATTCAATATTTCAATTTTTTTGTCAAATATCTCCTCTTTTTTTTTTTTTTTTTCTAGATGTCAATTTTTTCAAACTTTTCAAAATTTTTTTTTTCAAAATCTCCTTTTATATCAAACTTCTCTATTTTATCAAAACACAAAGTCTCCATTTCTTTTTAAAAATTAATTTTTTTTTTTCAAACTTCTCATCTTTCTTTTCAAAGTTCTTAACTTTTTTTCAAAACCATAATGTTTTAAAAACTTCTAAATTTTCTTTCCAAAATGTCAATGTTGTGAAATGCTTAATTTTTTTTTTTTTCAAAATTTCAATTTTTTCCCAAACTTCTCAATATTTTTCGAAATGTCAATTTTTGAAACATCTCAATTTTTTTTCAAAACCTTTTTTTTTTTTTTTATCAACTTCTAAATTTTTTTTTTTAAATACGAAATCTCAATTTCTTTATAAAAAAAATCTCAAATTTTTTTGAAAATATATTTTGTTTCAAGCTTATCAATTTTATTCAAGCTTCTCAATCTATTTTAAAATGAGAATTTTTTTAAATATCATTTTTTTTTTTTTATCAAAATCTCAGTTTTTCTCAAATATTGTCAATTTCTTTTTAAAAGCTTTTGAACTTTTTTTTTTTTTCTTAATTTCTCTATTTTCTTTTACAAAATGTCAAAAAAAAAAAAAAGGGGTCAAAATCTCGGTTTTCTTTTAAATTTTATTTTTTTAGAACTAGCCTTTTTTGAGACAGCCATTGTCCCTAGTTAAACCAAGCCTTTTTTGTGAAGGCCCGTCCTAATTTTTGTTTTCCATGATTGGGATGAAGGGAGAACAAAAATATCTGCTTGCTTTTGTGAGAGCCAAGAAATTTTGAACAGTAAGAGTTTATTCCCATTTCATGGTTGCCTCAATTTTTTTTGCCTAAACTTAAAATTATATGGAAAAAAGTGTGGATAAAATCCACACATCAGCCCTCAGATCCTTAGCCTGTTCCAAGCACGGGAGGAGTGCCTACCACTAGATGGCCTATCTACTTATTAGGCAGGCAACAGATACTTTAAGGGCCTGTTTGGATACCACCAAATAAGTTACTTTTCTACTTGAAACAGTAGATCAGTGACTTATTTCGGATGAGTAAGCTTGCTTTATGATTAAGTGTAAGTAACTTTTTATTATTTAAAAGTACATAATTACTTAAGTTATTTTTTTTTAGCTTTTTACTTTTCCTAAGTTGCTAAAGAGACGAATCCGGAGAGATGAAAGAGGAGAAGCAGATAAGTTCTCTCTCATGGTCCATGTTAGGCACTACTCTCTCATACGGTTCATATCAAAAGAGGCTCCACTTGATGGACTATCCCATCAAAGGTGGGGCTCATACAGTGGATGGTTCGCATCAAAGATGGGCCCTACATGATGAATGACTCCATATTAATGTGGACTCCAATAATGGATGATCCACATCAAAGGTCAGCCCATAATGATAAATAGCCCACATTCAAAGAGGGCTGCACATAATGGACTATCCACTTTAAAGGTGGGCCAACGTGATGGACGGTCCACATCAAAGGTAGGCTCCACATGATAGGCCGTGGATACTGAAACTGGGCCTTACATGATGATGGCTCATATCAAGGTGGACCCACATGATGGATGATCCACATCAAAAGTCACCCCCTACTGATGAATGGTCCACATCCAAGAGGAGCTCGCATGATGAGCAACCCACATTGAAGGTGGGGTCCACATGATGGACCACCCACATCAAAGGTGGACTCTACATGTTGGGCAATTAATAATGGTGGGCTCCACATGATGGATGATCCACATCAAGGTGGGCCTCACATGATGGACAGTCCACATCAAAGATCGGCCTAATGAGAGTGGCCCATATCCAAGGCAGGCCCCGCATGATGGACGACCCACATGGAAGGTGGGCCCACATGATGGACGGTCCACATCAAAGGTGGGCACCACATGACCGGCAGTGAATATTGAAGATAGCCCCCACATGATGGACAATAACATTGAAGGTGGGACCCATATAACGGATGACCAACATCAAAGGTGGGCCCTACCTAATGAATGGTGCACATTAAAGGTCGGACCCTAATGCTAAATGGCCCAAATCCAAGGTGGGCACATGATTGACGGCCCACATTAGTGGGGGCACAATAAACAATCTATATCAAAGGTTGGCTCCACATGATGGACAATGGATGTGAGGGGGACCAAATAGGCCTGAGAGATGAGCACTTACTTTGTTAAAAACCAAACATGCTTTTCTACATATGGGATGATGAGTATGTTGTTTACCAAACATACTTATCTGCTCATTAAGTAGAAATCAAGATAAGTTACTTATCTGATAAGTTGCTTAAGTAACTTACAATCCCAGCGGGCCCTAAATGTATTTGATTGGTTTTGGGAGTTTTACGTTAGATACTATATCAGTTTACATGCGTATCGGGCCCATCTTATGCATGGCTGTGATGTCACACAGACATGTGCGCCCATAAAAGAAGCGGATCAGGTGCGCCCCTACCTCACCCAAGACATTCAGCCCTTACGGTGGAGCCCACCTTAATGTATGTATTTTACATCCACGCCGTCCATCCGTTTCACTAGATCATTTGAAGCAGATCCAAATCTCAGGTGGACCATGCCATAGGAAATAGAGGTGGTTGACCATTAAAAGTTCCTGTGAGCGATAAAAGTTTTGGATCAATCTGATATTTGCTCTCTTTTTTTCCTTCATCTAGGTTTGTGTGCCCTTATCAACAAGTTGGATGGCAGATAAATGGCTCTAGGTATTTTTTAATGGTGGGGTGTTCAATCACCACTGTTTCCTATAGTATGGTCCACCTGAGATTTGGATCTACTTCATTTTTTGGGCTCATGCCCTAAAATGATCTGGAATAACAGATGGACGGCATGGATGTAAAATACATACATCAAGGTGGGCCCCACAGTAAGGCCCGCATCATCTTGGGTGAGGCCCGGGTGCACCTAATCCTCTCCCAGTTGGCCAGTAAAGGCCTTGTGGGGCCCAGAAAATTACCTTGATACATGTTGTGGCTTAGCACAACATGGCCCGCAACATATGCTAGCATGGCACACGTCTCGCCATATGTATTCCCTGGACGGGAAATTAGGCTAATGATCCATGTGTTGGGTAGGGCTGAGTTGTAGGCTGGATGAGTGCGGGCCCCGCAGAGGTTCGGTTGTGAATAGTGGCCCAACATAGCAGCCCAGCAAAAAAATCTAGTACACCGCACATATCATCATCTCACGAGTATGATGTAACATTGTTATACAGAGAGGACCACATGCTAAGTGGGCCCCACCCAGGCTATGATAGCCAACACCTGAAAGTGTCATGATCTGGCTTGGGGCCCACTTCAGAAGCAAACGGCCATGACAGAAGGGCGTCTAACACTGGTAACAAAGACAGACATGGTCCTATTTTTGAATGGTAATGTCTATCTGGTCTGTTATGAATTGACTTTTAATAGCCCGTGAGTAGGAAGGGTGCTGAAATTACAAGAATGTGAAACCAACCAGTCCATGGGCATTTTTCTGACGAGAAAAACTTTAATACTCTGGCAGAGGGTGATGGACATACGCAGGCACTAAGAAATTACATCAAAACTGTACACGTGGAATAGGAGTAATCAAAATAAACCTTAAAAATTATGATTCCCATTAAAAACGCTTCATGAACAAAATTTTAATTAAGCTTATTTAGTTATGCCACTATCGGATTGATGAACATTTAATTGGACGGTTAAAAATGAAAAATTCCAACGTTTTTATTTCCACAAACTAAGTATCCAATAATCAGAGGTTAGGACTGTAAAAACGATCTGATAACATGAAACTAACTTTTCGAGAGTGTTATGCACAATCTAGTCGGTTTTATTTGGCAAAAGGGAAACGAGATGATCAGTGCATGGAGAGATAAAATGTGATTAACGGTGCACATGTAAAATTGTAGAATAAAATATCCTATCCATGCAAAACGTGGGACACACTGTGATGATTAATTGATATAAAATTTAAGTAAATCCAATTATTAGGTAAGCTACAATGTCAAAAAGCTATGGACAGCGAATGAAATGATAAGGTATACTAGTATGGCCCACCTTACGAGCCTATTTCTTAGGCAAGATGAGCATCATGGTGTGGCCCACATTTGGCATGGGTTGATGCTCCACCGTTGCAACACGTTGCTAACTATAGCATTTGGAAAAGACATCCATTTACGATTGCTGACCCTTTGCCCTACCACTCTACCAGCATTCTCCAAGATTTCTCGGGAGGGGAATTTTCTGGTTCATTTTCAAAATATGTGGTCCTTTCTTTGTATCATCAATAAAATATTTATTATAAATTATTAATTTAAAAATTAAAATATCACCATAGAGTTGTGAAAAATTATAAATTACTAATATTTTGAGAATGTCACAATATTATTGCATTAATATCATTGCCTTATTTTTCATGAAAACGTTGCAGGATTTTTATTTTCTATTTTTGAAAATATCACAAAATTACTGTATGGGGAAAGTTATAAAAATTTTGGCAGCCGACCACCATTTTATAATGGGTGTGGCGTCCGCACAGGCGCACCTTCGCCTTAAGCCAGGTTGAGCCTGCCCAAACCGTTTTCGGTCTCCATCGTACATCTTTCATTGCATGCAGTTACGTTTTTTTCTCTTTCTTTTTTAACTCTAATGAGGATGTGAATTTCACGTGGGGCTCCTCTGCGATGTACATGTCTTATCCATGCCGTCCATCCATTTTGGTAGATGATTTTACAGTATGATCCAAAAAATGAGGTAGATCCAAAGCTCAAGTAGGTCACACAGAAGGAAACAGTAAGAATTAAATGCCCACCGTTAAAAACTTCTTAGGGCCCAGAGGTTTTGGATCAAGCTGATATTTGTGTTTTCCCTTTATCCATGTCTATGTGACCTTACGAATGGGTAAGATGACAAATAAACAATCTTGCAGGCCTTAAGAAGAAAAGATCTTTCAATGGTGGGGACATAGACTTGTCCCATTGACCGCCCTAATTTTTCTCGTACATGGCCAGCCTGGGGACCACACTCATGCACATACAAAGTGGGGCTAATCAGATGGACGAGTGGATTTCACCTACACTCGCCTCATTAGTGGTGTCGGAAGTGTAGGATTCAAAATCTCAGTTTCCCATCAATTCTCCTATGGCCCGCATGCACTGTCAGGATATATTTCAGATGTCCAGCCAATGGATTTTTGCAGTACTAGCTGATTTCAGTTTCCGAGTGACACCATCAACGGGTTGGATGGGAAATAAAAATTACAGTAGGCTCTAGAAAGGTTTTAACAGTGAGTGTCATCAACCCCAGTGTTTGCTCTGGTGTGATCTACGTGAGTTTCGGATCTACTTTATTTTTGGTTGATGCACTAAATGAGCTGAAAAACGGATGAACAGCGTGGATATAGAACACATCCGTCAAGTTGGGCCCCACAGCGCCCAACACATCAACACACCAGCGCTGGGCCACGTCCTTCCCAACCGCATTCTTAAAACCCCACTACTCACATTCATGTGTCATTAATTAATTGAAAGAGAATGACACTGACTGTGGTAGGTACAACTGTACATAAGCATGGGCATATATGTACATCAGTCCAAAGTTCGAAAATGTGGACCTCATTTATCATGATTATATTGAAAAATCAAATTGATTGGACACTACCATCGGCTGTCCAATTAAGCGATATTTGATTGGTGAATTTGACTTGACTATAGTCCATTTAGATAATCTGATTGATGGTGACAAATCAGACAAACAGTAATATCAGTTCACTCATAAATGTGGATTTTCAACCATATAAAACATGGTCACGGTCTGGACAGTTTGGATTGAGGCCCATACAAGCCACTTGTACGGACGCTTAGTGCGTGCTTAGGAATCAGGTTGAGAATTGCCTGAAGACACTCACCCTGATTTGTTGGCCCTGGGCTTAATGTGGGGATCACATGTCCAATGGTCAGAGTGGATTTGCCTTACACATCATGATAAGCCTCTTAAAAAAAAAAAAAATTAATCAAGGGTGGGCTTCTCGCTCATCTGTTTCCTTTAGTATTGCCCCACTTAAATAATATGTCACCCTGATTTTTAGACCCGAACCTACTGTGGGATTGCAAATCTATTGATTGGAGTAGATTTTCAATGCATATTTGGTGGGCCTTAAAAATCAAAGGCGAAGTCCAAGCCTATTTCCCTCTAATTGAGCCCACCTTGATTTCTACGTGAGATCTACTCTCATCGTTAGAAGTGTAATTCTACAGTATGCCTAGGGAAAAAAAACAAATTAGAAAGAAAGAAGAAAAAAAAAATGTTGGAAGAGATCAATGTCCACACCAGAGGAACAGTTGGAAAAGTTACATCCACCTTTGATTTTAAAAGAGGTCCAAAAAATTGATATAGCTTATAAACTTTGACACTTAAAAGCACAAGCCAGAAGCAACAACAATGATTAGAGATGGCAAGCAGTTGAAATGCCCATTTTTACTAATCAAACTCAACAAGAGAAAATTTGAAGGCTTCTTTCTTTCTTTCTTCTTTCTTTTATTTATTTATTTATTTATTTTTAAGGATGATTGCATATGGAAGCTACTCTTTTGGTACAGCTAGCATATGGTACTTCATGGCCTATCATGTTCAGCATTTCTGCAGCACAAAACATTTCACTTGAAAAAGTATTATTATTATTGAAATTCAAAACAAAGTGACTCAGCAATATGCGTTTATCCTTGATTCATTTCCACTATACAACATATATTGCATGTATTTGAGGAAGTTCATTTCCTATTCATTTTTGTCTTTGTAATTTTACAGGTATAAGTAACAAAGGGTTCTTTCTGAAAGACAATAAGCTCATGGTATCTTGCAGGATAGCTCATTTGATTCTAAATCAACATATGACATCTATTCAGTTGGAAATTCAATCAATCATGTGAAAGTACCTCTTCTATCATATATCTATACTAGTGTTCAGCACATTACACGTGCTAGACATGGCCCCGCCCTTGTAGATGACCTGGCCTAAGAATCAGGCTTGTATATGTTGAAATAGACCATTGGCATTTCCCACTGTTTTCGTACATGGGTGGCCCACCCATAAGTTCGCCAACCTAATTTTTTTAGCAGATCAACTCCATAGTGGGGCCCACTTGATGAACGGCTCGGATGTCTCAAACAGGCACCAGGGTGGAAAGTTTTGGCCCGTGTAGTGGTGCAAGTGGAGATGGGCCTAGAAATGCCCAAATTACATAAAGAAACTGCGTTCCTGCATGTCTTAATAAAGGGCGGTGTCAGTTAAAAAAGATAGAGAAATAAATAAGAGAAATTATTCACTTGCATGTCTTAATAAAGAGAGTTGTCGACGCTTGTTAGAAACGGGATAGAAATAAATGAGAGAGAATATTCACTGCCTAAGGATAGCAAGAAAAGTGTTTGTTGCACCGTCGGTTTTCAAGTCACATGGTTTCAATCTTGTCTGTTCCTCACTGAGGGAAATGCTCGGTTTACTCACGGGAGAAGCCAGGACCCATCTAAGGAAAGCAGAATGTTAGAATGTTAGAAAGAAATCATGAACGAGATGAGAGCCATTCAAAAGGTAGGGTGGACTGTTAGCTTGTGCCGTCCCGACCATCATGCTGGTCATTCATCAGCTAACTCAGATGCGCACATTGAATACTTACCTCTAGTCATTCATCAGCTAACTCATTTACTAAGCCCACACATGTGTGCAGTGCAGTTTATGCACATGCCACACGTGCTAGCATATGGTACATAGGTCCAAGATCCGATCTACCGTCAATTTGGTCCGACTTGGTAGATGTTGTTTGAAAAATGAATCTGGTCCACTCAGCAGGTGGGCCCCTATTTTGAGAAAAATGTGGAAAGGCCTGACCATCAGGCAATTAGGTGAAAACTCCCTCTGGCCAAAAGGGCATAAGGGGCATTTTGGTTATTTTTCATTTTTTACCATTTTGGTTGGAAAAGATAAGGGGGGTTAGCTGTACGGGATTTTCTTTAATGCTTTGTGGGGGTCGCTGGACCCCCGTAATCAGTGGGTGGTGGGAGCGGATTAGGTGAGTGAGGCCCCAGATCCAACTAGGAGGGTGGGACCCCTGACTGTGGGGCTCACAGTAATGTATATGCCTTAAATCCACACCGTCCAACCATTTTGACAGCTCATTTTAGGGTATGATCCCAAAATTGAAGCTCACTTGAATCTTAGGTGGACACGACACAGGAAAGAGTTGTAATTGGATCCCACCATAAAAGCTTCATGGATTCCATGGGAATGTTATTTGCCATCCAACCTGTTGATTAGGTCACAAACACCTGAAGAGATCACACCAAATATCATCTTGATCAAAAGCTTTTGATGTAGGACAAGAACCCCCCTGATGAAGGGCGTGGATTAAGCACAATTTTATTGCATATGGACTGGAAAGGTCGAAAAAAAATTAACAATTTTTGTATGAATGGACTAAAAGAAGGTGGATTGTAAATCAATCATAACTTTTGATCCGGAAGGAGTAACGGGACGTACAGTACATGGATTGAAAAAGTCAACAAAAGTCAACAAAAATCAACAATTTTCGTATAGATAGACCAAAAGAAGGTGACCATAATTAGCCATAACTATTGATCTGGGAGGACGCACAACATATGGATTCCTACTGAAACTTTCGTTTTGGGGTGAACCTACTTGACAATAGTGGGTTGTGTCCGTTAGTTTTCGCCAGAAAACGCGCGGTTACAGTAGAAAAATTGAATTTAAAAAAAAATATATTATTTTAGTAATTCCTTTCTATTTTAGAGTTTTTGTTTATTTAAAATTGAATTTTAAATCGATTTTACAGCAGAAAAATTGAATTTTAGAAAAAAAATTATTATTTTTAGTAATTTCGATTTTTAGTGTGTTTCCTTCCTTTTTAGAGTTTTTGTTTATCTAAAAGTTTCTATTTTTGTTGAGTAATGAGTTTTAAAAGAGTCTACTTAGTAATAATATTTAATTAGGATTTTACTCTTTTTAGTAACTTTTTGTTTAGGGAAACTAACTATTTTTAGTAAATATGAATTATGGTTTGTTTAGTGATATATAAGATTGTTAAATTCATTTTTAATGTTCATCTCTCATTATTATTCAATTAATTATTTTATATTTTTCTAGGAATTATTTCCTTTTACTTTTTTGTGGATTCAAGAACACCTTATGGATTCAAGGTATCTATCAGGTGGGGAGACGATGATTGACCTATTATGTTCCTCCCTACGTCAGTGGTATCAGAGCAAGGAGTTCCCTCAGGCCAATGTCTCTCTACAAAGGTATGGCAAAATCCTCGCTGACAGTGATCAAGAGATTCATTATATTTCGGAGGGAATGGAAACTCTCCATCGGGAGAGACGGAAAATGCTATAAGGTATACAGGCTTCCCTTGATCGTTTTGTAGATGCGCCAATTTCGCCTCGTGCTCATGGTGATGTTCAGCAGAATCGCACAATCAAGTTGCTCGTAGAGTGCTCCCACAATGATGAGTCGAGGGTTACCCTTAATTAATCACGCTTAATAGATTGATTCTACAGGAGGGCGATAGCCCTTCCTAACATCAATGGCCAGGATCGCATCGATGAATGGCTTTCTGAAGTCGAGTACCGCTTCGACTACATCTAGGTTCCTAAAGAGAGAAAAGTTTCAATCGTGGCAACCATTTGAAGGGGTGACGCTTGGGCTTGGTAGGAACACGTTTAGTATTGTCGGAAGCAAGAGATGAAAGCACTGATACGTTTGTGGCCATGAATGAAACGATGGATGCTGATACGATTTCAATTCATATACGACAATGATGATGGTCATGTATTATCTCAATATTCCCACAACTTGTGGCAAGAATCATGTTATTTTGAGCTGGAGTTACGATAGGACACTAGATTCCGTGGTGGTGTGTGAGTGGCCCCTAAGGAGACGAAAAACCTATCAAAATTTTTTAAAGTGCCTTTCGTATCTGTACGAGATGTTGTCAGTGAGCCTGAGAACAATATGATAGTCTTAGATGGAATTATTACAACTTCAGATGAGATCTCTGAAATATATCCCATTGCCATCTCAAATGTTGTTCACAATTCTGAGGAGGTGGAGGAGGTCAATACCCTAGTCATGGAGGAGAACGAATATGTAGTAGTTAGATCTCTACTGCAGATTTGGTGCTACTACAAATCGATAAGAAGGCCATCAATTTGAACGATGATCCAAGTTCAGATAGCCTCACTAATGAAATTTTCATACCACTAGTAATCGAGGGTGATGAATTAAGATAGGAATGAGCGAGGCCTTAGTCGAGCAAGTAGTGGATGTGGATCCTCTGTACATCACTGACGATGTAGTACTAGGATTGTCAGCTTTCAGGATTATTGTGTTTGCTCCTTCTCTGATGTGCAAGGAAAGGTGAATAACGAAGGCGTACGAAGTTGAGTCTGTATCATGGCCCGATATCAATGTATAACTCAAGGACGAGTTATTTTGAAGTGAGGGGGTCTGATGAAGACATGAACCGAATGATGAAGGGCGTGTATGAAGCACATTCAAATCACACATGGATTGGAAAAGATCGAGAAAAAGTCAACAAAAATCCACAATTTTCGCATGAATGGACCAAAAGAAGGTGGATTGTAAATCGGCCATAACTTTTGATCTAGGAGGAGTTACGGGACGTGCATCATATGGATTCCTACTGAAATTTCGTTTTAGGGGGGTTTCG
This sequence comes from Liriodendron chinense, assembly GCA_003013855.2. Classification (NCBI taxonomy): domain Eukaryota; kingdom Viridiplantae; phylum Streptophyta; class Magnoliopsida; order Magnoliales; family Magnoliaceae; genus Liriodendron; species Liriodendron chinense. The sequence goes on along the minus strand of PVNU02001222.1, from coordinate 4,399 downwards.
CTAGAAAACGCGCGGTTACAGTAGAAAAATGAGATTTTAGAAAAATAATTACTATTTTTAGTAATTTCAATTTTTAGTGTGTTTCCTTTTTTTTTTAGAGTTTTTGTTTATTTATGAATATCTATTTTTGTTGAGTAATGAGTTTTACAAAGAGTATATTTAGTAGTAGTCTTTAATTAAAATTTTACTATTTTTAATAATTTTCTATTTAGAAAAACTTACTATTTTTAATAAGTATGAATTAGGATTTATTTGGGGATATAAGGTTGTGAAGTTTATTTTTAATGTTGTCTTCATTATTATTCAATCAATTATTTTATATTTTTAAGAATTATTTCTTTTTATTTTCCCATGGATTCGAGAACACCTTGTGTAATACCTCAAAAATTTGGGTGCATGAGTAAGTACACGAGTGCTTGTTCACATGTGAGAAATTAAATTCTAAGCTGTATTGTTCACACGCATACACACATGTATACAGTTTATACGTGTTCAGACAACTCGTCAGGCCTCTGAAAAACGTAGTACTTAGTTAAGTCGATAGATCGACCGTTGGGGTAATCTGTCGTTACTAGAATAGAAGATTTAACCGTCCACTCTGATTTCGAATTACGCGATTAATGTAAACCACCGTACATTATCCTGCACACATGTCTGCCATAAATAAGACTCGTAGATTGTGTCCATCACAAGGTGTATACTTAGACCAGTGAAAGCTGCTCGGGTGTGTTTGTAACCCCTTAGGATTTTAGAATAACCTAAATTATAAATTAGTTATTCAATTAAGAAATTAAATAAATTTAATATAAATAAATTAATATTAATTAATCCGTAAGAGATTATGGTATGGCTCCTTCATTATAATCGCTCAACATGAACCCTAGGATAGTATGGAAGTGGCAGACTTCGCAAAACTTATAAATCTACAAGTACTAGGAAAGTACCATTAGTCAACTTAAGTTATAGGACCAATTGCAAGTTTATGATTTCTAGAAATCATTTTCACGCAAAAATCCACATACTAGTTTTAGGGCACGATCTAACCATACACGTCGAATTTCATCCCTCTGATCATCCTACAAATGGCCTAACCAGAAATCGAGCCATAAGTGGGCCATCTGATCTCGGATCTGCCTCATTTTTGTGTCACACCTCAAAATTGGGTGGCCTGACTGATGGTCGGAGTGGATCCAGTAAATATATCAAGGCGGGGCCCACGTACACAGCGTGCACGTCAAGAGACCGGTCAACGCGCGTTGACCGCGTCTCTTACGCGTTACGGGCGAACGCCCGTTTCGGACGCTGAACAGCGGCAGCGTCACCGCTGCTGCCGTTTGTGGCTCACACCGTTCATCACAGTGGACCCCATCAACTGATCCATTCCGTCCAGCGGGAACACTCCACACACGGGCTTCGAGGGTAGGTGACCTCGACGTATTGGACGATTGTACGGTCCACCACAGCTTTCCAAAACCGACCCTAAGATGCTAGAAACCCCAAGATCGACAGATCTGCTATGCATGGGTGGGCCAGGCCTCTTCCAAACCTTCGTGTGGACCCCACCTGGGTTTCCAACGGGCTGTTTGTGCAAAGGAATCCCCGAAATATTCGGTCTCCTTCTCTAACTCGAACCGGGAGTTCTTAGTAGTCCGCGTCGTCCCCGCTTCTCCACCGACTTGGCTGGTTATATGAGGCGTCGTCCATCGATTCTAAGCTCCTAAGAAGCGCAGGAGAGAGAGAGAAAGAAGTTGTGAGAAGGAGAGAAAGGGTGTGGGGCGTTGGAGAGAGAGAGAAGGAGAGAGAGAGCGAGAGAAGTAGCAGCACGTGCTGCTGTTGCTGTTGATGCTCGGACTCTTGCTGCTGTTGCAGCTGTTGTTGTTGTTGTTGCGGCCCTTGCTGGGGTAGCAAGAAAGAGAAAGAAAAGAAGAAAGAGAAAGAAAGGAAGAAGGAAAAAGAAGAAGAAGAGAGAAGAGCGAGAGAGAGGAGAGAAGCGGTGAGAGAGAGAGAGAGAGACGAAGGTAGTTTGCTGATGCTGTAGGGGCAGCACTAGTCAGCAAGAAAGAAAAGAAAAGAAAGAAGAAGAAGAAAGAAAGAAAAGAAGAAGAAAGAAAGAAAAGAAAAGAAAAAAGAGAAGAAGAGAAAGAAGAAAAGAAAAGAAGAAAAAAGAAAAGAAGAAGAAATAAGGAAGAAGAAGGAGAAAGAAAGAAGAGAGAAGAAGGATTTTCTAAACATCCAAACCAAGTCGACTCGCTGAGCCAACCCATATTCAGGTTTGGGCTTGTATAGAGCCTATCGTTCATCACAGGTGAGTGATTCATCCCACGTAACTTTCTTGTTAATGTTCTTTAGTGTTCTTCCTTGTTAGGTGCAAGACTACTTTTCTAGTTAGGATTTTAGGCGTACTTTAATACTCTCTCCCTTATCATGGCATCATAAGTATAGGGTTAATTTATCTAAGTTTCTCTTTTAACTAGGTTCTTAGGATTTTACTTTATGTAATTATGGCATCCTAGGTAGTAGAGTTACCTCTTCAGTTCTCCACAAATTTTCGTAAATTTCATCTTGTTCTTGAATGTAGAATGGATCCTAGGTAAGGGATCCAACCACTTCTTATCTCTTTATCCATAAAAGTTTATCAATTATCCTTTTCTTATTTAATTAATCTTCTCAAGTCTTCCGTTTTAATGCACATGTCAGAATTCTATGACAATTCGATTTAGGATTTGTTACATAGGACGTAACAACATGCAACCCTAAACACATGTAGTATTTCAAGGTTCCTCGTGTCATCATTCTTGAACTTTCTATAAACAACAGTTTAGGGTTTGACAGTATACAATACATAACTCGTGAAACAATGTTAGCCTGTCAACATGCTAAACCTTACACGTTGACCTTCTAAAATCCCTCGATCAACAGTAACTAAACTAAATAAAGAATTATCTGAAGGAAGATATCACATGCATGGCGTGATTGGAATTGGGTTACAATGCATTGTATGCTTGAAGAATGCTTCTATAACTCATGAAATATACATACATTTATACACTGCGACAGAACAGGAGCATGGTTATTTGACTCCTGGCGTGCATGGTTGATTTGCCGCCTCGCTGTACCGGTTAGGTGAGCATGGTTGATTTGCGACAGGTTCCTAATGTTCAGTGGCAGCGAGTTCTGGTCATTTCACTTATTGAGCATGGTTGATTTGCTCGGTTGGATCAGTGGTGCATGGTTGATTTGCCCACTGCGTGCATGGTTGATTTGCGCCTCGTTGTACCGGTTAGGTGAGCATGGTTGATTTGCGACAGGTTCCTAATGTTCAGTGGCAACGAGTTCCTAGACGTTTATTGCTCTCACACGTATCATGACATACATGACATCATGATAATCATGTTTCATTCATAATAAGACATAAACTGTGTAAATCATCACCATATCCTTGTATATTCGTATGATTCTAGCTGTTGGTATTTCACATCCTATCTTTCATTAACTGGAATATTACCTGTGATGGAAATGACCTCACTGGGCTTTTAGCTCACCAAAATCACCACAGTTCTTGCAGGTTTTCAAGAGGGAAAAGAATAGACGGACAAAGTACTTAGAGGGTCACATATCACACGAGCGTGAATGTAATCGATTTTTTTAGTTTTATGAAATTCAATGTAATCAGATATTAGTGGAAAAGAAGCGTTATACTTGGGATTTATTTTAGTTATACGATGTGTGGAATGGAATTTCAAGGAATCTGTGCTGAATTTTCAATTCGCATCCTGGAACTGGGCCTTGAGTTGATGTACTCGGGTTTCGAATTTCAGGGCGTGACAGTTTGGTATCAGAGAGAGATTTCGAGAGTTCCAAAGTGCTTAGGGTAGGGCTAGCACCTAGTGAACTTGGAGTTAGGGTGTTGATCGCTAGTAAAGTCTCAGCTATGACCTTTTATGAACTAGATTAGTTGACGAAGGTTACATTTAAGTTAGATATGAAAGACATTTAGGGTGTTAGAGCCTAGGTTTTAAATCCATAGAGGATCTTAGGTATAGTCACACTGGAGCTTAGGTACAAAGCCTAGAGAGCTAAAATTTCGTCCTGTCCCGTGTAATCTAATGAAATTCGAGTAGGTTCCATAATTGAACATAGGAAATGGTTGTAGAGAACCTGAAAATAGAATAACTTGTAGACATACAGGATGGGTGCGCTATGTATGATTTTTGTTGCGATTGTACTTGAGGTTTGTTTTCGTTTTTATTGATGATTGTTTTGGTTGTAAGGTTGACAATTGCTTGCCTTTACATAGGTTTGTTGTTGTACTGAGACCTTTGCTTTGCTAACGTTAGTCGTAGGATCAAGTCTGTAATGTTGAGGTTAGGGTGTCGTAGGTTTGTCTGTGATGTTTTAT
>PVNU02001221.1:0-41618 GCA_003013855.2 Liriodendron chinense | reverse complement strand
AGAGACTTTTGGAACAAATGTATGAGGGCCCCTTCATTTCCTGAGATTGCACTCAGCTCTCCACAGAAGGCCTTGAGATGTGCTGTGGGACAACCGCTGCCATCGTATCTTTTGAATTTTGGAACCTCAAAGTTTTGAGGTACTTGAGCATCTGGGAAAGGACACAAGTCTCTGAACTTGGTCGAAGGTAGATCGATTCCTTGTTGTCGCTGAAGCTGATTTTGCAAGATCTGGAACTGCTCCCGCAACTCGTCCAATCCTGAGTGATCTGTTCAAGCGACTGGTGCCTCCTGGAGTAAGGCACGTTCTTCTTCGGCATAGTGGTCGATGTCTTCGACCCTATGGGCTTGCTGAAAAGCAACCGCGGGTTGCAGAAATTGATTTGATGACTGAACTGGATTCTGATGAACTGGTGCTTGAAAGGATTGCAATTGAACTGGAGATTGTACTGAAGGTTGAACTGGAACTTGTTGAAAATTAACTGGAGCTTGCTGAATTGAAGATTGCTGGAAATTAACTGGAATCCCATCGGTGGGGATGTGCTAGAATTGAAAAGTGCTCCTGTTTGCAGGAGGCTGAGATGCTGGGAAGTGACCCCCTTGTTGGGTATTCGCCACTGTCCGCTGATTGATGTGGGCTTGACACTGACCCCCATTGTGGGCATTCGCCAGTGTTGTCCCTGTTGCTGGAAATTGAATTGAAATCCCATCGGCGGGGATGTGCTGGAATTGAAAAGGTGTCCCATCGGCGGGGACATGCTAAGATCTACTGAGACTGTTGTTTGCAAGATTAACTGGAAGCTGACTGGATGTTCCTGCAACGGAAGTGCTCTGAGATGGCCTTGTCGTCGCAGGAAGATATTGAGAAGGATGCCCCATAGCGAAGGGCTGAGATGGCTATTGTCGGTAGTCTTGGGCAGATTCCGACGGTTGGGCTTGATTTGAACTGGAGGCCGGAAGGACCCGGCATGGTTGCTGAGATTGCTGAACTGGGCCAACCTGATTGTTGGCTGCTGCGGTGGCTTGTGCTTGCATGAATTGCAAGAGCATTTCTTGCATTGCTCTCACTCCTTGTGCCAATTCCTGTATGATTGGCGTATTATCAATGGGCTGTTGCGCTGGAGGTTGCGCTTCGGTCATCTCAAGAGCGGGGAGGAGATGAGTTTCTTCTTCGTGGTCGGACATGGCTTGCTGAGCCCGAGTGCGGATTATGCTGCGGAAGGGAAGTTGTCTCCGCGTACGTTGAGCCCGAGGAGGCGCAATGGTGAGGACTATACTCTACTCTTTTTGGGTTTTGGGATTTTCTATTTTTTTCTGGTTTTGGGATCTTCTATTTTTTTTTTTTTTGGGGGTTTGGGTAGAATGCTTATGCAGATGAGATTGTATGAGGATTAGTGACTTTCAAGTATGGGAAGGATTCTGTTTTTCAAGTCGGATCACGACTAGTGAGACTAATTCATCCCCAGTGGAGTCGCCATTCTGTGGACCCTCGTCGTTTCTCGCTCCCACACGACGTTCTCGTCCCTTCCCCTTTCGGGAAAAGAAGGAGAGGAGGATGCGTGAGTGCGAAATCGCCGTTTGTGCCACTGGCTTGCCTCGTTCTTGAGGGCTTTGTTTGGTTGTCGTGTTAAGCTGGATGTGTTTAAGTGAGTTTATATAAGACCAGAGTCGCCACTAGCCAATTACTTCGAATCTACAGTCGGCTAGACCCCGTAGAAACGTTAGAGAAGGGGATTCGAAGATTCCTTCCTCTAAAATGACTCCTTTTGATCTGCAGCCAGAGATTCGAGGTAAGGGATCACGGTTACAGGGTGGGAAGAGGTTAAGCACCCCACACACTGCCCGTACCGAAGTACGATCTCTACTTCACAGAATCGAACTAATACTTGAAAGTCTGTTTTAATCCTCGTACATTCTCATAGATGACATGATGCATGAATGCTGGTCTAAACAGTAAGAGTTTTTGATGGGCAGATTCCAACAACGGGCAAGCCCAGAGCGTACGCTCGAACTGACAGGTGCTTAATGTAAGACGTATGCAGTGTGCTTGAATGATCAAGGTGTTTTATGGTGAAGCATGAATGCAGGTCTGAACAGTAAGAGTTTCTGATGGGCAGGTTCCAACAACGGGCAAGCCCAGAGCATACGCTCGAACTGACAGGTGCTTAATTTAAGACATATGCAGTGTGCTTGAATAATCAAGGTGCTTATAGTGAAGCAGGGGGGTTGGAAGAAAAGTAAATGTTGCACTTATGCTAGATGCAAATGAGATGATGCTGGAAAAAGAATAGCTAGATGGACGGAGGTGTCGCAAGGGTTGGCTTCGAGTGGCTGGATCAAGACTTGGATGGCTTGGGAGGCTTGGACCAGTGGTCAGGCTGGGCTGGACCAGGGCTAGGCTCTCCTCACTCGGGCTTTCCTTGGTGGGAAAATGGGCTAAGGGGTGAAGGAAGACTCGGACCGCACCCGGACTGGCTGGACTTGAAGGGATGCTGAAATGAGAAGGGGAGGGGGGTATTTATAGCAACGAGCAGTGGCAGAGCTCGTAATTATTTTTGGGCGGCCTGCTATGGGCCGCCCGTACGGCCGTTCCTCGATTTCCAGCGAGGTACGGTCGCACCCTCGGGGCTGCTGTTTGACTCGCTGGGTCGACTCAGTGAGTTGGCTCAACGGGTCGACTCGGTGATTTGACTCGACGGGTTGACTCGACGGGTTGACTCGGTGTTTTGACTCGACGGGTTTAGGTACTCAGCGGGTTGACTCAGTGAGTTTGACTCTTTTGGGATTTTTTGACTGGCTTTTCTTATGGGGGGTTTTTCAGGCTGATGTTTAGGACTGGGTTGACTGGGTTCAGGCTTGAACTGGGCTATGGAATGGGGCTTACAAGGGTGAGTTTGGCTGAGTTTGGATTTGGGATTTGGGGGTACAGTCCTCCATTCAACCAGCTATCTCTACCAACAGTGTAGCCGAAGGTGGGGTGTCTACAGGTGCACCCTAATGTTTCCGTAGTGTTTATTTACCATCTAATCTGTTGATAAGGTCAAAAAAGCCTTCATGGAGAAATGGATGGACGCCATTGATACATAATACACATATCAAGGTGGCCCCCACAGTAACCTCATGGTAAGGGCCGCGCCCTTGTGTGTGTGTGTGTGTGTGTGTGTGTGTGTGTGTGTGTAGGGAAATGGTATTATAAGGTCGACCTCATGGGAAGTTCCCGAGCTGTGTGGGCCCCACCCTGACATGTGTCGGACATCAACACTGTGCAATTGATTGGTCCCCTTTAGTTCATGGGATATCTGAAAAATCAGCCATATACAGAGCTTATGTGGGCCATACCATCTAAAACCATGTGAAGACATGACTAAAACAACTAAAAGCACTTGGTGGGGCCCACCGGAGTTCTGGATGTGGCTGAAACTTGGTATGACCCTTCGTCCAAGTGGGACACACACTATGGATGGGCTCGATTTGTGAACCACAACTCAGTGGACCCAATAAACGATCATGAAGGTTTTAATGGGCAGGGAACCCCTCTCAAACTGTTGTATGTGGTGTGGCCCACCTAAGTCATGAAGTGACCTGATTTTTTAGTCCTTAGCCCTTCATGAAATGCTGCATCTAACTAATGAGGTAGATGTCCGACACACATCAGGGTGGGGCTCGACCTTATGGACCTTTTGTGTGTGTGTGTGTGGGGGGGGGGGACTCGACACTCGACCTCATGCTATGTGGGGCCCACTGTGATGTGTTATGGGCATCCACGCCAATAGTCAGATGCATCATTCTGTGTTGGTTTATGGGCCTAAAATTCAGGCCAATCCATGACTTGGGTGGGCCACACCATAGACAACGATTAAGAGTGGATATCCACACATTGAAACCTTTATGATCATCTATCGGATCAGATGACATGTGTTTGAGAAATCCAGACCATCCATTGTGTGTGTCCCACTTAAAAAAGAGGTCACACCAAATTTCAACCGTATCCAAAACTCAGGTGGGCCCCAACAAGTGCTTTTAGATGTTGTAGGCATGATTTTACAATGTTTCAATTGGTATCACCCACTTGAGTTCCGGATACAGCTGATTTTTAGGATATCCCATAACCAATAAGAGAGCCACCAAATGTATGGTGTGGATGCCCATAACACATCACAATGGGGCTCACACAGCTCGAACTCATGTGAAGTTCCCATGAGGTTATATGTAATACCCCAAAAATTTGGGCGCACGAGTAAGTACACGAATGCATGTTCACACGGGAAAAATTTTAATTCTAAGCCGTGTTGTTCACGCGCACACACACACGTATATACTCTTATACGCATTCTAACACTTTTTAAAGCCTTAGAAAACTCAGTATACTTAGCTAAATCAATAAACTGACCGTTAGAATGATCTATTGGTGCTAGACCGAAAGATCTAACCGTCCACTCTTACGAATTACACGCCGTACATCATCCTGTACACATGTCTGTCCATAAATATGACCCATACATTGTGTCCATCACAAGGCGTGTACTTAGATCAGTGATTTCTTGGCCCTATGAACTTGCTCGGGTGTGTTTATAACACCCAAGGATTTTAGAATAATTTAAATTATAATTTAGTTAATTATTTAATAATTTAAATAAATTAAAATATTGATAAATTAATAATAAATCATCCGTAGGGAATTTCTATATGGTCTCTTTATTAAAGTTTCTTAGAATAAACCCTAGAACAACATGGAAATGATAGATTTTACAAAACTCGTAAATTTGTGATAATTACGAAAATGCCATTAGTTAAACTTAAGTTATACTACCTTTTTTAAGTTTGATGATTTCTGAAAATCATTTTCACACGAAACTCTATATACTAGTTCTAGGACACGATCTAACCATACACGTCAAATTTCAACCATCCGATCATCCTACAAATACCCTAATCAGAAATCGGTCATAAGTGGGCCGCCGTCACTCGGATCTGCCTCATTTCTCTTGTCAGCGATTTATTTTGCGTTGTCCACATTTTAGATGGAACAAACGGTCTAGATCAACCTCAAGTAGACCCCACATGAAAAGAGGAGCGTAAAAGTTATATTACGTGAGACGCACGTAAAAAAAAACCAAAATAAAAGAATCACATTCGAATCCTTCTTCCTTGCTGTGTAAACAGCGGACGGCGCTGCCGTCTCTGTCCGTCCACACCGTCCATCATAGTGGACCCCATCTAGAAATCCAAGCCGTCCATCCGACCTCCCCTCGACAGTAGAGGTCCCCTTTAAAGTTTTTCTAATCTTTTACGTCATTTATAGTGTACGCCGGTCCGTGACTTACAATCAATGGTGGCTAAAAACCGCCAAGATCTCGCATTCCGCCTTACATGGGCGTATAAGAACAGCTGTACTAGGGTCGTGTGGACCCCACCTATCTTCCCAACGGTCTTCATGCGAAAAAAGATAAATAAAAAATAAAAATAAAAATAAAAATAAAATAAAAATAAAAACTTTTTCGTCTTCTTTGGTCGTCCGCTGTAACAGCGGACGACGCTGTCGCCTGGCATGAATTCAACAGTCCATCACGTGGGCCCCATTAATCGATCTAAACCGTCCATCATGTTGGTACGCTACCCGTCCCCAATCCTTTGAAAGCTTCTAGTCATCCATTGACCGTGCAAACCTCCTCAAGCCACCGTCTAAACAAAAGAAATTCAAGATCGTCTGATCTGTCTTCCATGGATGGGCCAGATCTCTTCCAGATCTCCGTGTGGACCCCACCTAGATTTCCAACAGATCCCTTGTGCAAAAAACCTCCGAAATTCGGTCAGCCTCCTTCTCCAACTCGAACTAAAACTCCTCCCCACGCACCCACCTACCCAACTAACCGTAGGGCTATAAGACTCCCCTGGCCGTGTTCCCCTACTTCAGAAAAAGTAAGAGAGAGAGAGAGAGAGAAGCCGCGAGAGGGAGAGAGAAGCCGTGAGAAAGAGAGAGAGAGAGAGAGAGAGAGAGAGAGAGTGAGACGTTAGAGAGAGAGAGCGAGAGAAGGTGGTGGTGCGGCTGCCGTTCTTTTGCTGTTGCTGCGCCGCTGCACTGCTGGACCCTGCTCCAGCAAAGAAGAAGAAGAAAGAAAGAAAGAAGAAAGAAGGAGAAGTTTCCAACCGAGTCGACTCAGTGAGCCGACTCAGGCTCAATTTGGAGCTTAGGACCTGTCATTGTGAGTGATTCATCTTGGAATTTCTGGTTGATTTTCTTTTCCATAGGATTATTTTCTTTGGAATTCGATTTTCAATTTTTTTTAGAAATTCACGTAAGGAATCCTAAGTAAATGTCTGTCATTCAATCTCTTCCTCATCTAGGGTTTTCGGGTTGTGTTTTATTATTTCGCATAACATGGATTCTAGGTAAGGAATCCATCCATTATTTATGTTCTTAAACTTTCATCTTTTAACCATTGCTCTTCCAAGTTAGTTTCTCTTTTCTCTACTCTTCCTTTTTAAATACACGTATCATAATTTGAGGTGAACCTAACTTGGGTCTTAAGATAACTTAGGTTTGAATCATAGACAATACGTCGCCCGTGAAATATCCCTAATGATTCATCAAAACACTAATACTTTATCTAACGACCTTTTCGTCAACCACGACCTAAATTTAAATGAAGAATTACTAAAATAATGATATCACATGCATGGTGTGATTGGATTTGAATTCAATATGCATTGCATGCTTGAATAGTGCTTCCATAACTCATGACATGTGCATACATTTATACACTGCGACAGAACAGGAGCATGGTTGATTTGACTCCTGACGTGCATGGTTTATTTACCGCCTCGCTGTACCGGTTAGGTGAGCATGGTTGATTTGTGACAGGTTCCTAATATTCAGTGGCAGCGAGTTCTGGTCGTTTCACTTATTGAGCATGGTTGATTTGCTTAGTTGGATCAGTGGTGCATGGTTGATTTGACCACTGGCGTGCATGGTTGATTTGCCGCCTCGCTGTACCGGTTAGATGAGCATGGTTGATTTACGACAGGTTCCTAATGTTCAGTGGCAGCGAGTTCCTAGACGTTTATTGCTCTCACACCTATCATAACATACATGACATCATGATCATTATGTGACATTTATAATAAATCATAAAGTGTATGAATCATAACCTTATCCTTGTATATTTCATACAATTCTATCCGTTGATGATTCACCTCCTATCTCTTATTAACTGGAATATTACCTGTGATGGAAATGACCTCACTGGGCTTTTAGCTCACCAAAATCACCACAGTTCTTGCAGGTTCACAGGAAGAAAAAGACATAGACGGAGCAAAGTACTCAGAGGGTCACACGAGCGTCGAATGTAATCGATTTGTTTTAGTTTTGTAAAATTCAATGTAGTAAGACATTAGTGGAAGAGAAACTTTATATTTGGGATTTATTTTAGTTATGTGATATGTGGAATGGAATTTCAGGGAATCTATGCTCGAATTTTCAATTCACACCCTAGAACTCAGGCTTTGGGTTATTGTACTCGGGTTCTGAATTTCAGGGCGTGACAGTTTGGTATCAGAGAGAGATTTCTAGGATTTCAAAGTGCCTAGGGTTAGGGCTAGCACCTAGTGAAGTTGGGGTTAGGGTCATGATGTCTAGTAAAGTCTTAGCTAGAACCTTTCTTAAAAACTAAAGTGGTAGTTTGATTGATGACAGTTATAGATAGGTTAAACATGAAAGATCATTTAGGGTGTCAAAGCCTAGGCTTTAAATACCTTTGAGGGTCTAGGTATATGTTACACTAAGGTTTATAATATGGGTAATAGAGAACCTGATGATAGTTTTAGGCGATATACTTTAAGAAAATTGAAGTAGGGTCTATAGATGAACATAGGAAAGTGTAGTAGGGAACTAGATAATAGGATAGCTTATAGACACATAGAAATGGGTGCGCCAGGTATGATTTTGTTGCTATTGTACTTGATGTTTGTCTTTGTTTTTATTGATGTTTGTTTTGGTTGCAAGGTTGTCAAATTGCTTGCTTCTACATAAGGGTGTTGTTGTGTTGTGACCTTTGTTTTACTAGTGACGTTGCTTTTAGGATCGAGTCTGTAATGTTGAGTTTAGGATGTCTGTAGGTTTTATCTGTGATGTTTCTTTTATTTGTACTCTTTGTTTTCCTTGTTTCATTATTTGTACTGTGATTGATTGGCTTGTTTGTGACATTGCTTTTGTTGGGATGTTATTGACTTTCTTCTCTTAGTTATAGCGTTGGCTTAGGCACATCGGAGTGCATAGCGAAAGCTTGGATGCGGTTATGGTTGAATCTCGAGGACGAGATTCTCATAAGGGAGGTAGATTGTAAGAACCCGAATTCATATAAATCATTACATACACTTGTGAGCACAAAAACACATGACTTGTAGGGCATAGACACACCGTAGTATTCCTCTGTTAGCTTAGTGGGCTCGATTGAATTTCGAGGACGAAATTCTGTGTAAGGGTGGTAGAATGTAATACCCCAAAAATTTGGGCGCACGAGTAAGTACACGAGTGCATGTTCACACGGGAAAAATTTTAATTCTAGGCCTTGTTGTTCACGCGCACACACACACGTATATACTCTTATACGCATTCTAACACTTTTTAAAGCCTTAGAAAACTCAGTATACTTAGCTAAATCAATAAATTGACCATTAGAATGATCTATTGGTGCTAGACCGAAAGATCTAACCGTCCACTCTTACGAATTACACGCCGTACATCATCCTGTACACATGTCTGTCCATAAATATGACCCATACATCGTGTCCATAACAAGGCGTGCACTTAGATCAGTGATTTCTTGGCCCTATGAACCTGCTCGGGTGTGTTTGTAACACCCTAGGATTTTAGAATAATTTAAATTATAATTTAGTTAATTATTTAATAATTTAAATAAATTAAAATATTGATAAATTAATAATAAATCATCCGTAGGGAATTTCTATATGGTCTCTTTATTAAAGTTGCTTAGAATAAACCCTAGAACAACATGTAAGTGATAGATTTTACAAAACTCATAAATTTGTGATAATTACGAAAATGCCATTAGTTAAACTTAAGTTATACTACCTTTTTTAAGTTTTATGATTTCTGGAAATCATTTTCATACGAAACTCTATATACTAGTTCTAGGGCACGATCTAACCATACATGTCAAATTCCAACCCTCCGATCATCCTACAAATACCCTAATCAGAAATCGGTCATAAGTGGGCCGCCGTCACTCGGATCTGCCTCATTTTTCTTGTCAGCGATTTATTTTGCGTTGTCCACATTTTAGAAGGAACAAATGGTCTAAATCAACCTAAAGTAGACCCCACATGAAAAGAGGAGCGTAAAAGTTATATTACGTGAGATGCACGTAAAAAAAAACAAAATAAAAGAATCACATTCGAATCCTTCTTCCTTGCTGTGTAAACAGCGGACGGCGCTGCCGTCTCTGTCCGTCCACACCATCCATCATAGTGGACCCCATCTAGAAATCCAAGCCGTCCATCCGACCTCCCCTCGATAGTAGAGGTCCCCTTTGAAGTTTTTTTAATCTTTTACGTCATTTATAGTGTACGCCGGTCCATGACTTACAATCAATGGTGGCTAAAAATCGCCAAGATCTCGCATTCCGCCTTGCATGGGCGTACAAGAACAGCTGTACTAGGGTCGTGTGGACCCCACCTATCTTCCCAACGGTCTTCATGCGAAAAAAGATAAATAAAAAATAAAAATAAAAATAAAAATAAAATAAAAATAAAAACTTTTTCGTCTTCTTCGGTCGTCCGCTGTAACAGCGGACGACGCTGTCGCCTGGCATGAATTCAACAGTCCATCACGTGGGCCCCATTAATCGATCTAAACCGTCCATCATGTTGGTACGCTACCCGTCCCCAATCCTTTGAAAGCTTCTGGTCATCCGTTGACCGTGCAAACCTCCTCAAGTCGCCGTCTAAACAAAAGAAATTCAAGATCGTCTGATCTGTCTTCCATGGATGGGCCAGATCTCTTCCAGATCTCCGTGTGGACCCCCACCTAGATTTCCAACAGATCCCTTGTGCAAAGAACCTCCGAAATTCGGTCGGCCTCCTTCTCCAACTCGAACTAAAACTCCTCCCCACGCACCCACCTACCCAACTAACCATAGGGCTATAAGACTCCCCTGGCCGTGTTCCCCTACTTCAGAAAACGTAAGAGAGAGAGAAAGAGAGAGAGAGAGAGAGAGAGAGAGAGAGAGAGAGAGAAGCCGCGAGAGGGAGAGAGAAGCCGTGAGAAAGAGAGAGAGAGAGAGAGAGAGAGAGAGAGAGAGTGAGACGTTAGAGAGAGAGAGCGAGAGAAGGTGGTGGTGCGGCTGCCGTTCTTTTGCTGTTGCTGCGCCGCTGCACTGCTGGACCCTGCTCCAGCAAAGAAGAAGAAGAAAGAAAGAAAGAAGAAAGAAGGAGAAGTTTCCAACCGAGTCGACTCAGTGAGCCAACTCAGGCTCAATATGGAGCTTAGGACCTGTCATTGTGAGTGATTCATCTTGGAATTTCTGGTTGATTTTCTTTTCCATAGGATTATTTTCTTTGGAATCCGATTTTCAATTATTTTTAGAAATTCACGTAAGGAATCCTAAGTAAATGTCTGCCATTCAATCTCTTCCTCATCTAGGGTTTTTGGGTTGTGTTTTATTATTTCGCATAACATGGATTCTAGGTAAGGAATCCATCCATTATTTATGTTCTTAAACTTTCATCTTTTAACCATTGCTCTTCCAAGTTAGTTTCTCTTTTCTCTACTCTTCCTTTTTAAATACACGTATCATAATTTGAGGTGAACCTAACTTAGGTCTTAAGATAACTTAGGTTTGAATCATAGACAATATGTCGCCCGTGAAATATCCCTAATGATTCATCAAAACACTAATACTTTATCTAACGACCTTTTCGTCAACCACGACCTAAATTTAAATGAAGAATTACTAAAATAATGATATCACATGCATGGTGTGATTGGATTTGAATTCAATATGCATTGCATGCTTGAATAGTGCTTCCATAACTCATGACCTGCGCATACATTTATACACTGCGACAGAACAGGAGCATGGTTGATTTGACTCCTGGCGTGCATGGTTTATTTGCCGCCTCACTGTATCGATTAGGTGAGCATGGTTGATTTGCGACAGGTTCCTAATGTTCAGTGGCAGCAGTTCTGGTCGTTTCACTTATTGAGCATGGTTGATTTGCTCGGTTGGATCAGTGGTGCATGGTTGATTTGACCACTGGCGTGCATGGTTGATTTGCCACCTCGCTGTACCGGTTAGGTGAGCATGGTTGATTTGCGACAGGTTCCTAATGTTCAGTGGTAGCGAGTTCCTAGACGTTTATTGCTCTCACACCTATCATAACATACATGATATCATGATCATTATGTGACATTTATAATAAATCATAAAGTGTATCAATCATAACCTTATCCTTGTATATTTCATACAATTCTATCCGTTGATGATTCACCTCCTATCTCTTATTAACTGGAATATTACCTGTGATGGAAATGACCTCACTGGGCTTTTAACTCACCAAAATCACCACAGTTCTTGCAGGTTCACAGGAAGAAAAAGACATAGATGGAGCAAAGTACTCAGAGGGTCACACGAGCGTCGAATGTAATCGATTTGTTTTAGTTTTGTAAAATTCAATGTAGTAAGACATTAGTGGAAGAGAAACTTTATATTTGGGATTTATTTTAGTTATGTGATGTGTGGAATGGAATTTCAGGGAATCTATGCTCGAATTTTCAATTCACACCCTAGAACTCAGGCTTTGGGTTATTGTACTCGGGTTCTAAATTTCAAGGCGTGACAGTATATATATATATATATATATGTGTGTGTGTGTGTGTGTGTGTGTGTGTGTGTGTGTGTGTGTGTGTGACGAGTTATGGTGTGGTTGGCACGTGGGTTGTGGGTGATCAATTCTCATATATCGATTTAGCAACTATCTAAGGCAGGCCCTCGTATTATAGATGGCCCACATTTAAGGTGAGGCCCACATGACAAAGTCTACATCAAAGGTAGGTCTACATTAAAGGTAGGCCCACATTACGTCTTTTACCTCGATTTGAGCAACACTTGGCATCCTTTCATTTGGCACGGCAGTTGAACAGGCACGCGCATTAAATTCTGAACACGTGTCAAGAGCCGCTTCGTTCCCCTCGGCCGAAAAGCTGGCTCTCATTAAATATAGACGTCTAATCATATATGGCCGCTTCTCTTCGGAAAACGCATCAGGCGGTTACATGCGAAATTCAAATCAAAATAAGTCCCTTACTTAACTACTCTAAGTAAGAGACTTGGGGGGCATCTGTTATATAATAAAGTTGGTCGAAGTCTACTACTCTTATAGATAACGAGATGAATGACTCATTTGAGGTATGATGCGATCAGCCTCATTTATCGAGTAGTTTTGCTTGGTCGATATGCGAGCACCTTCATTCCGGGACCTGCGAGCAGGCCAACAAGAGATATCTTCATTTAAAGAGCGAGAAAGGCGCGTCCCAATTTCTCATGATTATTTGAGCAACCCTGCTCGCCAGTCGACTATCTAAGATGTAGTTCGTATTCGAGCAGCCTTGGTCGCTAGTCAATCGTCGAGAACATATCTTGAGCCATAGTTCTAGCAGCTCATATAGTTCAGGCGTTGGCCCAGATTACAGATCTACTTTAATCTGTTTATACGTATTGGTTCCGTCAATATAGAATCAGAAGAATCTACATCAAATAACATAATCATCTAGACTTCTAACCTACACAGAATTGGATAAGATAACATCTTATCCCACGAAATCAGGGAGATCTCAACTATATACGTAACAGACTAGTACAGTAGAATCTCTATAAATAGGGTTTCCTATTTATAATGAAAGGTACACAACTTCTTAGCCCATGTTTCAGACTTCATCTTTACTAAAGCTCATCACCGACTTAAGCATCAGATGGCTAACGGCCAAGCGCTGACCACCCTTTGTTTACATTTGTGATTGCAGGAGCATTGAAGGAAGCCATCTTTAGAGGATCATGCACTATAAGAAGGAGAGTCTCTTATATCCTTAACCTGCTACTCATAACCAGTTTTTGACGTTAACATCTCGCATGATGGATGGTCCATATCGAATGTCCAACATGATGGATGGCCCACAAACAAGGTGGACCCTATTATGGATAACCCACATTAAAGGTGGGCTTACAAGGTATATGATCTACATTGAAGGTAAGCACCACACGATGGGGTTCACATTGAAGAAAGATCCAAGGTGGGCACAACATAATGAACGGTACTCCACATCAAAGGTTGGCCCCATATGATGGACGATGGATATCAATGATGAACCAGACATAGTTTTCTACTTTTGGCTAATAAATATGTTGTTTGCTAGATATATTTTTTGCTGAATAACTATAAATTAAAATAAACTACTTGAGGTATAAGTAGCTTATCCAAACCAACTTACAATCCAAATAAGCCCAACAAGTAGATATATGAATATGTTATTTGGACTTATTTTTATGTAAATGTTCTTAACTGTCCATATTTAAGACTAGAGCTGCACACGAGCCAAGCTTTACAAAGCTTGAGCTTGGCTTGATCAGTGGCCCATTGAGATTGAGCTTGAGCTTGGCTTGGCTTGAGCATCGAGCTCAAAACAGCCGCTCAAGCTTAGCTTGCTAGTCGAGTCGATCGAGCTTTGTTCGAGCCAAGCCGAGCTTTATCTTTTTATTTTTTTTTATATGAGTGTATAACTACAAACTACCCGACCCACCGACTTGACTCAACCCAACCACTGACCCCAACCCAACCCAACCAACTGAGTTGCTGACCAGGTAGCCTCCCCAATTCGACCAAAAAAAAAAACCCTAAAAAAACCCCATTGGCAATTTGGCATGGAAAAAAATTAAAAAAATAAGCCTACTTTGTTAACGCTAGGGGCCTGCAGCGTTCTATTCGCGTTCGTTGCTGGGTTGGAAGTTGGGATTCGAGCGTTTGTTACAGTGCCGAGTGCGGTGCGGCCGTGCGAGTCGTGACTTAGGCTTTCGTTGCCCACTGGATCGTGGAGAAAAGAAGCCAGAGGGGGGGGGGGGTGAGCTGGGGTCGGGTAGGGTTTTGAGTCTTTTGAGTTTTTAATTTTATTTTATAAGTTATATATATATATATATATATATATATATATATATATATATATATATATATATATATATATATATATATATATATATATATATATATATATATATATATATATGAGCTCAAGCCGAGCTGAGCTTGAGCCGTTCAAGCTTTTTTCGAACTGGAAGCTTCGAGCCAAGCTCACTCGTGCTTAAGCTTGGCTCGTTTTCAAACAAGCTTCCTAAATCAAGCTTGAGCTTGGTCGAATTAGCCTACGAGCTAAGCCAAGCGAGCTTTTCAAGCTAGCTTAGCTTGTGTGCAGCTCTATTTAAGACCAATGATCAAATGGTTAATATTTGCTAGATTAGTATAATGTTTTCATGGTAACCTATGAAATGTACATTAGACCTAATGAACAGTCTAGATCAATGGAAACCTTGAGTGTTCCATTGCGACTAGGAGTTGGAGATCAATGGAGCACTTCTCTCTTCTTTTTCGCCTGTTAGTTCAATCATGTTGTCCTCACAAAAGGCTTGCTAAGCCCCCACACATCAATAAGGCACCCCAACTATACGACCCACATGTGTCAACGTGGCAAATGGGTGCAATATACTTATATCCCATCCATACATCAGGTGATCACAAGCTGGCCCACTTATCACATGGCCACATTCCGTTAGTTAGACCAGCTTTGCATGGACGTACGTACTCAAAATTTTCCAATATTGGGATATGCGAAGTCATCCAATCTTCTACCCTTATCTTTCCAATCTGAATAGTTTTGTAATTATCGTCAACCGTTGATTTGCAATGCATCCATTGAAAGGCTAGGATTATCTGACCTAGGACATTTTGGGGCATGGTCCATCTATCAGGTTACATGTTAAAGTTACAGTTATAATTTGCATTGTTGGGCATTTTTATATTGGGACACAACCTCAATGAAAATAAAATATTAAAGTCTTAAGTCCCAAGTGGTTGGAACCATAATGGTCCACCTAACAATAACTTCCAACCTACCATGGCGGCAATTTATGGTCCACCAATCAAACAACTTCCAGCCTATCATGTGCATGTGATGTCCAACCCTTAAAAATGTTGTAAAAGATTTTAATGTACTTTTACATTAAAGTCATGATAAAGGCTCAAAACATAGTAAGAAGTTAAAAACAGCTAAGATTTTGAAAGAGGCTCAAAACATTGTAAGAAGTTAAAAACAGCTAAGATTTTGAAAGAAGTGTGATGTTATTTTGATAATAGATTACAATTTTGAAAGGATTTGTGAGAACTTTTGACAGGTGATGTGATGCGAGTACATAATCTTTCACGGGTGATGTGAAAGATTATTTTGATGGGCGCATGTGATGGTCTAATAGATGAGTCATCTCTTGAAACATTTAGAACTAACCTTTTAGCCTGATTCAAAAATCTAATGGGCCATGGGAAAGTAAGAAGCAAATCAAGAGCCTAAGGATTTCTACTTTGTTATTGGCCTACTAGATTTTTTAACAGGCGAAAAAGTTAGCCCAAGGAGTTTCATGAGGTGACTTGTCTAAATAATCTTTCAGATTTTGTGCACACATCACATGTCAAAAGTACTCACCAAGCTCCTATGAACCAATTATAGGAGAGCATCACATGGACTGATTAGGTTTTGGGCCATGACATATGTGCAAAGGTGTGCAGGTGAACAGGTGACTCTCTCTATCTTGAGAGAGAGAGAGAGGACTCAATGACAAGCTGAAAATTTTAAAGGATTTCAATTAATCATTTAGAATCTTTAAGTTAAATTCAAATCCAAGCTGCCAAATAACTTGAGAAAGAAACACTAAAAGAATCGGACAAAAAAAAATAATAATAAATAAATAAAAAGGTTAGTAGAAAAATTAAAGATAACAGGGTAGGTTAAAAAGAAGAAGAAAGGACCTTTTTTTTCTTTTATTTTCATCTTTGTTTCGTTTTTTTAAGCCACACCCTTGTGGAGGGAATATGAAGGAAAGCGAATTGCCTCAAGCTTTGTGGGGCCTTTGTGATGTGTATGTGTTTTATCCACGCCGTCAATTCATGTTGCCAACTTATTTAAGATTTTGGGCCCAAAAATGAAGCAGATCCAGGGCCCAAGTGGACCACATCATAGACGTGCATTGTTCGTCCATTTTTGTTAGCCTATCTAAGAAAATGAGCCCAAAATTGTTTTATGCACCGCAGTTTGGCTAGCCACGCTTCAATGTTCCGTGGGCCCCACCATGACGTATGTATTTTATCCATGATGTCCATCCATTTTTCTAGATCATTTTAGGGCTTGATCCAAAAAATGAGGGGATCTAAATCTCAGGTGGACCATACCATAGGAAAACAGTAGTGATTGAATGTCCACCATTAAAAACCTTTTGGAGTCTACTATTATTTTTATTTGACATCCAACCCGTTGATTAGGTCATACTGACATGGATGAAGGGAAAAACCAAATATCAGCTAGATCCAAAACTTTTGTGGCCCCCAAGAAGTTTTTAATAGTGGGTGTTTAGTCAACATAGTTTCCTGTGATGTGGTCCACTTGAGATTTGGATCTATCTCATTTTTTGAATCATATCATAAAATGGTCTGAAAAAATAGATGGGCGGCGTGGATGAAACACATACATCATAGTGGGGCCTGGACCACTAGCCATTGGCTCGGGGCAGGTTTACTATCCGAACCACGTACAAAAATGATGCAGATTTAAAACAAGAAAACAATGGTATTAAACCTCGCCATTGGAAACTTCCTAGGGCCACAAAAGTTTAGGGATCAAGCTGATACTTGTGTTTTTCCTTTGTCCAAGTCCATCTATCCTTATAAACAGGTTGGATGGCAAATAAACATCACTTTGGGCCCTAAGAAGGTTTCAACATTAATGACCGTCACTGTCTCAGCTGTTTCTTGTGTGTGGTCCACTTGAGCTTTGGATCTACCTCATTTTAGAGCTCAAATGAGCTGGAAAAATAGATGTACGGTGTGGATAAAACACATACATTAATGCAGTGGGCCCCACAGAGCTTGGGCACACCCATTATTGCAAGGATATCTCCCATCTAACCATAATCTCACATGCCACTGTGGGACAGGTGCACGACATCCAAGCTCTCCACTAGATGGGCCACATTATTTAGAAATTCCAGCCACGACTCACATTTTTTTTTTCCTTTTCTTGAAAGGAGTAGGAAGAGATATGGTCGGGTTTAATGCGGATCGGGAGACGTGGACGGTTCTGATCCAAACTGGTCAGACGGTTGGGTCCGTCCAGTTTTTAAAACACTGGCTGTGATTGTCGCAAGAGGAAGGCCTCCGCATATTACCAACTGAGTCACGCAGTGCTCTAAAAGTCGGAGTGGACCACTTTGGTGCGGGACCCACCAAAATAAAACGAGCTGGTCCACCAAGACACAGCTAGCCCTCACCACTTAATTTTACAGTTTCTAAGCATGATTTTTCATTTGTCTCACTTTGAGGCTCTAAGAAGAAAAATGATGGGCCTCACTTAATGGATGGATGGATTGAATTTCACGCATGCATTACAGTCGGCCCCAAACACAGGGTTAGAGAATAAGGTTTATTCTACAATAATTGCAGAACGGCCTAGAAAAACACATTTGAAAATGTATTTTTTAGCGTCTCCGACTAGCGGTGTCAATAGGCCGGGCTAGTTGGTCGGGCTTCTCGGGACCGAAGGGCCGCTAGAGTTTTCAACGCTTCCAAAATTCAAATGCCAATTCAACTTTTAAGGCCTGTTTGGTTGGCATCTGGAAACCCATTTCCAGCTTAAAAACTGGATTATGGTGAAATTCAGTTTTAACTGATGTGTTTGGCGGCAAGTTTCAGCCAAACAGCATTCCATCTGGAAATCTAGATTGGTTAGAATCGGGATTAGTGGAAATGATGTGGGGGACTGTTTCTACATAAGAGAAATAAGGCAGAAGTGAGTGTCCATGCCTGCATGTATGCGTTGTACATCTATGATGTATGTTTTTATATCCAAGCGGTCCATCCATTTTGAGAGCTGAATTAAGGGCAGTAGACGAAAAATGAGGCAGATCTAAATCTCAATTGGACCACACCATAGGAAAACAGTATTGATTGAATGTCCACCATTAAAAACTTCATGGGGCCCACTATAATGTTTATTTGACATCCAACCCGGCCATCTATCTTGCGAGGCCAGGGGTCAAGTTCTCAAGCGGATATGAAGCTCAAGTGGGTCATGCCATAAGCAATGGTTGAATTACACAATTTTCAACCAAACAGCAAGTTCCAGAAGGAACCTGGTTTCCGATCCTATATCTGCAATTTTGGATTCTAACACTGGAATCTGGATTTTCACTAGAATCTGGATTCTACAACCAAACAGGCCCTCATCTGGAAACCTATTTCTAACTTAAAATCTAAATTCCAGCAAAATCTAATTTTAACTTGTGTGTTTGGCGGCAAATTCCAGCCAAACAGGATTCCATTTGGAAACCTAAATTGGCTGGAATCAGGATCAACATCATTCAATATTGATGATGATATCCCTAGGGTGGTGCCCACCTTGGTGTATGCATTGTACATATAGATGTATGTGTTTTATATCCACGCAGTCCATCCATTTTGAGAGCTCAGCTAAGACCATTAGACAAAAAATGAGGCAGATCTAAATCTCAAGTGAAACACACCACAATGTTGATTGAACATCCATCATTAAAAACTTCCTAAGTCCCACTATAATGTTTATTTGCCATACAACCTGATCATTTGTCTTGCGGGACTACTATATGCCAAGGGTCAAGTTCTCAGGCGAATCCAAAGCTCAAGTGGGTCATGCCACAAGCAAGGGTTGGATTACATAGTTTTCAACCAAACAAAATCTGGATTACACCATTTTCAACAAAACAGCAAGTTCCAAATGGAATCTGGGTTTCTAATCCAGTTTCTACAATTTTGGATTCCAACACTTGAATCTGGATTTTCTTTAGAATTTGGATTCTGCAACCAAACAGGCCCTTACGGAGAGGTAGAAGCTATTTCACCGGAGGGAGTTGCCGATTGAGGTGGGCTTTACAATGATTTTCATGCAAAATCCACCCGACCACCAGTTTTGTTATCCCATGTTAGGCCTAAAGCTGAAAAATGGACCCATCTGAATTTCAGGTGAACCATATAATTGGAAAAGGTGCAGGGGTAATACTCACCATTCAATTATTTCCCTTCATATGGCCCATATAAATAATAGATGGGCCTGGTGCTTCAGCCCAGGCCTAAGTTTTAGTTTTCTTTCTGACGGGTGAAGTAGATTTTATACAATCATCACGGTGGGCTCTATAAATATCAAGGGTGGACATATCTTTCCTGACTGTTTTCCTTCTTATGGCCCACGTGAAACACGGATCATCCAAAGATTTTGGATATATTCTCATGACATAGAATTACACACATAATAGTCGAAGTGGATCTTACATAAACTTCATGATTGGTCCCTTACAAGATAAAGGTGGTTTGGGAGAAAAGTTACTCATGGATGTCACGTGGGTGGGTGTCTCAAGCTGGAGGGGATAATAGTTGAAAAAAACCCTAATTACGACATCATTTTGGTTATTAGCCCGTCCATATAGGACATGTTATTTATGTAGCCCGCTGGACACTGTAGCGATTTTTTCCGAACCAAAATGCCCCTCTGCCACACCCTACCACACTTCCTCTCTCTTACAACAGTAGTTTTTTGCAGAAGTCGAGAGGGCCTTTTGAGAATTAGGTGTGGGCCCCAAAAAAAAGATTGTTGGAGCCATCCCTCGGCCAATCTGATCCGTTCACTTTAATTGGACATCCATGAACCCACGGGAGGGTCATTTCAAAAAAATAATTTGGAGTTTTCTGTGGCCCACACCTAAATTAACGCTGTGAATTAATTTCAAACGGTTTCCTTCGGTGTGGTCCATTCGTGATGAGTTTTACCCTTAAACTTGGATAGATCGCATCAAATTAAAATCCATTTCATGTGAACGGCTTAGAAATGCTCTAAGACTATCCAGTGGACCCCACGTAAGATGTGCGATGAGTTTAATAGACGAGTCCCTTGCATAGGAAAGGCCATTTGGCCTTTTCCTTCTTTTCTTCTTTTTTTTTCCAGAAGGGGACTATTTCGTCCTTAGGGCCGTTGCCACCTCCGTGGGACCCACTCCGACGAGCTTCCAGTGTGTATCTGGCATCATTCCCTCCATTCCAGCGAGCTTCCGAGTTTTTTTTTTTTTTTTGGAGTTAATTGTCATAACTCCATACAAGTTGCAGATCCTATGAAAATAAGGCCCACTTTTAAGCAATCAAATGGTGTCTAAAGGAGGTGATTCCAAATAAATATGAAATTTCATCAAATTACCTTCCCAACAAGTATAAGATTGCCTAAATCAAACATGTAACAAGGGAGATATGATCGTTTTCGTCGGATCTGCGAATGACAAAGTATCAACAAACGATAATGAATTTGGGCATAATTTTGGGTAATTAAGTAGGGTCTAAATGAGGTGATTCCAAATCCATATGAAAGTTCATCAAATTACCTTTCCAACAAGTATAAAATCACCCAAATCGGACATGTAACGAGGGAGTTATGACCGTCTTCGTCAGATCGATGAACGACGGAGTATCAATGAATGACGGTGAATTTTGGGCCCACTTTTGGGCAATCAAGTGGGGTCCAAATGAGGTGATTCCGAATACATCTAAAATTTCATCAAATTAACTTTCCAACAAGTACAAGATCATCCGAATCGTATATGTAACGAGGGAGTTATGACCATTTTCGTCGAATCGGGGAACGACGGAGTATCGACGAACGATAATAATTTTGGGCCCACTTTTGGGAAATCAATGGGGTCCAAATGAGGTGATTCTAAAGCCATCTGAAAGTTCATCAAATTACCTTTCCAACAAGTATAAGATCACCGAAATCGGACATATAACGAGGGAGTTATGACCGTTTTCGCCAACAGATATTATCCATTGCCGATACTCACTATCCATCACCGATAATGCACTGTCAATCCCCGATACAAGCACTGTCAATCGCCGATACTCACTATCAATCGCCAATACTACACTGCCAATCGCCGATACTCACTGTCAATCGCCAATACTGCATTGTCAATCGTCAATACTCATTGTCCATCACCGATACTACATTGACAATCACCAATACTCACTATTAATCACTGATACTCATTGTCAATCGTTGAACTGCACTGTCAATCACTGATACTCATTGACTAATCATCGATACTCACTAACCATTGCCGATACTCACTAACCAATCGCCAACGGCCAGTGTCTATTGGCGATGGTAGTGTCTATCGGCAAAAACGTCATAATTCTCTCATTACATGTCTGATTTTGGTGATCTTATTATTGTTAGAAAGATAATTTGATAAACTTTCAAAAAGCTTTAGAATCACCTCATTTGGAAACCACTTGATTGCCCAAAAGTGGACCTAAAGTCATTATCATTCGTTGATACTCCGTCATTCGCATATCCGACGAAAACAGTAATAACTCCCTTGTTAAATGTTCGATTTGGGTGATCTTATACTTGTTGGAAAGGTACTTTGATGAACTTTTAGATGACTTTAAAATCATATCATTTGGACCCTACTTGATTGCTCAAAAGTGGGCCCAAAGTCACTATCGTTCGTCAATACTCTGTCGTTCACAGATCTAACGAAAATGATCAAAATCTCTCGTTACATGTTCAATTTGAGTAATCTTATACTTGTTGAAAAGGTAATTTGATGAACTTCCACATGGCTTTAGAATTACCTCATTTGGACACTATTTGATTGCCTAAAAGTGGGCCCCATTTTCATGGGATCTGCAACCTGCAAGGAGTTATGACAATTTAACTCTAAAAAAACACTTAGAAGCTCGCTAGAATGGAGGGAAAGATGCCAAATACACGACGAAAGCTCGTCGGAGTGGGTCCCATAGAAGTGACAAGGATCCCAATGGCCAAATGGTCCCCTCTCGAGGAATAAAAAGAAGGAAAAGGCTAAATGACCTTTCCCATGCAAGGGACCTATCTATTGAACCCATCCCCCGTCTTTTGTGGGGTCCACTGAATAGTCTTGGAGTATATCCAAGCCGTCCACATAAAAGGAGTTTTAATTTCATGCGATCTGTTTAAGTTTGAGGGCAAAACTCATCACAGATGGACCACATTAGAGGAAACATTTCGAAACTAACTCACAACATTAACGTAGGTGTGGGCCAGAGAAAGCTCTAATTTTTTTTTTGAAATGACCCTCTTGTGGGTTCACAAATGTCCGATTAAAGTGAATGGATCAAATCGGTCGAGGGGTGGCCCCAACAATCGATTTTGTGAGGCCCACACTCAATTCTCAAAAGGCTCTCTCGACTTCCACAAAAAGTTGTTGTTGTATGAGAGGAGGTGTGGCAGGGTGTGGCACAGGGGCATTTTGGTCCGGGGAAAATGTTAAAGTGCCTAGCGGGCTACATAAGTAATAGGTCCTGTATGGATAGGCCAATAACCAAAATGACGTCATAATTTAAGGTTTTTTCAACTATTATGTCGAGCTGAAGCGAATTAGGTGCGGCTCCCACCTTACCCAAGACTGCGACCCTAACGTGAGGCGCATCTTGATATATGTATTCTATATCCATATTATCCATCTGTTTTTCTATATATTTTAGTTTATAATTAAAATAATTTAAGTAGATCCAATTCTCTGGTAGACCAAACCATAGGAAACAGTGGTGATTAAACATTAATAGGCTACAAAAGTTCTAGATCAAGCTGATATTTGTTTTATCCCTTCATCCTGATGTGTTTGATTATTTGAACTTATTAATAAGTTGGATGACAAATAAATATCACACAAAGATTAGGTCGGGTCATAGGAGGTTTTTAATGGTAGGTTGTTCAATCACCACTGTTTTCTATAGTTTGGTCCACCTAAGAGGTGGATTTACTTCATTTTTGGGCTCGCGCCTTAAAATGATTTGGAAAAATGGATGGACAGTGGATATAACATAAAGGTGGGCCCCACAATACGGGTCGCACCGTCTTGGGTGACGCTAGGCTGAACCTAATCTGCTCCCCATCCCAAGGAGGTTTTTTTTACGCGAATTCGGTGGATCCCTTATTGTGGGGCCCAATTTGATGTGTTTGTCTTATATCCCTTCCGTCCATGCATTTAGCTCGTGCATTTTAGGTATGAGCCAAAAAATTCAGTGGATGCAAATGTCAAGTGGACCACACCTTAGGAAAAATGATAGACCATTACAAATATTTTGTGGGCCACAAAAGTTTTGATCAAGCTAAACTTTGCGTGGTCCTTTCATCTAGATCTATGTTATCTTATCAAGAGGTTGGATGGTAAATAAACATTTCGGTGGCCCTCAAAAAGTTTTTAATGGTAGGAGCACAATCAATAGGAGTACAATCACCACTATTTCATGTGGTGTGGTCTACCTGAGATTTTAATCTGTTGTACTATTGGGCCCATGCCCTAAAATGCATTTGAAATGGATAGACAACATGGATGTAAGACACATGCATTAAGGTGGGCCCTACAGTCAACGATCTACCCACCTAAGTGGATCTCAGGTCCAAAGAAGCCACGTCTGTTTTTTCATATGATTTTTTAAAAGGGGTCACTGCTTTAATGGGCTCCATCTTAGTGATGATAGTAAATCCACTTTGACCATCAAATATCACACCCACTTACACCCATGGCCCAAGAATCATCTCCATCCATAATTCAAGTGGCCCACATAATTAAAAATAGTATACAAGACAATGCTCATCCTTCGAATTATTTTCCTTGGTGGAGCCTACTTGAATCACACATGAGCCTGTTTTGTTAGCTCTATGCCTAAATATTGATGTAGCATCTAATGGGTAGCCTAAGGAGTAGTATATTCTTCTTAGAAGTGTTGCTCTCAGTTTTAACTTTGGCCACGTGTGGTATGTGCAGGCCTGCCAGAACCGACTGTGCGGCTCGATTCCAACCGAACAACTTTGACCCCAAGCACTAAGATAGGCTAATACGTTGAACTCGATTGTATATGACCAAGATCTGAAGAGATTGGCTGCCTATTTAGCCACTCACAAAATGTTGTTAAAGACGATCAGGCGATTATCAGAGGGTAGGGTTCGTCCTCTATAAATGGGTCACACCTTGCCTTCCGAACAAAAAGACTTTCCAGATACAAGAGCAAATAAAAAAGGAGATATTTACAATCGACCACAGGGAACAACTTCAAAACGCCTTTCCAAAAGGAGAACTACTTGTATTAAAATGGAACTTGTCTAGTGTATGAGCGTAGACTTGGATTATAACTAAGGATTACAGCTACTGTATTACTGTTACTCGTAATCTATGACTAGATTATTGATTATGCTAAGTAACGTAAAAAAATTTGATTATGCTAAGAAACATAAAGGATACTTGAGTTAATTGGTTTGTTTGATTTGGATGATATGAGATCCTTTCCTCCGTTGAACTCCTCTGCTATTTATAGGTTTCCTTGTTAGAATTATCTAGATGCACTCCACATTTAACAGTTATAACAATCATCCAGCATTATCCTAATCTTTCTGATCCTCCTTTTCTTGAGATCTGTCTAGTAGCCACTTGCAAGCTTCACTTGACTACGACCCATCTTTAGATGATGTATATCACTTGATCAGCACTAGTTGTTATCACCCAAAAAAATACGCTCTACATATCCTATCAGATTACATGCTTGTTGTATACTGCTTGTGTAATAACAAGTGTTCATTCCTGATTGGCTCTTCTATGAATGGTACAAAAATAGGATAAACAGAAAGAAACAAAAGCTTCATCCTACCACCATCCATCTCTCTCACCTCCTCCACCCTATCATTCCCATCTCTCTAACCTCTGACTCACTCCCACCATATCTTTGCGCTCTAACCTAACCCTTGTCACAACCAAGCCGTTGGGACATTGCAGTAGTGGGGCTTTCAGCCATTGCAACAATGACTAACCTGACCATTGAAACGGGTTCACCCCACTCTCTCTCTCTCTCTCTTAACTGCAAGGCCCACCAAATCACAGATCTGCACGGATAGTTGTGGGGCCCACTAAAACGTAAATTTACAAAATTATTTAGACTTAGACTGGACTATTTTGGCCTGTCATAGGCCCAAACTGGATTTGAGATTAGGTTAAATAATGTAGGCAGGCTTAGACAAAGATGGCCTAGCCCTAAGCTAGCCTATTGACACCCCTGTATATGACTAAATGGACTGACTCGATTGGACTTGGTTATACGGGAACTGTCTGTGAAAATGGGTCCACTTAACTTGCACATATATAAATGCAAAGGTAGATGTCTGTTTAAACCGTTGTTCTGTTTACCATTGGTGAAATTTTCTAATCTTAAAGTTTGTGTCCCATCCATCGACATAATCCCTATCATAATCATTCCGACATGACCCTAGATCCAACAGCTACCATAGCGAGGATCCTTGACCTAGGTGACCTAGATCGTTGTTCCCTTGGGCAAACATGGTAGACCATGCCCTCAAAAATCAAAATGAGAAATGGCGTGAAAAGTCCCAAGGTTTCAACAGTCGTGATCCATTTGTGGTGACTCTGTGGACCCTCGCCGTTCCACTCTCCCGACGACGTCGTTCTCCCTTTCCTTTCGGAAAAAGAAGAAGAGGTCCGTGCGTGCAAATCGTCGTTTGTGCCACTGGCTTGCCTCGTTCTCGAGGGCTTTTGTTTAGTTCTCGTGCTAAGATGGATGTGTTTAGATGAGTTTATATAAGACCAGAGTCGCCACTAGCCAGTTACTACGAATCTACAGTCGGCTAGACCCCGTAGAAACGTTTAGAGAAGGGGATCCGAAGATTTCTTTCTCTAAAATGACTCCTTTTGATCTGCAGCCAGAGATTCGAGGTAAGGGATCACGGTTTTAGGGTGGGAAGAGGTCAAGCACCCCACACACTGCCCGTACCGAAGTACGGTCTCTACTTCACAGAATCGAACTAACACTTGAAAGTCTGTTGTAATCCTCGTATATTCTCATAGATGACATGATGCATGAATGCGGGTCTGAACAGTAAGAGTTTCTGATGGGCAGGTTTCCATTAACAGGCAAGCCCAAAGCATACGCTCGAACTGACAGGTGTTTTATGCGAGATGCATGCTGTGTGTTTGAATAATCAAAGTGCTCGTAGTGACTAATGTATGAATGCAGGTCTGAACAGTAAGAGTTTCTGATGGGCAAGTTTCCATTAACAGGCAAGCCCAGAGCATACGCTCGAACTGACAGGTGCTTTATGCGAGATGCATGTTGTGTGCTTGAATGATCAAAGTGCTTGTAGTGAAGCAGGGGGTTGGAAGAAAAGTAAATGTTCCACTTATGCTAGATGCGAATGAGATGATGCTGGAAAAAGGGTAGCTAGATGGACGGAGGTGTCGCAAGGGTGGCTTCGAGTGGCTGGATCAAGACTTGGATGGCTTGGGAGACTTGGACCAGTGGTCAGGCTGGGTTGGACTAGGGCTAGACTCTTCTCACTCGGCTCTCCATGGTGGAGGAATGGACGAAAGGGTGGAGAGACGGATTGCACTCGGGCTGGCTTCGGAGGGATTGGATTATGAAATGAGAAGGGGAGGGGGGTATTTATAGCAGCGTACGGACGTTCCTCGGGTTCCAGCGCGTGGTATGGTCATGTCTCGGGGCTGCTGCTTGGGACTCAATGAGTTGACTCTGTGGGTTGACTCAGCGGGTTGACTCGGTGATTTGACTCAGTGGGTTGACTCGGCGATTTGACTCGACGGGTTGACTCAGCGGGTTGACTCAATAATTTGACTCAGTGGGTTGACTCAGTGAGTTTGACTTTTTTAGGATTTTTTGACTGGTTTTTCTTATGGGGGGTTTTTTAGGCTGATGTTTAGGGATAAGTTGGGCTATGGATTGAGGCTTACAAGGGTGAGTTTGGTTGAGTTTGGACACGAGATTTAGGGGTATGGTCCTCCATTCATCCAGCTATCTCTACCAACAGTGTAGCCGAAGGTGGGGTGTCTACAGATGCCCCTCTTTGGCAGAGGTTGTGTGCAACCGAATGCCAAAGTGAGTGGACACCCACTTTTGACCCGGTCATTCATAGATCATGGTCTAAAATCTTTGCTTGCCTTTGCATCTATGCCAGTTGATCGTCTAGAAATCGATCACTCGCACATACTACGGAAGTTTGGAGAAAACGTTGCGATTGTCCCTGCAGTTTGCTACAACCTAGGTACCCAATCGTAACCCTTCCATTGCCGATCGGTACTAACATCGGAAAGGTACAGCAGAGACTCTGCGTCGTAGTCTTACGAGGTTACTGACCCTGTGATTGATTGTATGTTTGATGTTTTTCCGGATCACTCCGAGAGTACTTGTTTCGCTTGACTATCAAAGTGGTTAGATGCCCTGCGTCATGTAGTCTTACGGGATTCTACTACGCCGACTTGGACTCAGTCAAGGTACTTCAGGCATCCACGCCTAGGTATGTGCGGGTGAACTCTTTCCACCCAATCTGCTGATTTTGATACTTGGGTTACAATTCATCGTTTCCACCTGTTCAAATGGTTTCTTTGACCGAGCCATTTGGCTTTCATCTTTTTGTATCTTGGCATGTGGTACGACCGCGCTGACACTGGAGTTCAGTTCGACCGTACTTTGAGTGCATTGGATCCGATGGTCTCCGGGAAAACCGCGAGACATTGGATCTTATTTGATTTTTGCGTCGGCTCCTACCCAGAGATATGGAAGATCTCCTGGTGTTTTGGAGGCAGAACACTCTACTAGGAAAATATTTTTGGATTTTTGAAAAGATACCCACTCGGGGGAGTGATACTCTGTGGGGTTTTTATTTGCAAATAGAAATATTTTTTGCCTTTTTGAAATGAAAATCTGGTTTGCATGCGCCTCCACTAGGGATGCCTGTGGGGTCTTTAACTAACCAACTTTTATTTTGAAAGCAGGTAAACATGATGATTGATGTGATGGGTGCTGATGCATGGAGATGCATATTTGATGATGGATGCATGGCTTGGCTCATTCTCTTTCAGTTTGATAATTTTGCTTTTGCTGGAGATGCAGAGAATTTTGAGCTTATTACTTGCAGGGTTATGCTTCCCTGGGGATTTTTTTCTTCTTTATGCGGATGTTTGGTCAGCGGGTTGGTCAAGATCCCGACCCATGGTCGATCAGGTCCATCGTCCCAAGATGTTGTTTCTTTGCTAATGAGAATGTACGAGGATGTTATCCGACTTCAAGATTTTCTTCTAGGCATAAATGCGATTGAGACGGTGCTTGGTCGCCAGTTTTGGTCAAGATTCCAATTTACGGGCGATTGGATCCGTCATCCCAAATTGTGAAGAGAGCGGAGTTCGAGACTCCTGAAGTGTAGTGCTGGGGATAGTGACAATTTTTGTGATTTTTGTAAATATTTGGTCCGAATCTTTACCTGAGTGGTCAGGATAGAGATCGGTTATTGAAAACAAAGGAATTTTTTTTTTTTGTGGTTTTGAAAATATTTGGTTTGAAAGCAAGGGAAATATTTTGTGATTTTTGAAAATATTTTGCAATGTTTTGGTATTTTGTTGGATTTTTCTGAAATGCAAGGAAAAGGTATGGAATTTTCATCCATTTCCAACTTCTACTGCTGGTAAGGCATCCGATCTATTTTACGTCAGCGAGCAAGACGAGTCTCACACAGTTAAGTGCCGTAGTTTTACATCTTCGGATAAGGAGATTTTGAGGGTTTTCAGTCAACACACCCACAAAGTTGCATGTTCCTCATGTGCAATGCACATAGACCACATATTGTCCGACGGACTCCTTCGACCACAAAATGAGCCACATCCTCACATTTCCCTTAGTCAATCTAGTTTGGGGCCTTACGTTGCTCACAATTTCGTGAGGGTGTGCTCCACCTCCCAACAGCCTTAATCCCCTTCATGAGTTTTAGGAACAGGGAACATCCGTCAGATTCAACAGCGACTTCCAAATCAAGGTTGTCTATCACGGTGCGTTCAACACGAACAGGATTGCGGGGTTCTGCTCGCCTCAGCCTTTACCTGTTTAGAAGATTCCGGACACCCGTACGATCAAGTGTCAACTATGTCCGGAATAGGTTGGGAAAGAAAGCCCCCGAGAAGTTAATCCCAGTGTAGTTTTAGGTCTTCGGACAGTTGGGGATGAATTTGTGCAGTTGAAATTGATGGTGAATTTTTTTTTTTTTTTTTTAAAAAGGTTCCAGACTTCAACTCAAGTGATTGAGATTGATACTGGTTTTTATGGAAAACTCAAAATCTTTTTGGTATTTTGAAAAATGATCCGGGTTATCAAACCTTGATCCTAGTGGCCGAGGCTGATGCCTGTTTTTGGTTGAAAGCAGAAAGGGTCCCCCGAGAAATTAATCCCAGTGTAGTTTAAGGTCTTCGGACCAAAAATATGTACATGCTGAAAATACATTCTTTTTGTGATTTTTCGAAAACGTTCCAGGCTGTTAAATCCTAATCTGAGCGATCAAGATCAACATTGGTTTTTATTAGAAATCTCTCAGGATTTTGTTCCCGACGTAGTTTAAGGTCTTCGGACCAAAACTTTATACAAGCGATGCTGGGAATCACATTTTTTTTTTTTAGAAAATATCTGGAGTCGTCTTATCTTGATGTGAGCAAACAAGGCCAACCCCGGTTTTTATTGACAATCTCTCGGGATGTTGATCCCGATGTAGTTTAAGGTCTTCAGACCAATTTTAAGAGCGAGACTGGTAATATATTTTTTTGTGATTTTTGAAAAATGTTCTGAGTCATCGATTCTGATTTTGATGGTCGAGATCGATGCCCATTTTTTATTAAAAATCCCTCAGGATCTTGATCCCGACGTAGTTTAAGGTCTTCGGACCACAAACTGTACAAGTAAGGCAAACACATTTTTTTTTTGCAAATGTCCGGTGTCAGCGGATCTTGATTCGAATGATCTAGACTGCTACCGATTTTTATTTAAAATGTCCCTAAGGATCTTGATCCCGACGTAGTTTAAGGTCTTCGGACCACAAAACTGTACAAAACAGGGCGAACACATTTTTTTTTATTTTTGAAAAATGTCCGGTGTTAGCGGATCTTGATTCGAACGATCCAGACTATTACCGGTTTTTATTTAAAAAGTCTCTCGGGATCTTGATCCCGACGTAGTTTAAGGTCTTTGGACCACAACTTTGCACAAGCAAGCAGCAATCAAGGTTAGAGATTCTGGGGATTCTTCTTAGAATGGTTCAGATCATCAGGTCATGACTTTAGATGGTTGAGATCACTGTTTGACCAAGTCAATTCTTTTTCTTTTTCTTAAAAATTCCATGGAACTTTTTCCACATCATCAAGCCAATTTCTCACCAATTTCTCACAAGATGAGATTTTGGTGAGATTTCTTACTTTTTCTCATCATTCTCTTCCATCACTTCACTGTTATAAAGAGGTACAAGATTCACTTGCAACCACCCTTCCCAAGGAGGAGTTCTTCCCAAGGAGAGAGGGTGAGAAGTCATTTCAAGCAGGTGGGAGGGAGGACGGCCCCCTGGGGGCCGCCCGGACCGTCTCTGTCCACTGGTTTTTTCAGTGTGGCGGGTAAAGGGGTGCACTCCCCTTTTCTATATAACAGGGGCACCCTTGGCCCCTCCAACGTGCAATCTCTCTTTTCTCTCTCTTATACTCTCTCTTTTAACTTTTTCTCTCTCTCTTGGTGGTTCTTTGCTCTTTTCAAGTGGTGGGCTTTAGTGAAGCTTTGGGACAGCAAGGTGGTCCCCCTTTGGTGAGTGGTAAAGGTATGGACCACTACCTTTCTTTCTTGTCTTTTTCCTTCTTCCTTGTTTCTTCTCATGACTCTTTCTTTTTCCATGTAGCTATTCCAAAAGGAGTGAAGGTGGGCCTAAGTATTTCTGGCCTTTTTCTAGATCTCAAATCTCTTCTAAAGGTGGTGCATGGAGAAGGACCTTGCAAGCTTCCATTTCATTCTTTCTTTTCTTCTTTCACACTCCATTCATGTGTATGTAAAGGGTAATTTTGCCATGTCCATCAAGTGTGCATGGCCAAATATCCTATCTTTTTCCATGGGAGTTGGACCATTTTTCATATGTATCAAATGGGCTCAAAGTGAAGTCATGGCCCTTGGTGTATTTGATGGGCCCAATGCTTCATTTTGGGCTTCCTCATGCTTTCTTGCCCTTGTAATTTTTCCTTAGAACTTTTTCTTTTCTTTTCCATCTTCTTTTCAAGGTTTGGGCCCATGGGAATGGTAGGGCCCACCTCAAGTTTTGGGCTCATGGGGCTCACTTTGGGTGGCCCCATCTTTCTTCACATGTGTATGGACAAAGGTGACTAGCCCATTCTTCACTTGGATCTTCAAGTGGGCTAGATTTCTTAATTGGGCCCTTGTGGTCAAGTAGCCCAAATCTTCCACCATTTCTTGATTATGATGTACATCCTTGTTCACAAAGTGTGGTGGGTTTCTTGGAATTTTTCCATATGGATGGGCTTTTGGGCCCTCATTGAAACTTGGATTTCTTTGGACCATGTGTGCACCACTACACTTTGTTCATGTAGGATTTTTTCCTTTCATGCTTCTTCTTTTAATGGATGGAGGACTTGAGTTACTTGATCATCTACAAGTCCCATGAGTGAGTTGTCTCAACAATCTCACTAGGTTCAAATGGTTTTTCCATGTGGTAAGAAAGTGGTTCTCAAGAGTTTCTCTTTAATGTTATCAACCTCAAATGGATGATCCTCCTTTAAGTGAGCTATCCATGCAACCATAGCTCCTTGAACTTCTCTTTGGGGTGCTTGGTGAGTCATCCACCATCATTCTCAAGTATGAGTGATTTTTCTTTCAATTTGTGAGAAAGAATGATACCCATAAGTTGCCCAATTTTGTCCCATGCTTTGGGGCATTTTGGATTTTGATCTTCAAGTGGGCTATGTATACCATTCTTAGCCATTTTCATGATGGTTGGGTGACTCATCAAGCCATGCCCTCTTGTGCTCAAATGGTCCCCCTTTTTGGTAAAGAAATTGGTGCTCATAAGTTGCCCAAACTTGTCCTTACATGGGCATTTCTAACTTTGATTCTTCATGTGGGCTATGTGCATCCAATTTTTACCAGTAGCTTCTTTGATTCATATGTTTGTGGGTAGACCACCATGTTGTATTCTCATAGTCAAAACTTTCATCAACATGATGCACATAGGGGTGCCCATGGTTAACCCGTGAATGGGTCCTCATGTTCTTCAAGTGGGCTATGTGCTCCCTCCAATCCATTGAGGTGAGGCATTTGGGTTGCTCTTGGGGGCCCATTTTCTTCCTATTCCCCACTTGTCCATGTACATGTGTAAAAATGATGGAAACATCTTAGATGAGAATCATGGCCTTGGTATAGAATGTGGATCAATCCTTGGCCACAGATGGACTTTGAAGAGGGACTTCTCATGTGAAGTAAGATCCTTATCCCTTGTTGATCTCATGGCACTTGAGTGTATTTGTTGTCCAAAGTGTGACCTTGGATGATGGACTTTCCTTGCCTAAGACATGACATGCAACCTTCTTTAAGGTGGGCCTTGCCTTCTTCAATGGGCCCAGCACATATCCTACGTAACACATGGAGTCGGACTTTGGATTTTGCATTTGAATGTGAGCCCAATCCCATGGATTTTTTGGATGATAATTTGGATTTTAACGGGTAAAGGATAGGGACTTACCTTGCCAAGCTTGTAGGATTCAATGGCGGACGGTATAAGAGGATGTCGGGTGATTGATGAGGATGATCCCGCCTTCATCATCCGCCGAGGGGCCCATATGTGTTCTTTGGCTCAAGAGCACCAACCTCTTCCCTTCATCAAGGGTCGAGGTACCAGAGATCATTGGGATAACTGGGTGAAACACCCACGGCCTTTGCTTGAACGAGTTATGGCCGACAGTCCTTTTGCTGGCCTTCTTACCTTACGCTTCCATAATAACAGTGCCAACCGCATGTTGCTTGCGGCTCTTTGAGAGAGGTGGCAGGATGAGACCCACACCTTTCAATTCCCTTGTGGCGAGTGGGGAATAACTCCCCTGGATATATATATATATATATATATATATATATATATATATATATATATATATATATATATATATGCAAATCGGCTTTCCATTTCATGGGGCAGTTGTTCCCCAAGTCAGCTCTCTTGCTCCCATCACTTCCACTGACTGGCTACGGCTTGTTGGTGATGTCCCGCCTGAAGATGAATTCCAAGGCCATCAAGTAAAGATGCGATGGTTCTACAACACCTTTGCTACCGTCACCCCTACTATCGAGCTAGAGGCCCTCCACAAAGCACGGGCCATGATTACTTATACCTTCGGGTCCTTCCTTCTCTGCCACGCGAATGAGAGGGTTGATCTTAAATTTCTTCGCTTGGTTGAGGATCTTCATCATCCCTACAATTAGAACGGGGCTATCTTGACTCATGTTTTCCAGGGTTTGGACAAGACCTCTCGGAATAGCCGGTCCTTCACAGGTTTCTGGCCTGTCATTGAGGTACTTCTTCTTTAACCTTTCTTGGAGACATTTGTCTTCTTTCTTTCTCTGATCGTTAGGTGTACCCTTGCCCAGACTTGCTTTTATGACCATTTTGCCCACCTCACGCCGAGGATGCGGGATGACATTGAGCCACCTTTGTATCGTCACATGTATTGGCATCAACAAAATCGTCAGCAGAACTCTCGAGTCTCTGGGGACAACTGGCGTGCTGACATAGACGGATTGACCGTTGAAGATGTAAGTATCTTGCTTTCCTTATCCCTCACGCTGCACCGTAACTGATCATGATGACCGCCTTTGTTGTAGCTTGCTCGGATGCCGTACGCCAACTTTCCTCTCTACTACACCCCTAAGCGTGTGGAGACCTATGATGCTTCATGCCTCCGGATCATGCTTTCTGACGCTGAATCATTTCAGTGGTATTTGGGTGAGAGGCTGCTTCGACAGATTACCGGGGTGGCTGGAGTCCCTTGTTCTGCACCTCCTCCAGCTGCTCAGATCCCAACTGATGAGATAGTTGATGCTTTTGTAAGCCAGCTCGGGTTTCGTTTCACGATCCCGGATCGCGACTATGATGAGTGGTACTTGTTGTACGGCCAGGGGCCTCTGCTTCCTCCGCTCTATGTTCCTGGGTTCCGTTGCAGATATGCTGAAGGCTTAGTGACAGCTCCTTTGATGAATCTTCATCGTCGAGAACGGGACGAGAGGAGGGATGATGACGACTATGTCGATGACTTGTAGCCTGCTTTTGTGTTCAGCTTACTTGATATATGACCTTCTTCTTTTTGCTTGTACCCTCTTCTGTATCAAAATCTTCTAAATGAATATACAACCTTTGACTTGTCTCAAATTCCTTGATGATGTCTGGATGCTTTGACTTCTGACTCATTTCTTAATGACTTGTGGAAGATGAGACTTCTTAACTGCATAGATGATGACTTGAATGATTCAGATGGCTTAATTTGGCCCTGTGGGCCCACTTGAGACTTCGTCTTTACTTTGGAGCACCTTTTCTTGATGTTTTGTGAGGCTAAGAAGGCTTCTTATGGTGTGAATGATGACTTGAACGGCTCAGATCGCTTGATTTGGCCTTGTGGGCCCTCTTGATGATCAGATCTTGGGTTCTGGCCCTCTTTCTTGATGATCAAGCCTTTGATCTTGCTATTTGATGGCTCATGTAAGCTTTTCCATAGTTTAGATCATGCTGGTCTAGTCTTCGAATGGCTCAGATTGTTTGTGGGCCTCTCTTGATCAACTTTCCCTCCCTTTGACTTGATCAGACCCATTCTGGCCGCAGTACTTCATGATTGGACAGGTGGGGTACCTTCCAAATGATTCTGATCAACCTCAATCGAAATCTGGAATGGATTGGAGCCTTGGGCGGCCCTCAGGGTGCCATCTGCTGATGTGGACTGTCAGCCTCACCTACCAACAACCGTGGAGCCAATCCCGCGGAGAGAGAGGGAGCGCTTCCGTACGGGCGGGCCGCCCAAGACTCGCCTCTTGTGCGGCCTGGGCTGGCTCATTCTTCACAGTCCACTGTCCTTGTCCCCACATTCCCTGTACTCCCAGGTTCGATTGCAGCCATGAATCTCCCTTTTGTCTCTTCTTTCCTTCTCTTTTTATCTTTTTCTCTATTGATCCCCTCTTGGGCAGCCATTGATGATGGCTTGGGGGCCATTGTGGGAGAGGTTGGTGGGTCCCACACTCCAGCAATTGGTGAAGGCTTTAAAGATGGTAAGGTGCCTTTGATTGATGGTGTAGATGAGGCATTGATGGGGATTTAAGGATGGTGGTTGGTGGAGCTTTTAATGACTCCATTAATGGTGAGATGGCTGGAATTTCAGATTTGGATAGGTCTTTGATTATGGGAGAAATGGATGGTATGGATGAGATGAGGAGATGGGACATAGGTGAGGCTATGCATCCCTTGAGTGTGGGCCACCTAGATGATGTGATTGATGGTGGTGATGGGGCTACGATGGACATAGATGGGTTGATCTCATGTCTGGATGGTATGGATGGTTCAGATGATACCTTTGATGGTTTGGATGCTCTTGATGATGGCCGAGATGTGCGGCATACTTGTTTGGGTGGACTTGATGTGATCATTGATGATGTCCCCCTGATGATGGAAGGTGTGGATGCGTCGATGATCCCTTTGATTGGCCAAGATGATGACTGGATTCATGATATCCTGTTGGAGAGGGCCGCAGGTCCAGATCTGACCGTTGATTCTTCGATCGGGGTTGCCGGGACCCTTCTTGATGGTTCAGATGCATTCTTTGACGGTCAGATTGGTCAGGATGCCACGATGTGTGGTGTGATCTTTACTGATAGCCCTTTTCATGGAGAGTATCGTCCTTCTCCTGATCGTCGGTCTTTTGCGCACTCTGTTCATGAGGTGGGCGAGTCTTCTCATGCGGCTGAGGTCGTGACAGTTTCAGACAGTGATGTGACTATATCAAACATAGTCGTTACTGGGGACAGGTCAGGGGCTATTGAGTCTGCAGAGGTCCCAGTTTTTCCTTCTCCTTCGCCTGTTGACCTTTCGATCCTTGATGAACTGCAATTGATTTCTGGGCCTTTTGTCCTGGAGGGGATTCCTATGAGGACTTGTCAGCTGCTTCCTCTTCCTTCTTGCTCGCCATGACTGCTTGCTTGGCTTGACAGCTTGTTAGTTTATGAGATTCGGGATTTGGAGTCTTATGGCTTCGGCAGTCTGATCCATATGGCTAGAGTTGACATTGATTGGAGGATGCTCGGGGCCGCACTGATTGACTGGGTCCCTTCGTTGAACTTGTTTACTTTCAACGACATGGAGATGGGACGCTCTTTGGAGGAGCTTGTGCGTTTGACCGGCCTTCCTTAGGATTATACTCAGTATTTTTCGCCAAAGACATTGCCGAAGACTGCCACACCGCAGAACTGGTTTGGGATCCCTTATCTGGTTCAGCCTGCAGTTGCCGGCCAGGATGCTGTAGTGTTTTCCTTGGATTTACTGTATGATCTCTTTTCAGGTCCTCGGAGTGTGGCCGGATCTATCCTTACTCAGAACGCACTGATGTTCTGCTTGATAGCTGAGGTGCTATTCTGGGGATGGCACAGGTCCCAGACTCCTTTGCTTTTTGAGGTGATGAGCCGAGCTACCCGACGGCAGGGGATCATTTCTCTCGTCCTGGCCGAGCTGTTTAATGGGCTGACTGACTGTGCCCTGGGCCGCACTCGGGTCCTTCGAGGCTGGTGTGCCTTTCTTCAGGTATCTTTTCTGCACCTTTCCCTTCTTGCTTTCTAGGAATTGCTTTGCTCTAGCTGAACTTCTTTTCCTTCTTGTGATCAGGTCTGGCTATGGGAGCGCCTTTCGCTGACTGTTCCTGTACCATTTCCTGACACCCGTCGCCCAGACCTTATGCGACACATCATGGAATTTCTTCCTCATACGGCTAGGATGAGTGAGCCCTTGTATCGCAGGATGTTCGCTGATCTTCGTGACTGGAATGTTCGTTGGGAGTCATCTTGGCTTTCACTTCCTCCAATGCTTTGCGATGCGCACCGCCTTCCTCTGATGTTGGTAGGCTTTCGATCTTACTTTTCTTATCATCCTATCCGGTTCCTACGGCAGTTTGGGTATGAGCAAGATGTTCCTCTTTTTGCTTTTGCGGGTATCGGGCGTCGAGCACTTCCATCTAGAACCTCTGACTTTAGAACTCGGGTCGATAGATCCTGGGCGAGTTACTTGACTGCCGATTTGCTTGGTTTTGAGCTGCGGGCTTTTCCGATGGCGACCGCCCCATATCAGTACTGGGTTGCTGAGCAGTCTCTGTATCGACGTATCCCTTGCTGGCACCAGACTGCTGATAAGGATGAGCAGGATATCCTTGGAGATGCCGGCTCTTCATCTGGTTCATATGAACCCTTTGAGGAGTGCCCATTCATCGATCCTGGTTTCCTTTTGGCCACTCATGGCCATTTGCTGTCTGAGATCTCCGTACTTCGGTATCATTGTGAGATGATGTCGAGGAGATTGGCTGCCGATCAGAGGTTATCTAATGAGGAGACAGCGATCCGTACCCTTGAGCGCAATGAGGCGCATTACCTGCGTATGGAGATGAGCAGGTTGAGAGCGAGGCTACTTCATTATGAGTCAGAGGACTTACCGGATGTGGCCGAGGAGGAGGGTAGAGATTGATTGTGTTGGCCACCTACACATTCCTTTTTGCATAGTATATGATTGATGATGATGTATTTTTTGTATTTTTTGAAAAAGATGACATGATATATGTAAAAGAAATATGATGCTTTTAATGAAAAAGAAGAATTTTTTTTTGAGAATCTATTGTGCCATGAGTTGTCTTGTGAGTGTGTCTGGACTTTGTGTCAGGATATAGGAATCAGAATTGGGGCTCGGCCAATGTTTTGACCGATGTCTCGAGATTTGACTTGTGCGCTCCTTTGGTTCACTAAAGGTGTAGGCAATGGAAACTGTTGCTTCCTTAGATTGTCAGAGTTTGTAGAGCTCTTCGTTCTTGACTGCACTTCTTCTTATTCTTGAACTGTGACTGCTTGAACCGATCTGAACTGTCTGACTTCTTGGTACCTGCACTTTTCATTTTTTTTCTTTTTCCATTTGAGCCATTTTTGCCTGCAGCGCTCTTTTGAGTTTTCACCACAGCCGGCCTTTTCCCTTCATTTTTGCCCGTGGTGCCCTTTCGGGTTTTCACCACATCCCGGTGTTTGATCTTGCCTGCCCCTTGGCAGCTATGCTGTTTTTACCCTCGGCGTCCTTTCGGATTTTCACCAAGTCCGCTGTATGCCCACTATTTTTACTCGGAGCGCCCTTTCGGGTTTTCACTCTGCCCTCTTTGTTTAGGCACACATTTTCTTTTTTTCTTTTTTCTGGATCTTTGGATAACTGCGGCGGCTAGAGGTCAGGAATCCGTCGTTGCCAGCCGATGGCAGTCTTTCAGCCTTTATCCTAAATTACGATGATAGAGCTGTCGGTCTTAGCTACCGACCTTTCTGAGATGGGTGGATGGATGACTTTGTTTCTTCTTGGGTTGATTCTTCTCGGGTGCCTTGTTTTGGCTTCCCATTTTCTTTCTCTTTTCTTTTTTTTTATTCTTTTTTCTCTTTTTTTTTGTATTCTTTTTTTCTCTCTTTTTTTTATTTGAAACACTTGTTGGTGGACGAAAATGATTTCTCAGAGGTTTTAGCTTCAACCTCTTGACTTCAGCTCTATTAAAGTAACTCTTGATAAAGTCGGAATGACTTACCCGTGAAAAATCTTCACTTTGTCGGCGTTGATTGGCTCAGGAAGATCCACTCCTCTCATGCTGGTGAGTCTGAGGGCGCCTCCGGGAACTACTTCTCTGATGATCAGCGGCCCGTCCCACGAGGGTTTGAACTTTCCTCTGGGATCCGGAAGGTGCGACGGTAGAATCTTCTTCATGACCATGTCGCCTATCTTGAAACTTCTTTTTCGGACTCTCTTGTTGTAAGCCCGAGCGATCCTTTTCTGATAACACTGAGAATGACTTAGTGCACGCATGCGCTTTTCATCTGCTAGCTGCAACTGAC
Organism: Liriodendron chinense; assembly: GCA_003013855.2. NCBI lineage: Eukaryota > Viridiplantae > Streptophyta > Magnoliopsida > Magnoliales > Magnoliaceae > Liriodendron > Liriodendron chinense. The sequence continues at coordinate 2,262 of PVNU02001221.1, read as the reverse complement.
CGAATTTGGCCCGTTACCATTCTCCTTCTTCAACTCCGCTTTCTAGTAACACTCGTAGTGATGGTATTTCCACCTCGACTGGCAGAACTGCTTCCATTCCATAAGTAAGCTCGAAAGGAGTAATGCCCATAACAGACTGTACAGACGTTCAATAGGCCCAAAGTGCATATGGGAGCATATCTGACCAATCTCGATAGGTCACGACCATCTTCTCGAGTATCCTGACGATTGTCTTATTTGGGGCTTCTACCCCTCCATTCATCTGAGGACGGTAGGGGCTTGATCGATGCCGTTGGATCTTGAATTTGCTGAGGAAGTCATCCATCTTCTTGTTGACGAACGGGGTCCCATTATCTGTGATGATAGCATTGAGGATTCCATACCGGCATATGATGTTGTTCTTCATGAATTTGATCACCTGAAATGCTGCAATCGTGGTGTAGGAGGCTGCTTCTACCCACCTGGTGAAGTAGTCGACTGCCACCAGTATGTACTCATGACCGTTTGATGCTTTGGACTGATCTTGCCGATGATGTCGAGTCCCCACATGGAGAAGGGCCAGGGGGTGGTCAGGTTGTATAATTTTGATGAGGGGACATGGATTTGATTCGCATGCTCTTGACACTTGAAGCATTTTCTGACGTGCTGGCAGCAGTCTGTCTCCATGGTGAGCCAATAATAGCCAAGTCGTAGAATCTTCTTTGCCATCATGTGCCCGTTCATGTGTGGGTCACAGATTCCTTCGTGTATTTCTTTCATGATCTTTGCAGCTTCTGTTTCATCGACGTAACGAAGGAGGATGTGATTATAGGATCACTTGTAAAGAACTTCGCCACTGATGGTGAATTGGCCAGCCAGACGCTGGATGGTTCAGCGATATGTTGCTGTTGCTGACTCCGGATACTCCTGGGTTTCGAGATATTGCTTGATGTCGGCATACCAGGGTTTGTCAGGGACAGCTTCGGCTTCTTCTATTTGCAGGAAAAAAGCAGGTTCTTCTTGAGTTTCGACTGTAATCTCCCATTCTGAAGCTCCTTTTGGTATCTCGAGCATTGAGCAAGTGTGGCGAGAGCATCTGCAAACTAATTCTTGGCTCTGGGCATGTATGAGAAGGTGACTTCTTTGAACTCCTCGATCAGATTTTCAAGATACACATGATATCGTATTAGCTTCTCGTCCTTGGTTTTCCATTCGCCATTGGTCTAATTGATGATAAGCTGTGAGTCTCCAAATACTTGTAGCTTCTTGACGCCCAAGATTATGGCTTCCCTTAAGCCAGCGATGCATGCTTCGTACTCTACCATGTTGTTGGTGCACTTGAATGCTATGCGCCTCGAGATAGGAATAGGGACATCATCTGGAGAGTAGAGGATCGCTCCAATACCACTCCCTTTAGAATTTGCTGCGCCGTCGAAGAATAACGTCCACTCATCTTTTTTCTTCTTTTCTTCACCTTCGATAAGTAAGAGATCTTCATCAGGGAAGAATGTCTTGAGCGGTTGATAATCCAGGAGGGAGTGGGCGACAAGATGATCGACGAGGGCCTGCCCCTTGATTGCCTTCTGAGTGACATAGGTGATGTCGAATTCAGACAGGAGTAGCTGCCATTTAACTATCCTTCCAGTGAGTGCCGGCTTCTCGAACAGGTATTTGAGCGGATCCATGTGAGCGAGGAGGAGAATAGGGAATGCAATCATGTATTGACGGAGTCGCTGAGTTGTCCAGACTAGGGCGAGGCAAGTCTTCTCAATCAGGGAATACCTAGTCTCATAGTCGGCGAACTTTTGGCTCAAATAATATATTGCTTATTCCTTCTTCCCAGTCTCTTCGTGCTGGCCGAGAACACAACCAATGGCTTTTGCTGCTACCGAGATATATAACAATAGTGGTCGTCCGGGAGTGGGTGGCACTAGAACTGGGGGATTCATGAGATATTTCTTGATGCGGTCAAAGGCGACTTGGCAATCATCATTCCATTCTTTTGGAACGTTCTTCTGAAGGAGCTTGAAAATGGGCTCACAAAGGTGTGAGCTGTGCGGATGAAGCGACTGATGTATTGAATTCTGTCGAAGAAAGCTACGAATTTCCTTCTCTGTTCTAGGAGGGGGCATCTCATGATTGCTCTGATTTTGGTCTACGTCGACCCTGATGCATCCCTCGCTCACCATAAAGCCGAGGAGATTACCTCCCATTGCACCGAAGACACATTTCTGAGGGTTAAGACGGAGCTTGTACTTTTCTAATCTGCTGAATAACTTCTTC
>PVNU02001220.1:0-54494 GCA_003013855.2 Liriodendron chinense | reverse complement strand
TTAAATTTATGATACAATCTCCCTTCGCCCAATACAATATAAAAAGAAAAAAGAAAAGAAAGAAAGAAAAAGAAACACATCTTCTCATATAATCACTATCAATACAAGCACACTCTTATGCCAAGGCTAAATATATCAAGAGCTTGTTTAGAAAAGCATTTAACAAACTAATTTTATTTTGAAATCTTTCTCAACATAACTATCAATAATACCTTAGTAATGAATAAGGTAAGACGAACCTTCATCTAATATTTGCGACCTAACTTGTCTGTCTCGGTGAATCCCGACCCCAAGATAAAAGTCCTTGATCGCATGCATTTCTGTAACAACATCTCTCATCCACATTCGTTCTCCCGGAGATTCTGCAGAGCACAACACACCAATTTTGACCATTGAAATCAAGCATTCATGCATTCTATCTCTTCTACCGACATGATTTTCATTATGTTGAGTAACTTCAGTTTCTTCTTCAAGTAATTGTGGATCAACAATCTCCATTACTCGTACAGGCAAAGCCAACTCAACAAAATGATGAAGGCTTAGATTGTCCTTAAACATGTCATCGGTTGGCTCCTTTCCAGTGATCATCTCCAATAGAAGAATTCCATAGCTGTAAACATCTCCTTGTGTAGATGCCTTACTGCCCATCCCATACTCTGTAATATATACATCTCATATTGGAATGTAAGTGACGATTTAGATAAATAATATCAAAGGTTGAATTTTGAGGAGAGAGAGAGAGAGAGGGTGAGAGAGGAATATTCTATTTGAACATGTAATTGGCATTTTTCTATTCTAGGTATCCAAATTTCTAACATCAATAGCATGCTATGAGCTTGTAAGTTCTTACAAAGATGTTCTACATTGAACAAGCTACTATAATGAAGAACTTAACACCTCTATCATCAAGTGAACATATGAGTTATTGTTGTGATTATGTAACACATATCTTAACTAAGGATATTGTCATAAAAGAATTCTTTATACCTTATTATGGTGTGATTCATGTACTGTAACACATATCTTAACTACAGATGTTATCAAAAAAAATTCTTTATTCCTTATTATGGTGTGATTCAGGTGGGGTGGAAGTGACTACTGCTTTGTACATCTAGATCTTTAAAATTAACAAGATTTGATGCCACCAGTTTGAATCTTGCTGCATGTGGGTCCTTCAAATTTGAGGTCATTTTTTTAGGACCTGGATCCAGATAAAATTGGGCTTGGGTATCTATAAGGTCCTTGTACATTTTTTTGATTTAAGGTCAGGTCAGGTCTGAATCTAGTCTAAGTTAAGTACTTGACTAGGCCCACCAATTAATGGATTAGATGGCACTCATGTACCACTTTTAGCATGCATGGTGTGTAATAGGCTTCCATATGTGCTTGTAGCCTCATTCCACGTGATGTAATACACAACCCAATTCACTTGACTTTTCGTTTAGATTAGATGAAGGATTGGGCAAAAAAAAAAATTGTGTTGTTTTGCAACTTAGGTGAGCTCCAATAAAATCAAGGGTGGGCATCCCCTCCCACTTTGTTGTGGCCCAACTAATTGTTGGGGCCATAGGACTTTCATAGTGTTAGATGACATTTCACCTGACCATTCGTTTGTCCCTCCATGGAAAATTGAATGCCTCTAAAAGAGAACAATTAGAAGATTTATCAGTGTTTCACATTTAATGTACAAGAGTGGCCTACTTGATCACAAGAATGATCGGTCCAAGGCAACATGCTTGCTAGAGCCCACCTGAGGAATAGGCCTCGGTCATAAGTGGGGCGTATAAAAACCTAAGCCATTCAACAGGTGGAACCCACTATAAAAATACCATAACTAGTGTATGGGAAAATTTGGAAGATACGGTAAGAAGTTTCATTTAGGTAAGAAGTTCCATTATTCAGCCAAATGTATGGAAAAATTTAGAAGATTAGAAAAACATGATTAGCGTTTCATTTTAACCCGGAAGCATTATGTGTCATTCCAACGCATGCTTGAAACTGAAATGGCCCGAGCTCATGGATGGTTGTGATTTTATGAGTGTGTGCCACAATCGCATGTGTGCCATTGTGGTACATGTGCCACCTAGAGAATCCATCCACCTAATAACCCAGGCAACTTTATATTGAGAAATTTGACACAGGAAGCATACTTTTACTTACAACAATTTCCCTTCCCCATGTCATTTTGTAGAAAATCCAAGCCACGCAGGGGGTGGGATGCTCCACAAAGATGACCTTGAAAAAAAAAAAAAAAAACAAACAGGATGGTCCACTCACCAGGCAAACCATTGAAATTATGGAAGAGAACCGATGGTCTGACTCACAATATGACTATGGCTCACCTAAGATCTCCATTGGTCTAATGTTCACTTTATAGCATAAACAACTTTTATATGGCTCATATTTTCCACACAAAATGAGAAGATGTGAGAGTTAATCGCTAGAAAAGAAACCATTGCATGTGAAGCATGTGAAAGTGGACATGCAACATTATCCTATGTGAACACTTGTCATCTAAATATATATACAGTCACTTTGTTAATTGGTATCTATGCTCATTGAAGCCTTATTGTAATTTTGTAACTATTAAAAATAACAAGTTTAGTCCACAGGCAAAATAATGCTAACATGCCTCTTAAAACTGCCCTAATGAATAGGGGCTACCTTGTCCCACACACCCAAGTAGGAACGTGTAGGGTATGTGTGGACCATAACTTGTGGTTGAGAGAGAGAGGGTGATGGTCCCACAAGACCATCCTTGCGAGCAAAGGAGTTGGTGGCTCGGGTGGGCCCTACATAATGTTTATGTGAATTCCACCCCAATCGACCACTAGCAGTCACATCATTTTAGGTCAAGGATTCATAAATCAGCACCATCCATAATTCAAGTGGACCATACATGTGGAATTTGTGCATAGGGCAAAACTCACCCTACAAATTGTTTTACTTCACATGGCCCAACTGAATTGCGGATGGGCCTATTTTGGGGCCCAGGCCTAATTTTAGTTTCCACCTACGGTTGTATTAAATTTCAAATTATCATCACAGTGGGCTTTATAAAAAATCAAGGTTGGAGTCTCTCTCCTAACTTTTTCTTTTGGTGTCCCACTTAAATCAGAGGTTAGTCTGATTTTTTAGTCCTTGACCTAACTCATGGTGGCGCTCGCCTGAGATGCCCCCTACTTTGGTCGCAGGTCTAGCATCCAAGAAGCAAATAGACTGGGAGTATGGTGCTAGGGTGTGCGCATGGAAATAGATAAAATTGTTACCTGGAGTGATGTACCCAATAGATCCCTTCATTCCAACAGAGCTACTTTGAACAACCTCAGATGAGAACCTGGCCAGCCCGAAATCACCCACATGAGCAATCATGTCATCATCAAGAAGAATGTTGCTCGGCTTTAAATCTCGATGAATGATTGAGGTTTGGCAATGATTATGTAAATAATCCAGTGCAGAAGCCACATCTATAGCTATGTTTAGCCTTTGAATAAACTTCAGGTTCCTTCCCAGCTGGTCATGACCATCTCTGTGCAACCACTTTTCTAGACTTCCATTAGGCATGTACTCGTAAACTAGAGCTTTAAAATCATCACCCTTAAAATCAATGCTTGAGCAACAAGTTAAGATCTTCACAAGATTCCGATGCCTAATGTTTCTCAAGGCTTCACATTCAGCCACGAAGCTCCTTAGAGCTCCTAGTTGTTGAAGGTTGAAGACTTTCACTGCTGCCATAGTTCCAACACGATCTAGAATCCCTTTATATACAGAGCCAAAACTTCCAGTGCCAACCAAATTGGCAGAAGAGAACCCATCTGTTGCTTTAAAGAGTTCCGCATAAGATACGTTCAGCAAAAGGTCCTCCGCAGAAGGCACAGCAATAGGCTTTCTTCTCGACTTTCTTATCCAATAACGAGTGGCGAATAAACATGACAGTAAGATAAGACACAGGACAACAGCAACAACTATTGAGATTTTTACTTTTGAAGCAAGAGACTTTCCCCGTTTCTTGGAAGCTTGGCTAGAGCACGGATGCAATTTTAATTCTTGAATACCCCCACAAAGCTTACCATTTCCGAGTATTGAAACTTGACTGGCATTCCCAAAGACCCCTTGTTTTGGTAATTGACCCTCAAAATTATTGAAGGATAGATTTAGATATTGTAAAGCAAGCTTCTCCAGGTATTTTGGAATCTCCCCAGAAAAATTGTTGCGTGAAAGATCCAGGATTCGAAGGCCTCTTAGAGTACTAAATGTTGGAGGAATTGATCCTTGAAAGAAGTTCCCATCCAACAAGAGATACTCTAGGCTGAGACAATTGCCCAGCGAGCTTGGAATTTTGCCTGACAATTTGTTATCTGAAACACTCATTGACGAGAGAGTTCTCAAGGAACTGGCTTCCAGTGGCAGACTACCGGTAAATGAGTTACTTCCAACGTGAAGTTGGATCAAAGATGGAAAGCTGAAAAGTTGTTTGGGTAAGCTACCGCTGAAGTTATTATTGTAGAGGTATATGAATTGCAGCTTTATGCAATTAGCAAGAGTTGAAGGTATGCTCCCCGATAGATTGTTTTTAGATAAACTGAGTTTGTACAATCGGGAGATGTTGCCGAAGGAAGATGGAATTTGCCCTGATAATTCATTTGTACTTAAGTACAGTACCTCCAACTTGTTAAGCTTCCCAACACCGATGGGAACAGTACCTGTCAATAAGTTATCCTCCATAACCAACATTGTTAAGCCGACAAGATTCTGAATACCAGATGGGATGCTTCCGAATATCCTGTTACTCCCTAACAGAAGACTTGTCAACTGCGTAGAAAGATTAGCCATGGAGTCCGGTAACGAACCGCTGAGATGATTTCCGTTTACCGCCAGGACTTGTAAGCTACTGCAATTGGTCAAAGAATGGAGAAAACTCAAGTCATGAGCTTTCCCAATTCCAAGTTCATTACCCCCCAAACCTAACACGTAGAGATCCTTTAGGTTTCCAAAATTCATAGGCACGGATCCACTAAAACTATTTTCTGAAAGGTCAATAAGTACAAGTCCTGAAGCATTGGATAATGAAATTGGTATGGGTCCTGTGAATTGGTTTGCTCCGGCATAAAGCTCTTGGAGATTAGGAAGAGTGAGACCCAAGTTAGGTGGAAGGTTTCCATGCAATCTGTTCCCTCCGACGTCCAAAACATTAATAGAGGAGAGATTGTATAGGTGGGGCGGAATCCTACCTGACAGTTCATTTTGAGAAATGCCAAGCCCCTTTAAGCTTGACAACCGACCAAGGTCTTCTGGAATGCTGCCTTCCAGACTGTTTCTTGAGAGATAAAGGAGAGTGAGAGAAGAAAGGTTACCCAGTGAAGGTGGTATGCTTCCTGTAAGATTGTTCATACCAAGGTCCAATTTGGAGAGCTGCAATAGAGAGCCAAGCTCAGTTGGAATCCTCCCTACAATCCGGTTCCAGCGAAGATAAAGGAGTTGGAGTTCCGAACAGTGGGTCAGATTTGTTGGAATTTCTCCTGTAAATGTGTTATTGTCCAGTCCGAGATAGCGCAAGCGGAACAAACGGCCAATCTCTTCAGGAATCGGTCCGTTGAAGCGATTGTCGGCAAGATCGATTGTCGTGAGGAAGGTGAGGTTTGCTATGTAAGGGGATAGGGGGCCTACCAACTTCTGGTGAGTGAGGTTCAAGGCAGTGACCCTTTGAGGATGCCGGTGACCACCGCATGAGACACCTTGCCAGTGGCAGAAGTGGAGAGAATCGTTCCAGGAGCTCAAGGAATGGAGAGGATCTTCAGTTATCAGATGTTTAATGTGGAGCAAAGAGAGGCGATCGGTTTCGTTGGAGAAGTGAGGGGCAGATCCGGAGAAGCATGGAAGGTGGAAGGAAGAGAGAAGGAGAAATGACCAAAATGTCCATAGGCTCATAAGCTGGAGCTCCATTATTGAGTTTGTGAACGCAGCAAAGCCAAAGTGAAGAGACAAATATGGAGTGGATTCCGGGCCATTCAGGATTTTCTTTTTTTAATTATTATTGTTTTTTTTTTTTTTTTTTTTTTTTTGTTTTTTTTTGTTTAGTCCTGCAACGCACCTTCCTTCCCTGTTAGCGACAAGGCCATTCATGACTTCCAGGCGAGACACGTCATTGATGACTTGAGGAGTATACCAGCGGATTCCCTGCGAAAGCCTTGTGCAGGAAGTTCCAATAACTAGGTAGGCACACTTTGATGTTTTTGAGAAATCCATTACGCCCACCCACTTTTTGAGATCATTTTAGTACATTATATTGCATCAATACCGTTCATAACTTCATTCTTACTGGAATGAAAGGAAAAAACAAATATTACTGACAGGCTGAGTAGAGAACAAGTGACGTCACCATGGCATGTGGGCCTCAGCATGATGTATGTGCTGTATCCACACCCTCCATTCATTTGGAGAGATCATTTTAAGGCATGATTAAGAGAATGAGTTTGATCCAAAGCTCAAGTGGACCCCACCACAGAAAACAGTGGGGACAGTGACATCCACCATTGAAAACTTCTTAGGGACCACAGAAGTTTTCGATCAAGCTGATATTTGTGTTTTCTCTTCCTCCATATCTGTGTGAACTTATGAACAGGTTGGATCTCAAATAAACATCATGGTGGGCTCAAGAAGTTTTCAATGGTGTATGTCATTGTCCCCACTGTTTTCTGTGGTGGGTCCACTTGAGCTTTGGATCTGCCTCATTATTTGAGTCATGCCCTAAAATGGTCTCTCCAAATGGATGGACGGTGTGGATACAACACGTACAACATTCTAGGCCCACATAACATGGTGACGTCACTTCAATAGCGAGATGTCCGCTATTCAACCTGTAAGTGTCCGCGTCCCTCAAATTGACCACACCAAATAGTAAGCTTAGGTTGCATTAAATGCAACAGTCATTTCTGGTGTAGTCCACTAGAACCTTTGGATCTACCTCAATTTTTTTTTTTTTTAATTCTTACGGTTATATGATCTAAGAAAAGGGTTGGACGGCCTGGATAAACAGATATATTGTGATTGCCTCACATAGATCTGCGTGTTCCTTGTTACGTCTGAATGGGTCGAACGCAATCCGCTTCCAGTCTACTGATAAAAAATCGATTTGTATTTTTTATTTTCTTTCTTTCTCTTTTTTAATACTAAACAGGTTTTAAAAGAACACGGCGAGTTCCGTGGAAATCGGATTGTGTACTAGTTACGGAGTAAACTTTGTTAGGCCCACTTTGAATGTATGTGGTTTATCCAGGCCGTCCATCTGTTTTTCCAGATTATTTAAAGGGTTGAGTTAAAAATTGAAGAATATCCAAAGCTCAAGTTGACCACGCCACCGGCAGGGAACGATGACTTCCACCATTGAAACCTTGCTAGGGCACACAGTGATGCTTATTTGTCATCCAACCTGTTCATAATATCGCACAGACATGGATGAAGGGAAAACACAAATATCAGCTTGAGCCAAAACTTCCGTAGCCCCCAAGAAATTTTCGACAATAGACATTCAATTCACACTGTTTGCTGTGGTGTGGTCCACTTGTGGTTTGGATATGCTTAGATTTTAAGCTCAAGCTCTATAATTATCTAATAAAATGAATGGACGGAGTGGATAGAATACATAAAGCCCTTGAGTAGTGACGCATTGTTACGTTAACCCCTTTGTTAGATGCATACGCACGTGTACAGACTTGACTCACGTACGTGAGATCCAGGCCATTCATCAAGTGGTCCTCAATTCCCCTCTCACTCTTCCAGAAGGGAGACTTGTCTGGTTATCAGGTGGACCATACAAGTACATAAAAACGATTACTAAAGATGGATAGGATACCACACATGTGTGCCATGTCAGCCCACATCGGGCGCATGGATTTCTCGTCTGCAGGAGCAATCCCTTACCCTCTTTCCAAAGGTGAATTGCCTACAACAGTTGTTGCAGTGAGCCCGTGTAACGAAAAGCTCCATCGGATCCGCTTGATTTGTGTTTCACATCTAATCCGTCCATCAGCTGCGTCAGATGTTCTTAGGATGTGAGCCCAAAACAAGGCCATCATAATTCGAGTGAGCCACACAAGGGGACAGTACGGAAGGAAACAGCGATCATTGAAACTTTCTGAGACGGACGGCCGAGGGAAGAAGGTCCTGATAAAAATCTTCGGTGTTCTCAGGAAAGTTTCAATGGTGGGTATTCCCATCCTCACCATTCCCTGTGGCGTGGATCTCACGTACGTGAGTCAAGTCTGTACACGCGAGTCGTGATGACTTTTTTTTTTTAATTATTTAATTATTATTATTATTATTTTGGTTAGTCATGCAAAGCACCTACCCTGCTAGCGCCAAGGCTTCTTCCAGCTGGGCTAGCACGCGAGGCAGACATTGATGACTTGAGAGGAGGATACTGGGAAGCGGATTGCGTCCGACGCCGCCGGTACGAAGCAAGGAACTGACAGATCTATGTGGGGCCCACCATTAAGTATCTATTTATCCATGCTGTTCATCCTTTTTCACATATCATTTTAAGGTAGGAACCCAAAAATGAGGTAGTCTTAAGAATCAAGTGGACCACGTGAAATAGTAAGCATGGGTTGCATTAAATTCACAAAGCATTAAATGCAATAGTTATTTCTAGAGTGGTCCACTAAAACATTGGATTTGCCTAAATTTTTTGGCTCATACCATAATGTGATCCGAGAAAAGGGGTGGACGGCGTGGATAAACATATATGTAGTGGTGGGACCCACACAGATCTGCCAGGTTTTGGTTACGTCCAAACGGGGTCGGACGCAATCCACTTCCAATCTAATAATAAAAAATCCATTTGTATTTTTTTATTTTCTTCTCTTTTTTAATACTGAAACAGGTCCCAAAATACTCCACACACGGGGGAGTTTCGTTGAAATCGGATTGCCTAGTGACTCACTCAGTACTCTTATCGTACTTAGTAAACTCTATTGGGCACACTGTGAATGTATGTGGTTTATCCATACCTTCCATCTGTTTTTACAGCTCATTTAAAGGATTCAGCCCAAAACTGAAGAATATCCAAAGCTCAAGTGGACCACACCAAGGAAGAAGTGGGAATAATGATTTCCACCATTGAAACCTTGCTAGGGCGCATAGTGATGTTTATCTGTCATCCAACTTGTTCATAAGATAACACAAATCATGGATGAAGGGCAAACACAAATATTCAACTTGATCCAAAACTTCTATAGCCCCTAAGAAATTTTGAACAGTAGACATTCAATTCACATTGTTTCATGTGGTATGGTCCACTAGTTATTTGGATATGCTTCAATTTTAAGCTCTAAGTTCTAAATTATTTGGTAAAATGGATGGAAGGAGTGGATAGAATACATAAATCATAGTAAGCATCACAGAGTTTGCTTAGTTAAACATAATGCTCCCCTCCGTTATGTGGCCTTGGGGAGACAAAAGTTCACTTGGCCTACTTTGGAAGGGTGTATGAGTTGATAAAGCCCCTTATTAGTGACATCAATGTTATATTTATATAGCCTTTCGGGCATTATTTAGCTTTTTTCAAACCAAAATGCTCCTCTACCGTAGCCCCCTTGCACAGTATAGAACACGGAAGTCGAGAGGACCTTTCGAGAATAGGGTGTGGGCCCAATAAATCAATATATAATTGGGGTCACCCCTCAACTAATTTGATCTGTTAATTTTAATCGGATAGTCATGAATGCACAATAATTATAGGGTCATTTAAAAAAAATAGAGTTTTTTGTAGCCCACACTTGCATTAATGCTATGAGTTAATTCCGAACTGTTTCCTCTGGCGTGTTCCATCTGTAATGAGTTTTTCCCTCAAACTTAAACAGATTAAATGAAATTAAATCTCATTCATGTGGATGGCTTGGATCTGCTTCAAAACTATCCATTAGGCCCCACATAAGACGTGGGATGGGTTCAATAGATGTGTCCCTTGCACGAGAAAGGACATTTGGCCGTTAGGACCATTGCCACCTCTGTAGAACCTACATCGATGAGCTTCCAACGTGCATTTGCCACTATTCCCTCCATTCCAATGAGCTTCTGAGTGTTTTTTTTTTTTTTTTTTTAATATTTTCGACTGCAATCTCCGACGTAAAAGTTACGAGGGCAAAGGTGGGTATAGGTTAAGATAATGGTGGCTTCTTTTTTTTTGGTGGGTTATCAATGACAGGTGTTTCAAAAGAGAGGATGGTGTGGTGGTTCCCTATATATGGGTATGAAATGAGAGAGCTTGTGAAGGGGTTGAATTTTATAATGAAAGTAACTCTATGTGGGTTGCAGATCCCACAAAAATAGACCTACTTTGGACAATTAAATAGTGTCCAAATGAAGTGATTCAAAAGTTATTTAAAAGTTCAGCAAATTACCTTTCCAACAAGTACAAGATCGTCCAAATCGAACATGTAATGAGGGAGTTATGACTATTTTCATCGGATCTGAAAACGACAGTGAGTATCGACGAACAACAATGACTTTGGGCCCACTTTTGGAAAAGTCAATTAAATGGTGTCCAAATGAGGTGATTCCAAAGTCATCTAAAAGTTCATCAAATTACCTTCCCAACGAGTACAAGATCGCCTAATTAAATGGTACATGTAACGTGAGAGTTATGACTGTTTTCGCTGATATACACTGACCACCAATAATACTCACTAACCGTCGTCGATATTTGTTAAGTATCGGCGACGGTGTCGATAGTCGTTAAGTATCAGCAACGGTCAGTGAGTATCGATGATTGGCAACGATGGTCAGTGAGTATCGATGATCAGCGGTAGTTAAGGAGTATCAGCGACGGCTCGTGAGTATCGACGATGGTTAATAAGTATCAGCGACGGCTAGTGAATATCTGCGTGTGTATGTATATATTAAATATTCTCGTAAAAGAAATGAGGTTTCCTAAGCTAAACACATGTAAGAGATAATGTTTCAATATGACACACATTCAAAGTGGCACATGTGTATGTGATCTAATAATCGAGAGGTCCTAACCATTCAAATGCTCTTATTTGTCCCAAACCCAATTCAAAACCTAGATCCAAAGTCCAGACGAATGCCCAAACTCAATCAAATCTAGGTCTAGATCTTAAAAAACTAGACCTGGACCCGACGAGAACCAAACCTAGTTAGCTTGGGTATAGGTACCATAGGACATGACCCGAGCCCAACTCATTGACTGCCCTAGAAGTAGTCAGATGTAACTTTCACAAAGACCATCAGATCCGAATCGTAGTCCCCATACTTGCCATTATATCAAAGGTCTAGTCTAGGGGTGCACAAGGTTCAATTTAGTCCAATTTTTAGGTGAAATTGGAACTGAACCGTTCCCAACAGTTCCAAGATGTAAGAGTCTGTGCAACATTGTCTCAAAATATAAAATAATTGTGTGCACCCTCATCGTGACATAGTGCCTGCATTCATTCCATCCATATGGTAAGTTCCTTTAATTCATCCATGTCACAAAATTCAGAAGGATCCAAAAACAAGTAGTCCACACCACCAAGGAAGGGTTTTGATTGTGGCACTCACTATTTAAAATTTTTGAATTGTGAGTGAACCTTGTTTTTAATATGCCATCCAAATTTATTCATAAGATGCACCCCACGAGGATGAATGAACATCCGAAAAATCAGGCCCTTTCAAAACTCGAGCACACCAAACCACATGATTCTGGAGGTTTTAGGCATGATTTTATGTGGCATGGACAACCTAAATCCAAACTCGGCCTGAGTTTTGGGCTTAGAAGAACACAAAGGGGACACATGATGGGCAGAGTGGATGTTATGAAGAAATTATAGTGCGTCACAAACACAAAATTTGTAGAATAAGCTTATTTTACAATAGATGTGGAGGAATTAGCTTAAATGTTTGCGTGCATATTATACTTACTCTCCTTTCCTGGAAATTAAATTAGAGGCATGTTTGGAAGATCGAAATTGTTTCCCATTGTTCAGCTGTTTGGATATGGGATCCCACGTTGTCATCATTACTCTTATCCATGGTTAAAATCCCCTGTACAAGAAATAAAATGACTTTTGTCTAATGGACTTGAAGATTTCACTTGCTCTCCAAACAGGCACCCCATTTTGGAAATCCTATTTCTATAGAGATTATGGAAATTATCTTTGATCATTCAAATCCAAATGAAGTCCACATATGGAAACATGCCTTACTAGGAAGGGTGGTAACCCAAAGGGTCAGTAAACAAACTCTGTTTCATCACTAAGATCAGGGGATTGAGTGCCCATCTGGGTACCTGAAATCTTGATATCAAGGGAAATTCTATGAATTGGTGCACCAAAATACTGATGGAGAACTACAAGTTCCCACTCTGGAGAATCTGTAGGTAGATAGTGATTGCAAATGTACAGGGAAGCAAATGGAGCTGCATGCAGTTAATTACTCTAAGGAATGGAGGAGTGTCCAGGACTATTTGTGAATACTTTACTTTGGGACCATTCGGCTTTGGTAGTGTTTATTTCAAGTTATCCATAAATTAAAAGGGCACTACTATATTGATTCCTCAGCTCAGGAATCAGGTTGATTTACTGGTCAAGTGGACCTTAACAAGTACACCATTGCATAAATTGGCTAAAGTTTTCTAACCTGCCCACCTATTTCTAATATCAGGCCCACCTACTGAGTGCACTACACTTACTTACCTACATGGTTGGACCAACCTGATGGATGGATTGGATCTCAAACATATGTGACAGAAGTGTGGTGTCATGAGCTGTATTGCATCCATTGGTGGGCTTAACAAAGAATAGTTATATATTTTGTACCTTAGATAAATAAAAGAAAAAATGAAAAATGAAAAATAAAGAAAACACTTGCATGCCGCATCTTAGCAAACGTACCAATGTTACCTTTCTTTAGGGCAGAAAAGCAACTCAAGGACATGAAATCCACCTTGTCCATCAGGTACACCACTACTTGTTTGGCTATGATCCCAAAAATCAGGCTCATTAATCAGTAAACACTCAGTTTAGCCACCCTATAAAATTATTCTTATCACCTTTAAATTTACGTGATATGACCCACTTAATTTTAATTTTTAGACATTTATTTCCCCTTGATGAGAGCATATTAGATGAATGGGTTGGATTACAGACAATCACCACGGTCTGCTTACAGATAATGCACGAACGTGTGCTGTCCATCCATTTTGCTAGATCATGTTAGGATATCAGCTAAAAATGAGGTAGATCCAAAATTCAAGTGGGCTATATGACAAAAATCAGAGGATCAAACATCCGTCATTAAAACCTTGGTAAGGGCCAAAGAAGGTTTGGATCAAGCTAATATTTTTGTTTTTTTAATTCATCTCAATTGGAATGAACTTATGAATGGTGTGGATAGCATGTAAACATCATGGTGGACCCACCTAGCTTCCTTTCCGCGAAAGGCTTTTGCAAACAATCTGCATTCATTTCTGAGCAGGATCTTGTAGAGGTGTCAATAGCCCGAGTTAGGGTCGGGCCAAGCTCTGTCCTAGCCCGACCGGCATGTTTCATTCAAGCCCGAACTTGACCCAGGCCTGGCCCAAAGTTTTTATATGAGGCCCAACCTAAGCCCGGCCTTGATCTCTAAAACCATGAGTGAGAGAGAGAGAGAGAGAGAGAGAGAGAGAGAGAGAGAGAGACTACCACTTTAATAGAGATTTCTCTATTTCTTCCTCTTCTTCCATAATTGTCATTGGCCCGTTGTTGTTGCAATGGCAATAAGGGCGTGTATAGGGATGGCAGCATGGGTGTAACTAAGTTGGTCTTCTGATAAAGCAAAGAGAGATAAGAAAGATAAAAAGACGAATAAAAAGGGGTAGTGAGAAGAGAGCAGTCACCTTGCCGGGCATGCAAATGGAGTTTTTATACTTCTCTTCTAGTGGGAAATGTTTATTTGGACGAGGGTTTTTCTATTTTTATAAATTTTAAAAGTTTTGAAAACACCTTAGACAAATGTGTGTGTGAGAGAGAGAGGCCGGACCAGGTTGACAAGACTTTCAAGCTTGGCGTGATTCATAAACGGGCTTACATTATAAGCCTGAGCTGAGCGCCATCAGGACTAATCTCTATCCTAAGCCTGGCCTAAGCAGGCCAGGCCCGAAGCCCGTGGGCTAACCTGGCCCATTGCTGTGCCTAATCTTAATGGAACCAAGTCTGCAAGAATACATCCTGTCGACGGGGTAGTGATTTTGGCGTGGCCCACCTAAGCTTTGAAAGGCCTGCGTTATGGTATGTACCTTAGCCCCTGTGGTTCTCATCAGATGAATGGTTGGCATTGTGGAGTACACAACGCAGTATCAGTATCCTTTGATCTCCCCACTTACAATATTGAGATTATGCCGTTCTTATATGGAAGATTTTGGATGGGAAGAATCATAAGTTTGGGTTTGGCGTAACAGACAGTTCAAGCTATTGGTATGTAGACGCCAATTTGCACCTTTGGTTGGATGATAACGGTGTGAAAACTGAGGGTGAACTGATAAAACACAAAGCAGAGCCATTTATGCCTTCTCTGGTTTCAAACTTCAAGGGTCTAAACAGGTCATTCCTGATGACAGTGAGTCAGTCCATATCTTCGACTGGATGGGTCAAGTCATCCCATGGGGAGATCACAGCGCATTCATTCCAGGGGTTCGATTACAAAAATTCAATGGAGTTTAGAGACAATGGTAATCTGCAGGTTGTGAATTAGACCATCGACACCACTTACAGTGTGTACGCCATACACCGGCCTCGGGATGCATACTTGATCCAAGTGCTTCGGAGGTTTCCTCTTTATCTGTATTCGGGCATTGTTGATCACGTTAACGGCAGCTACACTTTGCTTGCGAACATCTCGTTGGGATTCTTCGAGGATCAGTTTTTGTGGGCAGGGCCGGATTTCTCATTCAATGGATGTGATTAGCTGTCGTGGGTGATGCCTGTGGGTGTAATTCGATGTTAGTGGGTGTAAATGGCTGTTAATCATTTGAACAATTACCTACTGTGCATTTGAGATTTGTAGGCCCAACCATGATGTTTATGTGGAATCCAAACCATGCACCTGCATGGGTCAATCCCCCATGTTAGGCCTACATTACAAAATCCAGCCTCGTCCATAGCGCAGGTGAGCCACACCTTCAATCATGATTGATTTGTGCACCTTATGAGTGCTGTATTATGAAGTATGTACATCCATACTTCGTACATAAAAGTCAGTTCAATTTAGAGCGGCAGAGTACAAATTGAACCCTCTCCTCCACTATTGTGCATCTTTTCATCTCAATTTCCCCATTCTCATTTAAAACTCTCCAAAAATTAATTCTGATTTTTACCCAACTTGAATTTCCATTTACGGTTCCATCAACCGATCTTTACTGATTTCTTTGAGGGCTTGTTCTTCCATGCATCAAATGGCTATGATGAATATGATTATTTGGAAGCAGAGTTGCGATTTTGAGAACTAGGAGGTCGTTATTGAAGTATATATCATTTGTTAATGACCTTAGTAGTGCATCCAAACACAGCCTTGGGATTTATTAAAATTAAACATAATCTTACTAAATGAAATCACCAAAGCTTTTGGAAGCATGATATGAATTACAAGCAATCCATATCTAAGGATACCAAAGATAACGTAAGTGGTAATATTCCCATTGGAAAAGTTCGGAACATATGAAATTGCTGTCAGGTGAATGAGAATGCTTCAACTCTCCAATTTTGATGGCCCTGCTCTTGAGCTGATCTTTCATGTCAGTTTAGGAAACCATTTGACACTGACGAATTCTAGCTCAATATAAATGAATTTTCCAACCGCTCTCACCATTTCTTCCATCACTTGCAGACTGTCCAAATTGAGGCCTAACAAATCACCTGGACAAGATCAACCCATTTCTTCATTTACTGATGCGGAGGCAGTGGAAAAGTACTTTAGGCCGATGAGTTTTAGGTGCTTGAAGTATGGATTAGCTTGAGAAGAGCAGCTGCTAAGATTCGATCAGAGAATCAAAGGCAGATTGACTCTATTGAGGAGCATCTAGCATAAAATTGAACCCATCATGGTGCATGTTAATAAGCTGTGATTGCATTATCTTGATTTCAAAGCCTTGGGCAGAGTTGATAAACTAAAGAAATTCTATCTTCTGTTGTGATAGATTTTGTTTCTTGTAGAACTAGAAAAGATCTCTATTGCAATCAGTGGCAGAATTACTTTGATTCAACTGTGATATCAGGACCAAGAAATGCACCCAAAAACAGTAAACATGAGTTGGGCTAAGTGATTTTATAAAGATGAATGATGCACCCATACGCAACATAGCAGCTGTTTAGATGCAAGCAGAGTTGTGTCTGGCATAAGTTATCTGACAGCTTTTCCACAGTTTCTGTGGATGATGGGCCACGCCTCGCAGTGAACAGCACACACACATGATTGGACTTCTGGGATGACCGAAGCCCAACATAGATTGTGTGACTGGCTATGATCATGGCCCACTTTGATTTATCTTTGACTCTTCCCTTTTTTATAGATTACATAGAAAAGGTCATAGCTTCCTCACTGAATTATCATTAGGCCGAACCCTGTGAAGGGTTTGTAGAAGATTATTCTACTAGAGGGAGAGTGAGGCCCACATCATATCTTTCTGGAGCGTCTTTGTCCCAAAAATCAGCCCGATCAAAAAATCAATTGGGCCCACGGCTCTGCACACCATGCTGTAGAAAAGCTCGTTTTACTAGAGGAAGTGGCCTCATTTATTTTTGGTATTATCTTTGGGGCAGCAATCTGTGTGTGTCCCACTTAGATGAGGGGTCACACCAAGTTTAAGCCATATCCAAAACTCAAGTGGGCCTCAACAAGCGCTTTTAGATGTTTTAGGCATGATTTCACACTTTTTCAAATGTTACAACCCACTTGAGTTCCGAATACAGCGATATCCTATAAGCTAGAAGGGACCCCTAAATGCCGGTGTGGATATACACATTACAGTGGGACCTGCGTAGCTCAACCTCATAGATTCCCATGTGGTCAAGCTGTGTGGGCCCCACCGTGATGTGGATCAGATATCAATCCCATCAGTCAGAGGTACTATTCCAAGGTGGGCCATGAGCTTAAAAATCAAGTCAATCCATGACTTAGGTGTGCCCACCAACTCCTTTTAGATGTTTTAGGCATGTCTTCACATGGTTTTAGATGGTATGGCCCACCTGAGTTCGCTATAGGGCTGATTTTTGGTATATCTCATAACTTAAAGGGGACCCCTCAAATGCACAATGTTGATGTCCAATCCACATTACGGTGGGGCCCACCCAGCTTGACCTCATGGGAAGTCCCATGAGGTTGACCTCATATTACCATTTCCCACACACATGCGCTCACACACACACATACACATACACTTGATACATGGGCACATAGAAATTATGCACAAGGCATACATTAACTCAAACTAAACGGACCAAATTGAAAGTTAGCCGGGTGGAACAATCCTAACATTTTTGGTGTGGACACTTATTTGTTAAAATAAGACCATTGGATATTTTTCACTTTTATCTGTCTAATAAATGCCTGCCAATCCAATAATCAGACAACAAACTACAATTTTTTTTTTCGCAATGTGTCTGAACAGGGCTATTCGTTGTGAGACCAACAAACCTGTCCTTTCTACACCATGCTGTACTAATTCTCCCGCAAACCTCCATTGATATTTCTTCCAATAGAAGAAGTGTCAAGCACCTATCAATTCATATTTCCGGATGGAGAGAGATAGTTGTAAGTGCACTTATTGGTATTCACCATCAGAGACTACCATGGTTTGATAATCCTAACCATCTTGCTAGTGGTGAATCAACATTTTTTTTGCGCGTGTGTATGACTCATTGGATGAATACTTCTTCAGAAAAAATATCAAGTTGGAAGTTGGTAGTTTAATAGCTAAACTAGTTCCTTAGGAATAAAATATCATTTTAAAACTTTTGCATAAAGTATATTACTGATTAAACATCTTTGTAACCTAATGGTATTCTTATTATAATGAGATGATGTCTTTTTCTTATTAAATCTATGATATAATTTTCCTTCGCCTAACACAAGATTAAAAAAAAAACAACAACAACAACAACAACAACACTTCTCATATAATCACTATCAATACAAGCACACTTTTATGCCAATGCTAGATATATCGAGAGCTTGTTTAGAAAAGTATTCAACAAACAAATTTTATTTTGAAATCTTTTTCAACATAACTATTAATAATAACTTAGTAATGGCCAAAGTAAGATGAACCTTCATCTAATATTTGCCACCTAACTTGTCTGTATTGGTGATTCCCGACCCTAAGATAAAAGTCTTTGATTGTATGCATTTCTGCAACAACATAATCAAGGTGGGCCACATGGAAAGGGGTAGGACTGCCATTGGTATAACAACAGGTGCAGTTAAAATGATCTTGTTGCAGTAAGCGCACTTGTACGTCGGAACATGGGAACATACATATGCCACACAATTTATGGTCTTCATGATCCATACCATCCAACTAACTTTGCTGGAAATATTGGAAAATATCTAAAATATTCCAGTGGATCAAAATACTTTTAATTTTAATGATCCACAAACTACATACGGCCCACCAAGCACTTAGATCGGCATCAATTTTCAGACCATGACCAAAATGGATATGAGCAAAAGTATAGACGGTGTCAATCTCTCAATTTAATGATGGTGGGCATCATTTTTTGTTGTAAAGATAGAATTACATTAGTAAACCTGTATTAACATTTCTAATGGCATAATTGTAATAATGGATGTCAAAATTTGCAGGTTGCGGGTATACAGTGGCAATGCAATACGGGGTCACAGTAATGATTTTATTATGGTAACGAAGAACGTACCCCTGAACAGGATAAGCTATGCACAACCGTTTGTAAGAGAAAAGTTTTACTACACCCACGCGTTAGGTGTAGCAATGACCCAACGTGATGTATGTGTTGTATCCACACCGTCCATCCATTTGGTGAGATCATTTCAGGGCATGACACCAAAAATATAGAATATCTAAAGCTTAAGTGGACTTAGAACAGAAAATAATGGAGATTGAACGCTAGCCATTAAAAACTTCTTGAGGGCCACTTGAGCTTTGGATCTGCCTCATTTTTGGTATCATGCCCTAAAATGATTTCACCAAATGGATGGACAGAGTGGATACAACACATACATCATGTTGAGGTCATTGCTACACCCGGTGTAGCTAGCTTAGCTAACTCGTGGTGCAGCGAAAGAGAGCGGATTAGGTGAGACCCGGGCCTCACCCAAGAGGGTGCAGCCCTTGCCATGGGTTACCGTGGGGCCCACCTTGATATATATATCATGTATCCACGCCATCCATTCGTTTCTCCATATAATTTTATCACATGATACAAACATTGAAACAGATTTAATTATCAGGTGGACCATACTGTAGGAAACAATGTTTATTGATCATTAATGGATCACACAACTTTTGGATGGAGCTGATATTTTCTTTTTCCCTTCATCTAGTCTTATGACCTTATTAACAAATTGGATGTTAAATAGACACTACAGAAACATTAAGGAGCACCCTAAGAAGTTTTTAATGTTAGGATGGTCATTCACCACTGTTTATTATGTTATGGTCCACTTGATAATTGGATATGCTTCATTTTTGGGATAATACCCTAAAATGATAGGGTAAAATGGATAGACAGAGTGGATATATAATACATACCCATCGTAAGGTCCGCACCTTCTTGGGTGAGGTCGGGGTCTCACCTATCGGCTCTCGTAGCAAAAGTTTTCTCCGCTTGTAGAGGATCCGGTCTTTGAGAGTGGATTCCCTGTCACCGGGGAACAGCTGAGTGGGTGTTAACCGTGTGGGGCCCATATTGATGTATTTTTTTATATATCCAAGCCGTCCATCTGTTTTTAAATTTCATTTGAGGATGTGATACCAAACCCTAAAAGATCCAATTCTCAAGTGGACCATACCACTAGAAACAGTGATTAATGACATTAAAAACTTTTTGTGGGCCAAAAACGTTTTGGATCAAGAAGATATTTATATTTTCTCTTCATCCAAATCTTACTGTCATTATCAACAGATTCGATTGCAAATAAACATTAAGAAAATATTATAATGGGCTCTTTGGAATTTTTAATTGTTGGACATTCAATCACCACTGTTCCCAATGGTATGGTCCACCTTGGATTTAGATCTGCATAATTTTTAGAATCCCATCTTCAACTGGTCTAGAGAAACAGATGGACGATGTGGATATACAAAATATGACCCATGTGGGCCACACGGTAGGGGTAACACCCACTAAGCTGTTCCCCAGGTAACACCTAATTCGCTCCGCTGATAACCCTGTCACCAAGGATAGCGGATTAGGTGAGGCCCGGCCTCACCCAAGACGGTGCGGCCCTCACCATGGGTTACCGTGGGGTCCAAATTGATGTGTGTATTAAGAATCCACGTCGTCCATTCATTTCTACGGATCATTTTATGTCATAATGCTAAAAATGAAACAGATTCGATAATTAGGTGGACGGTAACTTTGGAAACAGTATTTATTGACCATTAATGTATCACAAAAGTTTTGGATCAAGCTGATATTTGTTTTTGACCTTTATCCACGCTTATGTGACCTTCTCAACAGATTGGATGGTAAATAAACACTACCGAAACATTAAGATGCACCCTGGTAATTTTTTAATGGTAGGACAGTCAATCACCACTGTTTCTTATGGTATGGTCCGCCTAAAACTGATCTGGAAAAATGGATGGATGGCATGGATACATAATAAAAGCATCAAGGTGGGACCCACAGTAACCCAACAGTAAGGGCCGCACGTGAGGCTGGGGTCTCACCTAATCCGCTCTCGCCACCACGACTATGTGACGCCACCACGTCACCACTAATACGGATCGGTTAGGTGAGACCCCGGATCCACCGAGTTGGGTGGACCCCTGACGGTGGGGCTCACAGTAAGGTTTTAATGTTCAATCAGCACTGTTTCCTGTACTATGGCCCATTTGGGATTTGGGATTTGGAAGTTATTCATTTTTTGTATAATGCCCTAAAATAAACTTTCAATAAGGATGGACGGTATTAATTTAGTCACATACATCACAGTAGCCCTACAGTGAGGGGTCCCACTCACCTCGGTGGATCCGGGTCTCACCTAATCCGCTCCACTAATAAGGTCAGCTCACAAAATAAGCCGATTTTCCCTCTCAAGTATGGATTGCGTGCTACACAACCTCACTTTTACTGTGTGTAATTTCTCTTGGCTTAGTTACAATCTATCTATTAGATCTGCACCGTCCATCAATTTTTTTTTATTATTCTAAGGTTTACGTCAAAAAATGAGGCACATCCAAATCTCAAGTGGACCACACAACAAAAATCATGGGATTGAACGAGTAACGTTGAAACATTCCTATAGTCCACTGTGAGGTTTATTTGCTATCTAAACTTTTCATAAGGTCACTCAGCCATTGATGAAGGGAAAACACAAACATCACCTTGATCATAGCGGTTTGTGGCCCCAAGAATTTTTCAATAGTAGGCATTCAATTCCCATTCTTTCCTGTCGCGTGGCCCACTTGAGACTTGGATCTGACTCGTTTTTGACATCCTGGCTAAAAGGTATGAAAAGAAATGGATGGACAGTGTGGATCTAATAAATTCATCATGATGGCCCCACGGAAGTTCCACATTTCAACCGGTTTTCTTCTCTCCAAGAGAGCAGGAAAATTTATGCACGCTGATTTATTTCCGAGATCCACACCGTCCATATATTTTTTCAGATCTTTTTAGGTTACAAGCCTAAAATCAAGGCAAATCAAAAGCTCAAGTGGAACACACCATAGGAAACAATAGAATTGATGCTACCGTTGAAAACTTCTTTGGGCCACACACAGCTGTGATCAAGCAGATATTTGTGTTGTACCTTCATCTAGTAATGGGTGGCCTTATTAACAGGTTAGATGTTGGATAAGCCTCACACTTAGCCTTAGGAAGGTTTCAACCACAGTTTCTTTGGTGTGGTCCACTTGAGCTTTGGATGTATCTCATTTTTGGAATCAAGCTCTTAACCTATGTAATACAAAGGTCATGGTGAGGGCGGCGAAGTTTCCCACGTTATTCGTTGTGCTATGTAGTAGGCAATGTAACGGGAAGAGAGAAACTCCAGGTATTGGGGAAAGACGCGACGGCACTGCAATTTCCTTTCCTTTCAACACAATCCAGCACACAGAAACCCTAATTGGTACATATCATTATGCGGCGGATTCATTCTCTCTCTCGGGAATGGATTGTGCACTGCACAACCTCACTTTACCATGTTTAATGTCTTTGGCATCCACCATTATTCATGTGTTAGATCCACACCGTCCTTTCTCAGATTATTCTAGATCAAGAGCCCAAAAACCAGATACATCCAAAGCTCAAGTGGACCACAGCATAGAAAGCAGCAGGGATTGCGTGACTAGGGTTGAAACTTTACTAAGGTCCACTGAGAGATTTTTTTGCCATCTTACATCTTCATAAAGGTCACACAGAATTGGATGAAGGGAAAACACAAATATCAGCCTGATGAGAGCCTTCTGTGGCCCCTAAAAGCTTTCAACAGTAGGTGTCCAATTCCCACTGTTTCCTGTAGTATGGCCCACTTGAGCCTTGGATCTACCTCTTTTTTATTTCATGTATTAAATGGTATGAAAAAATGGATGGACGGTGTGGATCTAATACATACATCATGGTAGGGGCCACACATGTTCCACATGTCAACGCTGTCCTTTTTTTTTTTTTCTCTTCATCCAGCAGCAAAATTTCCTCATGTGTGAAATTTACATGTGGGCCATACGATGATGTATTTATTAGATCTCCATTGTCCATCCATTTTTCAGATCATTCCACAAAACGATCCTAAAAACAAGGAAGATCCAAAGCTCAAGCGGACCACACCATGAATTGATGCTACCATGCGCGTTGAAACTTCTTGGTACCACATACGGCTCTTATCAAGCTGGTATTTGTGTTTTACATTCATCCAGGGTGACCTTATGACCAGGTTAGATGGCAAATAAGCCTCACGATTAGTATTAAGAAGGTTTCAATGGTAGTTTGCTCAATCCTCACTGCTTTATGTGGTGTGGTCCACTTGAGCTTTGGATGTATCTCATTTTTCTGATCAGGATCTAAAATTATGTGGAAAATTTGATGGACTGTTTGGATCGAACAACAAAATCATGGTGACCCGGATAACTTCCACACATTAAAAATTATGTCGGTAGTAGGCAATCTATCCGGAAGAGAGAAATATTCCCACTTATCTTGCGAGCTGGATTCATCAAAGATGATGTGGACCAATGCTGGCACTCGACTTTGCTGTGCTTTCAACACAGACAATCTGCACTCTTTATGAAATGAAGCAATTTAAAGGTTAAGTGGACCACACCACAGGAAACCGTGGGGATTACTTCGTAAGACCCATCTTAATGCTTATTTGCCACCCAACCTGTTCATACTGTCACCTAGACCGGGATGAAGGGAAACATGAATATCAGCTTGATCTAAAACTTTTGTGGCCGTCGGGAAATTTTTAACAGTGGGGTGTTCAATCACCATCATTTCATGTGGTGTGGTCCACTTGAGCTTTGGATTTGCTTCCATTTTGGACTCATGCCTGGCAAAACAGATGGACAGTGTTGATGGAAAACACATACACCACCCTCGATACCAAAACGTTGCCACCAGGCAAAAGGGTTTTGAAAACAAGAATCACATCGATGTTGAGGTAGCCTCGTTTCAACACTGAGGTCATGGTATCGATTCCCATAGTTGGGGTGGCTAACATTGTGATGCGACTAACAAGGGTGGGTGTGTGTACTAATGGGGTGTGTGAACTAACCCATAAAAATTAAAAAAATAAATAAATAATGTATCACATCAATACAAAGCATAAGCTAGGAACGAGTCCCAAACATCACAAGCAGTCTCTGGTCGATTAACCACCTGCCATGCATCATAAGCAATATTACAACACCAAAAGTAGCCTTTAGGTCACTCGTCACCCCATCGAGTTTTTCAGTCCAACTAGTGGTCCAAATAACTGACATTGGATTGCAATGAGCATGCTTGCGGTTGGCTCATGCCTATTCAAAATATTGATTATGTCTGGCCCAGCCTTCATCATTCCATAGATTTAACATCAATATCTGTCTTACTTATAAAGATGTATAAGTAATGATGATACAATATTTTGGATCATACAATTTTTTTCCTTTTCTTTTCTTTTCTTTCTTTCTTTCTACTTTGTGTGTGTGTGTATGCGCGCGCGTGTGCCAAATCTATCATGGGACTCATTGGATGAATGCTTTGTTGGACTAATATCGAGTTGGAAGTTGGTAGTCCAACAACTAAACTAGTTCCTTAAAATTGAAATATCATTTTAAAATTTTTGTATAAAATATATATATTAGTGATTGAACTTGTAACTCAATATTATTCTTATTATGATGAGATGATCTCTTTTTTTTTATTTATTAAATTTATGATACAATCTCCCTTCGCCCAACACAATATAAAAAGAAAAAAGAAAAAGAAAGAAAAAGAAACACATCTTCTCATATAATCACTATCAATACAAGCACACTCTTATGCCAAGGCTAAATATATCAAGACCTTGTTTAGAAAAGCATTTAACAAACTAATTTTATTTTGATATCTTTCTCAACATAACTATCAATAATAACTTAGTAATGACTAAGGTAAGACGAACCTTCATCTAATATTTACAACCTAACTTGTCTATCTTGGTGAATCCCAACCCCAAGATAAAAGTCCTTGATCGCATGCATTTCTGTAACAACATCTCTCATCCACATTCGTTCTCCTGGAGATTCTGCAGAGCACAACACACCAATTTTGACCATTGAAATCAAGCATTCATGTATTCTATCTCTTCTATCGACATGATTTTCATTATGTTGAGTAACTTCAGTTTCTTCTTCGAGCAGTTGTGGATCAACAATCTCCATCACTCGTTCAGGCAAAGCTAACTCAACAAAATGATGAAGGCTTAGATTGTCCTTAAACATGTCATCGGTTGGCTCCTTTCCAGTGATCATCTCCAATAGAAGAATTCCATAGCTGTAAACATCTCCTTGTGTAGATGCCTTACTGCCCATCCCATACTCTGTAATATATACATCTCATATTGGAATGTAAGTGACCATTTAGATAAATAATATCAAAGGTTGAATTTTGAGAGAGAGAGAGAGAGAGAGAGAGAGAGGGAGAGACGGATATTCTATTTGAACAAGTAATTGGCATTTTTCTATTCTAGGTATCCAAATTTCTAACATCAATAGCATGCTATAAACTTGTAAGTTCTTACAAAGATGTTCTACATTGAACAAGACAACTATAATAAAGAACTTAACACCTCTATCATCAAGTGAACATATGAGTTATTGTTGTGATTATGTAACACATATCTTAACTAAGGATATTGTCATAAAAGAATTCTTTATACCTTATTATGGTGTGATTCATGTGTAACACATATCTTAACTAAAGATGTTATCAAAAAGAATTCTTTATACCTTATTATGGTGTGATTGAGGTGGGGTGGAAGTGACTACTACTTGGTACATCTAGATCTTTAAAATTAACAAGATTTTGATGCCACCAAGTTTGAATCTTGCTGCATGTGTGTCCTTCAAATTTGAGGTCATTTTTTTAGGATCTGGATCAAGATAAAATTGGGCTTGGGTATCTATCAAGTCCTTGTACATTTGTTTTGATTTAAGGTCAGGTCAGTTCTGAATCTGGTCTAAGTTAAGTACTTGACTAAGCCCACCCAATTAATGGATTAGATGGCACTCATGTACCACTTTTAGACATGCATGGTGTGTAATAAGCTTCCATATGTGCTTGTAGCCTCATTCCACGTGATGTAATACACAACCCAATTCACATTGACTTTTCATTTAGATTAGATGACGGATTGGGCAAATAAAATGGTGTTGTTTTGCAACTTAGGTGAGCTCCAGTAAAAATCAAGGGTGGGCATCCCCTCCCACTTTGTTGTGGCCCAACTGATTGTTGGGCCGTAGGACTTTCATAGTGTTTAGATGACATTTCACCTGACCATTCAGTTTGTCCCGCCATGAAAATTCTAAAAGAGAACAATTAGAAGATTTATCAGTGTTTCACATTTAATGTACGAGAGTGGCCTACTTGATCACAAGAATGATCGGGCCAAGGCAACATGCTTGCTAGAGCCCACCTAAGGAATAGGCCTCGGTCATAAGTGAGGCATATAAAAACCTAAGCCATTCAACAGGTGGAACCCACTATAAAAATACCATAACTAGTGTATGGGAAAACTTGGAAGATACGGTAAGAAGTTTCATTATTCAGCCAAATGTATGGAAAAATTTGGAAGATTAGAAAAACATGACTAGTGTTTCATTTTAACCAGGAAGCATTATGTGTTATCCCAACGCATGCTTGAAAACTGAAATGGCTCAAGCTCATGGATGGTTGTGATTTTGTGAGTGTGTGCCACAATCGCATGTGTGCCATTGTGGTACATGTGCCACCTAGAGAATCCATCCACCTAATAACCCAGGCAACTTTATATTGAGAAATTTGACACATGAAGCATACTTTTACTTACAACAATTTCCCTTCCCCGTGTCATTTTTGTAGAAAATCCAAGCCACGCACGGGGTGGGATGCACCACAAAGATGACCTTGGATATAGAAGAAGAAGAAGAAAAAAAAAAAAAAAACAGGATGAGAACCAATGAAATTATGGAAGAGAACCGATGGTCTGACTCACAATATGACTATGGCTCACCTAAGATCTCCATTGGTCTAATGTTCACTTTATAGCATATATGGCTCATATTTTCCACACAAAATGAGAAGGTTTGAGAGTTAATCGCTAGAAAAGAAACCATTGCATGTGTAGCATGTGAAAGTGGACATGCAACATTATCCTATGTGAACACTTCTCATCTAAATATATATACAGTCACTATGTTAATTGGTATCTATGCTCATTGAAGCCTTATTGTAATTTTGTAACTACTAAAAATAACAAGTTTAGTCCACAGGCAAAATAATGCTAACATGCCTCTTAAAACTGCCCTAATGAGTTGGGGCTACCTTGTCCCACACACCCAAGTAGGAACGTGTAGGGTATGTGTGGACCGTAACTTGTGGTTGAGAGAGAGAGGGTGATGGTCCCACAAGACCATCCTTGCGAGCAAAGGAGTTGGTGGCTCAAGTGGGCCCTACCATAATGTTTATGTGAATTCCACCCCGACCACTAGCAGTCACGTCATTTTAGGTCAAGGATTCATAAATCAGCACCATCCATAATTCAAGTGGACCATACAAACTCACCCTACAAATTGTTTTACTTCACATGGCCCAACTGAATTGGGAATGGGCCTATTTTGGGGCCCAGGCCTAATTTTAGTTTCCATCTATGGTTGGATTAAATTTCAAATTATCATCACAGTGGGCTTTATAAAAATCAAGGTTGGAGTCTCTCTCCTAACTTTTTCGTTTGGTGTCCCGCTTAAATCAGAGGTCAGTCTGATTTTTTAGCCCTTGACCTAACTCATGGTGGCGCTCACCTGAGATGACCCCTACTTTGGTCGCAGGTCTACTCTCCAACAAGCAAATAGACTGGGAGTAAAATTGTGTGCGTGGAAATAGATATAATTGTTACCTGGAGCGATGTACCCAATAGATCCCTTCATTCCAACAGAGCTACTTTGAACAACCTCAGATGAGAACCTGGCCAGCCCGAAATCACCCACATGAGCAATCATGTCATCATCAAGAAGAATGTTGCTCGGCTTTAAATCTCGATGAATGATTGAGGTTTGGCAATGATTATGTAAATAATCCAATGCAGAAGCCACATCTATAGCTATGTTCAGCCTTTGAATAAACTTCAAGTTCCTTCCCAGCTGCTCATGACCATCTCTGTGCAACCACTTTTCTAGACTTCCATTAGGCATGTACTCATAAACAAGAGCTTTCAAATCATCACCCTTAAAATCAATGCTTGAGCAACAAGTTAAGATCTTTACAAGATTCCGATGCCTAATGTTTCTCAAGGCTTCGCATTCAGCCACGAAGCTCCTTAGAGCTCCTAGTTGTTGAAGGTTGAAGACTTTCACTGCTGCCATAGTTCCAACACGATCTAGAATCCCTTTAAATACAGCACCAAAACTTCCGGTTCCGACCAAATTGGCAGAAGAGAATCCATCTGTTGCTTTAAAGAGTTCCGCATAAGATACATTCAGCAAAAGATCCTCCGCAGAAGGCACAGCAATAGGCTTTCTTCTCGACTTTCTTATCCAATAACGAGTGGCGAATAAACATGACAGTAAGATAAGACACAGGACAACAGCAACAACTATTGAGATTTTTACTTTTGAAGCAAGAGACTTTTCCCGTTTCTTGGAAGCTTGGCTAGAGCATGGAGGCAATTTTAATTCTTGAATACCCCCACAAAGCTTACTATTTCCAAGCACTGAAACTTGACTGGCATTTCCAAAGACCCCTTGTTTTGGTAATTCACCCTCGAAATCATTTAAGGATATATTTAGATTCTGCAGAAAAAGAAAGTTCTCCAGATATTTTGGAATCTGCCCAGACAAGTTGTTGCGTGAAAGATCCAGGATTCGAAGGCCTCTTAGAGTACTAAATGTTGGGGGAATTGATCCTTGAAAGAAGTTCCCATCCAACCCGAGATACTCTAGGCTGAGACAATTGCCCAGAGAACTTGGAATTTCGCCTGACAATTTGTTATCAGAAGCACTGAATACTCCAAGGGCTTTCAAGTAACCGGCTTCCAGTGGCAGACTATTGGTAAAAGAGTTGTTTCCAATGAAAAGTTCAATCAAAGCTGAAAAGCTGAAAAGTTGTTTGGGTAAGCTACCGCTGAAGTTATTATTATCAAGGTATATGAATTGCAGGTTTGTGCAATTAGCGAGACTTGAAGGTATGCTCCCCAATAAATTGTTTTCATATAAACTGAGTACGTACAATCGGGAGATGTTGCCCAAGGAAGACAGAATTTGCCCTGATAATTCATTTGCACCGAAGTTCAGTTCCTCCAACTTGTTAAGCTTCCCAACACCGATGGGAACGGTGCCTGTCAATAAGTTACGCTCCATACCCAACACAGTTAAGCCAACAAGATTCTGAATACCAGATGGGATGCTTCCGAATATCCTGTTACTCCCTAACCCAAGTCTTGTCAACTTTGTGGAAAGATTAGCTATGGAGTCCGGCAATGAACCGCTGACATGATTTTGGCTCACATCCAGGACTTGTAAGCTACTGCAATTGGTCAAAGAATGGAGAAACCTCAAGTCATGAGCTTTCCCAATTCCAAGTTCATTACCCCCCAAAATTAACACGTTGAGATCCTTTAGATTTCCAGAATTCATAGGCACGGATCCACTAAAACTATTTTTTCCAAGGTCAATCAGTACAAGTCCTGAAGCATTGGATAATGAAATTGGTATGGTTCCTGTGAATTGGTTTCCTCCGGCATAAAGCCCTTGGAGGTTAGGAAGATTGAGGCCTAAGTAAGGTGGAAGGTTTCCATGCAATCTGTTCAATCCCACGTCCAAAAAGTTAATAGAGGAGAGATTGTATAGGTGGCGTGGAATCCTACCTGACAGTTCATTTTCACGAATGTCAAGGTCCTCTAAGCTTGACAACCGACCAAGGTTGTCTGGGATGCTGCCCTCCAGACTATTCACTGACAGATAAAGGTGAGTGAGAGATGAAAGGTTTCCAAGTGAAGTTGGGATACTTCCTGTAAGATTGTTGTAACCAAGGACCAACTTGGTGAGCTCCAATAGAGAGCCAAGCTCAGCCGGAATCCTCCCCACAAGGTGATTCTTGTAAAGAAGAAGGGCTTCGAGTTTCGAACAGTGGGTCAGATTTGCTGGAATTTCTCCGATGAATGTATTATTGTCCAGTCTGAGAAACTGCAAGCGGAACAAACGGCCAATCTCTTCAGGAATTGGTCCGTTGAAGCTGTTGTTTGCGAGATTGATTATCCTGAGGAAGGTGAGGTTCCCTATAAAGGGAGATATGGGGCCCACCAAGTTCTGGTCACGGAGGATCAAGGCGGTGACCCTTTGAGGATGACGGAGACCGCATGAGACTCCTTGCCAGTGACAAAAGTGGAGAGAATCATTCCAGGAGCTCAAGGAATGGAGAGGATCGTCGGTTATCATATGTTTAAAGTGGAGCAAAGAAAGGCGATCCGTTTCGTTGGAGAAGAGAGGGGCAGATCCGGAGAAGCATGGAACGTGAAAGGAAGAGAGAAGGAGAAATGACCAAAATGCCCATAGGCTCATACGCTAGAACTCCATTATTGAGTTTGTGAACGCAGGAAAGCCAAAGTGAGGAGACAATATTTTGTGGATTCCGGGCCTGACTTGAGGAGGAGAAAAATTTTGCTACACCCACGAGTTACCTGAGCTAGCTACACCGGGTGGAGTAATGACCCCACCATGATGTATGTGTTGTATCCACGCCGTCCATCCATTTGGTGAGATCATTTTAGGGCATGACACCAAAAATGAGGCAGATCCAAAGCTCAAGTGGACCCAGCATTGAAAATAGCGGGGATTGACAGCCGACCATTAAACACTTTTTGGGGGCCACTTGAGCTTTGGATCTGCCTCATTTTCAGTATATTGCTCTAAAATAATCTCGCCAAATGGATGGACGGCATGGATACAACACATACATCATTGTGTAGCTAGCGTAGCTAACTCGTCGGTGTAGCAAAATTTTTCTCGTTGAAGAGTAGTCTAGTAGAAAGCGGATTGCGTCCGACCCCGCACGTACGTAGCAAGTAACGAGCATATCTGTGTGGGGCCCACCGTGATGTATCTGTTTATCCACGCGGCTCATCCCTTTTCTAATATCATTTTAATGTATGAACCCAAAAATGAAGTAGTCCAACTTTCAGGTGGATCATGAGTTTCACTGATGAAGGAAGTGGGACATGTGCCGCACGAATGGCGGGGATCTATAACACGTATGCCATACGCATAGATCTCGGACACATACTCCGTAAGTTGTGATCCTTCCTGCACATGGAAGGGTCGATGACCACAAAACAGCCGTGAATCACGAGTTCCACTGATGAGGGAAGTGGGACCCATTGATGAGCGTGATGCATGGTAATTACGGATGCCGATCAGGTGCTGAGTAACTCACTGGGCAATATGATTTTAGTAACTATCAGACATCCATTTAGCGAGATCATTTTACGGCATGACACAAAAAAATGAGATAGATTGAAAGCTCAAGTGGACCCAGCAAAGAAAATAGTGGGGATTGAACGCCAACCATTAAAAAATTCTTAGGCAGCACCTGAGCTTAGGATCTGCCTTATTTTTAGTATCATGCCTAAAATGATCTCACAAAATGAATGAACGGTGTGGATACAACACATACATCATGCTGAGTTCATTGCTACAACGGGTGTAGCTAGCGTAGCTAACTCGTGGGTGTAGCAAATTTTTTCTGGACAAATATGGGGTGGATTTTTTTGATTGATGACTTGAAGATTCTTCTAGGAAGCGGATTACGTCCCACCCCGCTGGGTCGTAGTAAGGAACAAGCAGATCTGTGTGGGGCTCTCTGTGATTTATCTGTTTATTCATGCCGTCCAACCCTTTTCTCATATCATTTTAAGGTATGCTCCGAAAATTAAGGGAATGGTAAGTGTACCTCACGAATGGCGGAGATTTATAACACTTGTGCCGCACGCATGGATCTTGTACACATAGTCCACTGACCTCACATGAGAGGCCGGTCCCTAAGTCGTGATCCTTCCTGCAGTGCCGCATACAACACATGGAAGACTCAATGACGGCAGGCACATGGAAGGGTGGATGACCAGGAAACAGCCGTGAGTCACGAGTTCAACTGATGAGGGAAGTGGGACCCATTGATGAGCGGATGCACGCTAATTACGGAAGCGGACTGGGTTGCGTACTGAGTAACTCGTTACGCAATCCGATTTCGGTAATTACCAGACATTGGAGAATGTGTGGGGACCACTATCAACTGTGATTGACATGTAACCGTCCTTTAGGTGTAAGCCTTGATGCAAAATGCCACAACTCTCCACGATGCATGACTAGGAAAGCCCTAAAGTAATGTAAATGGGCTAGTTAACATTTTTCAATATTTGGTTTTGGTTTAAGATGGTTCTTGGTATGTACGTGCAAATGAAGAGGCTTGGAGACTTTTTAGGCATGACCTATCCGCGCTATACCCAACCATGTCATTGGTCTGGATCAAAGTATTGAGCTCGCACATCTACCAATTGAAAACGCATGGATGATGCATACATCTCCTGGTAGGCTGTTTAATGAGTGGGCCAATGGGCCTGAAGCTTCGATTTGGTAGCTCCCATGAAATGTCAAGGAAACTATGCAGCAACATTCCACATTAGAAGAAGAACCAAATATTGGACAGCTAGGATTTTCTAATTTGGGGAGAATTACAACGGCCCCTTTTGATCCATGTTGCAGATCATGTGCCCATGTTTTGTCCTTTCCACATCAGTGATCTAATCGCCCCATAGAGGGGTATCTCATGTGGACAACGCTACAGAAACAGTGCTGATTGATCATTAAAAACTTGCGTGTGGGCCACAAAAGTTTTGGATCTAGCCGATATTTTTTTTTCTCCTTCCTCCAGGTTTGTGTGACCTTATCAACAGGTTGGATGGTAAATTGACATTCTAGTGGGCCCTTGGAAGTGTCTATTGGTGAGCATTCGATCACTAGTGTTTCCAGTAATATGGTCCGCCTGAGATTTGCATCTGCTTAATTTGTGAGCTCATGCCCTAAAATGAGTGGGAAAAACAGATGGACAATGTGGATATACTACAGTTAGGGCTACATCGTGTTGGGTGATGTCGTGGCCGTACCTAATCCGCTCCCCACCAAAACGCGAGTGGATTGCCAGTGACCTGACCCTGGGCACAAAGATATTTCTGTTCCTCGAGCTGTGTGGAGTCCTCAAAGATGTCCGTGACAAATCCACTCCGTCCATCTATTTTGAAAGACCACCATACGACAGGATTCTAAAATTCAGGCAGATCATCACACGGTTTTTGGATCTGCCTGAATTTTAGAACCGTCTCCTACTGTGGTCTTTCAAGTCAGATGGACAGAGTGGATTTATCACAAACATCTTTGTAGACCGACACAGACTAAGGACGTGAGATATCTCTGAACCCAGGGTCAAGGCGCCAACGACGCGTAAACGGCTACGAGTCTTTTTCTATGCCATAACATCCGATGAGGAAAAGAGAGCACCGAGAAAAAGTCTCCCGTGCAACACATTGTGGGACGTGGATAAGCTACTGACAAGATGAGTAGCTATCTCACTACTGAAGTGAGATCACCAACTTATGTGAGCCTCACCGTGGTGTACTTGTTGTATCCACACCCTCCATCCATTTGGAGATAACATTTTAGGGCATGAGAGAATGAGACAGATCCAAAGCTCAAGTGGACCGCACCAAAGGAGGGACATCATTGTAAAAGCCAATAACTTTGCTCTATTGATGAATTTCAGTCCAAAATCTAACTAGTGCAATGGACATATTTAATTATCTCTTGCCATGCATGAACAATAAGAACATCTGGCCACTATATTCATGATCCAAGCCATTCATCCGGTGTGCTTCTTCATGAATGGGCTATGGTATAAATGTTTTTGCAGACTAGCTGACTAGGCGGCAACAGTCAACGTGAGGAGACAAATGTGGAATGGATTCTTTTCCATTTGTGACCTGAGTCTAGTTGGAAGCGGATTGCGACGGACCCCGCCCATACATAAAAGGAATCCGTGTGAGGCTACCGTGCTGTATCTGTTTATCCACGCCATTCATCCCTTTTGTCATATTATATGAGCCCAAAAATTGAGATAGTCCAGCCTCAAGCGAATCACGAGTTCCATTGATGAGGGAAGTGGGACGTGTGCCTCAATAATGGCAGGGATCTATAACACATGTACCGTATGCAAGGATCTTGGACACATACTCCG
Source organism: Liriodendron chinense (assembly GCA_003013855.2). NCBI lineage: Eukaryota > Viridiplantae > Streptophyta > Magnoliopsida > Magnoliales > Magnoliaceae > Liriodendron > Liriodendron chinense. Next base: position 20,328 of record PVNU02001220.1, on the reverse strand, counting down.
CTGACCTCACATGAGAGGCCGGCCTCTAAGTGGCGATCCTTCTTGTAGTGCCGGCAGATGGAAGACTCAATGACCACAGGCACATGGAAGGGTCGAAGACCAGGAAAGAACAGTGAATCATGAGTTCCACTGATGAGGGATTTGGGACCCAGCCGATTGGATTGCATACCGAGTAACTCACTACGCAATCTGATTTCGGTAATTAACAGACGTTGGAGAATGTGTGGGGCCACTATCAAGTACTGTGATTGACATGCAACCGTCTTTTAGGTGTAAGCCTAGCTAGATGCAAGAAAATGCCACAACTCTCCACGAAGCATAACTAGGATGGCACTAAAGTAATGTAGATGAGCCAAGGTAGTTAATATTTTTCAATATTTGGTTTTGGATCAAGATGGCTATTGGTATGTACCTGCAAATGAAGAGGCCTGGGAGATTTTTTTATGTCTGGCCCATCGACGTTGTACCCAATCAAGTCATCAGTCTGGATCAAAGTAAATATTGAGGTCGCACATCTACCAATTGAAAACGCACGGATGATGTGCACATCTTCTGTTAGGCTGTTTAATGAGTGGGCCAATGGGCCTAAAGCTTCGGTTTGGTGGCTTCCATGGGATGTCAAGGAAACTATGCAGCAACGTTCCACATTAGAAGAAGAACCAAGTATTGGACAGCTGGGATCTTCTAATCTGGCAGAGTATTACAACGGCCCCTTTAGATCCATGGTGCAGATCATGTGCCCATGTTTCATTCTTTCCACATCAGTGATCTGATGGCCCCACAGGGAGGTATGTCAGGTGGACCACGCTACAGGAACAGTGGTGATTGATCATTAAAAATTTCGTGTGGGCCACAAAAGTTTTTGATCCAGCTGATATATATATTTCATTCTTCTGGGTCTGTGTGACCTTATCAACAGGTCGGATGGAAAATAGACATTCCAGTGGGCTCTAGGAAATTTCTAATGGTGGGCATTCGATGGTCCACCTGAGATTTATATCTGCTTAATTTTTAGGCTCATGTCCTAAAATGAGCCCCAAAAACGGATGGACAGTGTGGATATACTACACGTACATCAAGGTGGGCCCCACAGTGAGGGCCGCACCATGTTGGGTGATGTGGTAGCCGTACTTAATCCCCTCCCGCATAAGCACATAAATATTTCTGTTCCTGGAGCTGTGTGGGGTTCACATAGATGTCCGTGACAAATCCACTCCGTCCATCTCTTTTGGAAGACCACAATACCAGAAGATTCTAAAATTCAGGCAGATCATCACACGGGTTTTGGATCTGCCTGAATTTTAGACTGTTCTTCTATTGTGGCCTTTCAAAGCAGATGGACCGACTGGATTTGTCACGGACATCTCTTTGGACCCACACAGCCCCGGGCACAGCGGGTCAAGGCAACCCGTTCCACGCGTTAACGGCTACCGTCTTTTTCTCTGACGTAACATCCGGGTCAGGAAAAGAGAGTACCAAGAAAAAGTCTCCCGTGCGACACATTGTCGGACCCGATTAGCTACTGACAAGTTGAGTAGCTATCTAGCTACTGTAGTGACGTCACCAACTTGTGTAGGCATCACCGAGGTGTATGTGTTGTATCCACACCGTTCATCCATTTGGTGAGAACATTTTAGGGCATGAGCTAAAGAATGAGACCGATCCAAAGATCAAGTGTACCCCACCAAAGAAGGGACATCATTGTAAAAGCCAATAACTTTGCTCTATTGATGAATTTCAGTCCAAAAATATAACAATAAGAACACAGATTGTTTTTGAATTGCAGGGCATCCTATTTTTATATATGACGAATGGAGTCAAGTCTCCTCTCTTATTGAGAGCATGGAGATTCCATGGAGTGGGCCCAGGATTGAATGACTTGGCCCAAGTACACCTTTTAGAGTCTAAGTCTTTGTTTTTTTTTGTTGGGTGCTAGCTGCTAAATTCCAAAGGAGTGGGGACCGGGATTAGGTGAGATTGGCACTGGCCCAGATTCTACGTTTAGAGTGAAGTCTCCTTTCATCTTTGGTGCTGCCAGATTCAAAGGAGTGGGCCTGAGGCTTGATATGGGCCCAGATCTTTTACTAATTTCTTTGACATGTGATGCTGTCTATTGGAAGTTTTATTTTGTACAGCCTAGGCTTAAATGTGGAGCAATATATTTATTTAGGGGGCACAATGGCCCTCCGACTGTGCTAAGCTTGTGGGCCAGCTGGCTAGGCTTGCTTCTAACTCAGGCTTACTTATTGGGCAGTACTTCAGTTTCAGCCTGAAAACAAGACCTATTAAAGAAAATGGGCCCGAGGGAGTGGTGCTCAGGCCTAATAACTTGTTGATGGGTGGGGATCATGCACTAAAATTCTAAACTTAATTAGCAAATAGTTGAGGATCGGGTCACGGGTCCATGGGATGTAACTCGGGTTGGGATTTGAATAGTTGGTTTGTTTAGAAGTGGGCCACTAGCCCCAAACTCATCTCACCCTTTGCCACTCTGCTTGAATTATGGGTGTGTATATTTAGCAGGCAATCCGTTTCCGAAAAAGTTTAGCAGGAAGTCACTTGGACCGGAAGCTAGATGGGGTCCACCGTGATGTTTGTGGAAAATCCATCTTATCCATCCATTTTTTCTAGATCATTATAGGACATGGACCAAAAATGAGGAAGATCCTGCGCCGCACGATAGGAAACAGTGAGATTGAACGTACACCATTAAAAACATCCACCATTGAAACATTCGTAAGGTCACAAAAAATTTGGACCCAGCTACTATACTTGTATTTTCAGTTCATCTCAGTAGGAATGACCTTATGAACGGTACAGATGACCTTATTTGGACCCAGAGTGATTCAACAGTAAGCATTTTTCCTACCCAATTTTTCTTGTTGTGTGGCCCACTTGAGTTCTGGGTCTTCCTAATTTATGTCCCATGTCCTAAAATGATCATAAAAAACGTATGGACGTGGTAGATTTCTCACAAACGTCCTAGTGGGCCCCACATTGCTTCCGGTCGCACGAACTTCTATCAAAAGGCATTTGCTAGAAATCAGCATCATTAGAAAAGTGACGGGACATGACGAGCGGAAGCGGGATTGAGTACTGAGTAAGCGGGCAGATTAAATTTTGTGGGGCCCACCTTGATTTATATCTTTTATCCACTCCGTCCATTCACTTTTTCATGTAAATTAGGGATTAAGCTCAAAATTAAAGCATATACGAAGTTCAAGTGGACCACACCATAGGAAGGAGTATGAATTGAACGTCTACTGGTGAGAAAGTTGTGGGATCCACACATAAGCTTTGGATCAAGCTGATATTTGTGTTCTCCCTTCATCCATTTCTGTGTGATCAAATGAACAGGTTGGATGACAAATAAACATCACTGTGGACCCTAGTGAGGTTTTAATGGTGGAAATTATAATTCACACTGCTTCGTGTGTTGTGGTCCGTTTGAACTTTGGATATGCTTCAATCTTTCGCTCAACCACAAAAATGAGTTGGAAAAACTAATGAATGACGTGGATAAACACATACATTCTTGATGGGCCTATCGGATTTATCTATTTATCCATGCCATTCATCCCTTTTTCTTATATCATTTTAAGGTATGAGCCCAAAAATTGAGGTAGTCCAACGGTAGAGTGGATCATGAGTTCGCCTGATGACTGAAGTGGGACGTGTGCTGCATGAATCGCAGGGATCTATAACACGTGTGCCACACACATGGATCTCGGACACATAGTCACATGAGGGGCCCGTCCGTAAGTAAGTCGCTATCCTTCCTCCACATGGAAGACTCAATTGACAGCAGGCACATGGAAGGGTGGATGACCAGGAAACGAATCACGAGTTCCACTGATGGGGAAGTGGGACCCCATTGATGAGTAGTGAGTAACTCACTACGCAATCCGATTTCGGGAATTACCAGACGTTGGAGAATGTGTGGGGCCGACTATCAAGTGTGATTGACATGCAACCGTCGTTTAGGATGGCCATCCACGTTGGCCCTAAAGTGCCACAACTCTCCACAACGCATAGCAAGCCTAGATGAAAAAATGCCACAGCTCTCCACAACGAATGACTAGGATGGCCCTAAAGTAATGTAAATGGACCACCCTAGTTAATTTTTTTTCAATATTTGGCTTTGGAACAAGATGGTATGTGCTAGCAAATGAAGAGGCCTGGGAGATTTTTTAGACCTGCCCCATCCACATAGTACCCCACTAAGTCAAATTCATCAGTCTAGATCAAAGTATTGAACTCGCACATGTACCAATTGAAAACTCACGGACGATGTGCACATCTTCTGATAGGTTGTTTAATGAGTGGGCCAATGGGCCTAAAGCTTTGATTTGGTGGCTCCCATGGGATGTCAAGGAAACCATGCAGCAACGTTCCATGTTGGAAGAAGAACCAAGTATTGCACAGCTAGGATCTTCTAATCTGGCGGAGTATTACAAACGGCCCCTTTTGATCCATGGTGCAGATCATGTGCCCATGTTTCGTTCTTTCCACATCAGTGATCTGATGGCCCCATAGGGAGGTATCTCAGCTGGACCACACTACAGGAAACAGTGGTGATTGATCATTAAAAATTTCATGTGGGCCACAAAAGTTTTTGATCCAGCTGATATATATATATATATATATATATATATATATATATATATATATATATATATATATCATTCTCCTGAGTCTGTGTGACCTTATCAACAGGTCGGATGGAAAATAGACATTCCAGTGGGCCTTAGGAAATTTCTAATGGTCCACCTGAGATTTATATTTGCTTGATTTTTACGCTCATGTCCTAAAATGAGCCCCAAAAACGGATGGACATTGTGGATATACTACACATACATCAAGGTGGGCCCCACAGTGAGGGCCGTACCATGTTGGGTGATGTCGTGGCAGTACCTAATCCGCTCCTGCATAAGCACATAAATATTTCTGTTCCTGGAGCTGTGTGCGGTTCACATAGATGTCGGTGACAAATCCACTCCGTCCATCTCTTTTGGAAGACCACGATACCATAAGATTCTAAAATTCAGGCAGATCATCAGACGGGTTTTGGATCTGCCTGAATTTTAGAATGTTCTTCTATTATGGTCTTTCAAAACAGATGGACCGAGTGGATTTGTCACGGACATCTCTTTGGACCCACACAGCCCCGGGCACAGCGGGTCAAGGCAACCCATTCCCCGCGTTAACGGCTACCGTCTTTTTATCTATCGTAACATCCGGGTGAGGAAAAGAGAGTACCGAGAAAAAGTCTCCCGTGCAACACATTGTTGGACCGGATTAGCTACTGACAGTTTGAGTAGCTATCTGGCCACTATAGTGACGTCACCAACTTATTTGGGCCTCACCGTGGTGTATGTGTTGTATCCACACCGTCCATCCATTTGGAGAGAGCATTTTAGGGCATAAGCTAAAGAATGAGACAGATCCAAAGATCAAGTGTACCCCACCAAAGAAGGGACATCATTGTAAAAGCTATGTATGAGCGTGATTCTTGATGAATGAGCTATGTATCAGCTATGCAGAAATGTTTTCAGGGACACTATATTTAGGGCGCACAATGGGCCTCCGACCGTGCTTCGTGATGAATGAGCTATGTAGAAATGTTTTGCAGACTAGGCTATCTTTACTTTCCAATTGGAGACCTACTAATGGCAACAGTCAACGTTGAACAGCAAAGAAGAATAGATGGGTATGGTTGTCCAATTTGTCCAAGTTTTAGACCCGTAGTGGGATGAATAAACAAAGATTGTTGTTGAATTGCAAGGCATCCTATTTTTCTATGTGTGAAGAATATTGTTACTTGTAGTTGTAGATGAACATACTTGCAAGTGCCAAACATGAGCATTCTGCATGTGCTATTGTGGCATAAAGATGTGAGATCTGGCCATTCATTAGGCAGGTCCAACAGTACTGAATGCGCCCTTAAAAATTATGAAGGTCTCGGTATAAAGTAGCCCATACATGCAAATGTGGTATGTTGGTTAGCCTTCATAACAGTCAAATATTTTTCATACATCCTTTTCCCATTTAAAAAATTTGCAAGCTTGAATTCTGATCTAGGAAGGATACATGCACTACTGGGTCCATGTTGAGTGGCCTGGATCTCGCACAAGCATGCCACTTTGTCATGTGAGAACCACTTGTGTTTGATGCTTGTCGATGGGCAATCTAGAATTAGCTTTCTTCTTTAGGACCTCTAATAGTTGGTATTCTTTTTAGTCAATTAATCAACTCTGCCTATTATAGTTATGCCCGAGCTGATCCCAAGCCCAGGTAAAGGATGGTTGATGCAAGGTAAACAGGTGGCCACAGAGCTTTTGCCAAGCAATAGTGAGAAAAAGAGGTCGACCTCTAATAGTCGGGAAAGGCTACGATGATGATAGGGCTGCAACTGGTCAACCCAAACCTGGTTGACCCAACCCGAGTTTGGGTCAGGTTGGGCGGTTTTTCAAGGTCCTCAGGTTGGAAAACGCCAACCTAATTTGAAATCGGGTTGGGTTTGGGTTGAGCAAATTCGTGTTGGGTTAGGTTGGGTTAGGAATAAATCGCATGCATTGGGTTCAGGTTGGGTTGAGTCAGGTTAGGTTAGGTTGTCTCAAGAATAGAAGAATTTGCATTGGGTTTGGGTTGGGCACATCGGGTTGGTATTTAGGTGGGCTCATGTAGTGGACAGTTCTAGAAACCTTATCAGTAGGTTCGGTCCTCTTGGGGTGGGGTAGGGTCGGGTCGGGTTGGATTATGTGATGGCATTTGAAGTCCTTCATGCCTGCCGATTGTTCGCTGAAATTCCCCAATGGGTCCTCAGTTCGTAAAGCTGGCATGATGAGTTAGCAGAAAACACATGTGAAATATGTATCGGATCTTCCCATACATATTCCACATGTGATTTGGGCCATGGAAAATTTGTAATCTGGGTACGATTCACCATTCCCCCCCCCCCCCCCCCCCCCCCCCCCCCCCCCCCCCCTCCCCGCCCCACCCAAACACTAGCTCAGCATTCCAGTTGACTCCAATTTCGCAGTACAAACCTATGTGGGCCGTAGACAAGACCACTTGTTTGTTGAAATAGAACCATTGGATGCTTTTCATTTCAAACTGTCCAACAGATGTCTGCCAAATCAATGCTTTTCATGTCTAACCGTCCAACAGATGTCCACAACATCACTAGTCAGATAATCAGATACGCTTTTTTCTTTTCCTTTTTTTCGTTCATGATGCATCTAAAGTGGGACCTGTAATTTGATTATTCAGTTTCAATTACTTATTATGACAAATATTCCACTTCTTAGCGCTAAAGCATCATCCACAAACTCTGTCAGAGTATCAAACACTTTAGATTTATAATTTATGGACGCGATTTAACTATTGCAGGGGGGCCTGAAAATAAAAGCTAGCACATTAACATTGATAACATTTCAACATCCACTCCGTCCACTCACTTTTGCATGTAAATTTAAGGATTAAACCCAAAATTAAAGCATATACGAAGGTCAAGTGGACCACACCATAGGAAGGAGTATGAATTGAACGTCTACTGGTGAGAAAGTTGTGGGATCCTCGTAAGCTTTGGATCAAGCTGATATTTGTGTTCTCCATTCATCCATTTTTGTGTGATCAAATGAACAGGTTGGATGACAAATAAACATCACTGTGGACCCTAGTGAGGTTTTAATGATGGAAATTATAATTCACACTGCTTCCTGTGTTGTGGTCTGCTTGAAGTTTGGATATGCTTCAATCTTTCGCTTAACCACTAAAATGAGTTGGAAAAACTAATGAATGGCGTGGATAAACACATACATTCTAGATGGGCCCATCAGAGTTACTCAATAGGAAAGCCAAAGTGAGGAGACAAATATGGAGTGGATTCCGGGCCATCGATGACTCGAAGACTGGTAGAAAGCGCGGAATGCGTCCGATCCCGTTAGGACGATGCAATGACCCGGCAGATGTGTGGGGGCCACCGTGATTTATCTATTTATCCATGCCGTTCATCCCTTTTTCTCGTATCATTTTAAGGTATGAGCTCAAAAATTGAGGTAGTCCAACGGTCAAGTGGATCACGAGTTCCACTGATGACGGAAGTGGGATGTGTGCTGCACGAATGGCAGGGATCTATAACACGTGTGCCACACACATGGATCTTGGACACATCGTCCGCTGACGTCACATGAAGGGCCGGTCCCTAAGTGGCGATCCTTCCTCCACATGGAAGACTCAATTGACAGCAGGCACATCGAAGGGTGGATGACCAGGAAACGAATCACGAGTTCCACTGATGAGGGAAGTGGGACCCCATTGATGAGTACTGAGTAACTCACTACGCAATCCGATTTCGGTAATTACCAGACGTTGGAGAATGTGTGGGGCCCACTATCAAGTGTAATTGACATGCAAACCGTCCTTTAGGATGGCCATCCACGTTGGCCCTAAAGTGCCACAACTCTCCACAACGCATAGCAAGCCTAGATGCAAAAATGCCACAGATCTCCACAACGCATGACTAGGGCTGTCAATGGCACGGATCAAGATCCGTATCCGATCCGTATCCGATCCGATTTAATCGGATTCGGATCAATAATCGGATAATCGGGTCGGATACGGATATCCAAATATGATCCGTTTAATATTCGGGTCGGATTTGGATCAACCTTGATCCGGCCCGTTAACGATCCGACCCGATAAAAAAATAAAAAAATAAAATAAAATAAAATAAAAATATATGAGAATCTCTCTTTCTCTCTCTCTTTCTCTCTCTCTTCTCTCGGATATCCGGTCGGATATCGGGTCGGATCATAATCGGATCGGAAACGGATTTCGAAAAATTTAATCGGGTCGGGTTCGGATCATATACTTGTGATCCGAATCGGATTCGGGTCGGATTCGGGTCGGATATATTCTTAATCGGGTCGGATTCGGATCATCACTGATCCGGCCCGTATCCGACCCGTTGACAGCCCTACGCATGACTAGGATGGCCCTAAAGTAATGTAAATGGGCCACCCTAGTTAATATTTTTCAATGTACGTGTAAATGAAGAGGCCTGAGAGATTTTTTAGACCTGAGGCTTGATATGGGCTCAGATCTTTTACTAATTTCTTTGGCATGTGATGCTGTCTAGTGGAAGTTTTTATTTTGTACAGCCCAGGCTTAAGTGTGGAGCACTATATTTAGGGGCGCACAATGGGCCTCCGATTGTGCTAAGCCTGTGGGCCAGCTGTCTAGGCTTGCTTCTCAATCAGGCTCGGCTGTACTTATTGGGTGGTACTTCAGTTTCAGCCTGAAAACAAGACCTGTTAAATAAAATGGGTCGATGGAGTGGTGCTCGGGCCTAATAACTCGTTGATGGGTGGGATCATGCACTACAATTCTAAACTCAATTAGCAAAATAGTTGAGGATCGGTGATGGGTCCATGGGCTGTAACTCGGGTTGGGATTTGAACAGTTGGTTTGTTTTGAAGTGAGTCACTAGCCCCAAACTAGTCTCACCCTTTGCCACTGTGCTTGAATTATGGATGTGTAAATTTTTTTGTCAAGGTGATGGATCCAAGCTTGCAACATTGCTGCTAGATTGATTAATAAACTAGCTTAAGTGGACCAGGCTGACCTGTTGGCTCTTTGGCTGGCTTGGCTTGGATTATCAGGCCTGAGGGCTTGGTTCAGATAAAAATTCAGGCCCGTTTCTCAACGGGCTAGGTTTGGACTGTCTACAATAGCCCATCAGTCCAGCGCATTAAGGTTTGCAAGGGCCATTTTGTAACACATACGATATGTAAAAAAAATCTCCATTTACTCCTCTCTCTCTCTCTCTCTCTCTCTCTCTCTCATTGGCTGAACATCTGACTAGGGTCCGTGGACCAAACTAACTATAACCATCGGATGAATCCATGTACTAAAAGTCTGCAATTATGATGGCCTCCATCTTGATTTCATACTTACTAGAATGCTACTAAGAACGTGACTAGATATAGTGGTACTGCTGAGGTTGAGCCGCTTGAGCTTGGGAGTGAATTTGCCTATAGCCACTACCGTTTCTTCTGTCAAGCGCAGACTGTCCAGATTAAGGCTAAACAGGCTCGGACAAGAAATTTCTGCAATCACTGCAATGGACACAGTGAACATCGATGAGTTTCAGGTACTTGCAGGTGCAGATTAGCTTGAGCTGCGGCTTCTGAGATGCGATCATAGTCTCGCATGGAGATTCACTCAATTGATGATCATCTAGCATGAAGTTTAACTGTTACCCAAAAAAAAAAAAAAAAGAGTCGTTAATGGCTTTAGCCACCTCCAATGAGTCGTGGGTAAGTAGGGGTAGGGTCAGCAAATGAGACTTGTGTTGAATGGAGCCTTCAATATAACAGGGGATCATCATTGGTCGACCTAATGCTATGGTCAGTTGATCCATAATACCATGGATATTGCAGATTGGTCAATGGACAATTTTGAAAAGGTTTGGGCAACCAACTTGGGGGCTCAAGTGATCTATCATATTTGAAAATATGGTGTAAACTCTTTGGACGTTTTTTAGCATGTTTGGGAGATTGAGGGATGGTCAAGGATGTTCATTGATTGACCAATCGACGGTCGGTTTCCGCAATTTTGTGCGGTTTTGCATGAGTTGTTTCTAATTTCAGTTATAAGCTATATAAGCGGGTGTAGTCGGGATTAGGGAAAAGGGCTAAAATGTGTATTAGGGTTTGAGAAAGTTTTGGAGAGAGAAAAGCTAAGGTTTTCTCTTATATACTTTGATTCAGGTAAGATTCATCTCTTGTAACTTCTGTTTTTCATAGTGCCTTGATATTTATGTGCTGTGTTTTTTTTTTTCCACATAAATTTGAATTGTCTCTTTTGTTCGTTTTTTCTTTTGCAATTGTGATTATCTTGGTTGATTCTATTCTGTTATTCCGCAAATCCCTAACAAGTGGTTTCAGAGCATACATTGGGAATCAGATTCGAATATGAAAGACGAAATATTAAAGGCGTTTAGCATGAAATTCGACGTAGAAAAGTATTCCAAAAAAAAAACAACATTGAATTATGGAAGGTGAAGATGACAGGCCTCCTAGTTCAGCAAAGATTGGAAGACGCGGTCCTTAAAAAGTGATTGGAAACTATAGAGGAAGAAGAGTGGAACAAATTTGATCAGTGAGTCATGAGCACAATCAAATTATGTTTGACCAATGTTGTCCATTACATTGTCATAAATAAGTTGACTATCGCTGGATTGTGGGCAAGGTTAGAGAGAACCTACAAGGCAGAAGGGTTGGATCGCTCTGAGCACAGTAACGTCTTCAATAAGCGTGTTTGCAAGTTGAAGTGTTGGAAGTGTTAGAGAGTGGGGCATGTGAAGAAGGACTATGAATCTTCTATAATTCGAAATGATGGGATTCAAGATAATCTCCAAGGGAAGCCAATTTAGTAGATTCTGGTGAAGGAATTAGTGGTTATAAGATGTGGTCAATGTCCAAGACCGGTGACCTCTATCATGAGTGGATTTTGGATATGGGGGTATTATATCACATGACACCTCATCAAAATTAGTTCATCATGTATAGTGAGTACGGTTGTGACCGAGTTCTTATGGGCAATGATCATGCTTGTAGGATGGTTCGAATTAGATCAGTGCATGTCAGGATGTTTTATGAGGTGGAGCATACTCTGACAGATGTGAGGCACATTTTTGAATTGAAGAAGAATGTGATTTATCTGGGAACTCTTGATGCAGTTGGATGCAGGTTCACCAACTAGGATGGTGTCTTAAAGGTTTAAAAGGGACACTCACAATTATGAAGGCACAGAGAAGCGACAATCTCTACAGGTTGATTAGGAGAACTATATCAGGTGGAGCAGCAACGAGTGTAGCGGAATCCATGTTGGCTCATATGTGGCGCGCGAACCTAGGCCATACGAGCGAGCGCGGTATGAAGGTACTTCTAAATTGATGTTTAATTCCTGCTTTTAAATCTTTTAACTTATATGTATGTGAGCATTACATGTACGGGAAATGGTTAAGGATGTCGTTTAAAATGGAAAAATAGAGTAGTAGAGGGGTGTTTGATTCTGTGTATGTGTGGGGGGCCATCACCCATGGTTTCTTATGGAGGATCATCGTGATTTGTTACGTTCATCGATGATTTACCAGAAAGGTGTAGGTTTATTTTATGAAGAAGAAATCTAAGGTTTTCACCATCTTCAAGCAGTGGAAGGCAAAGATGGAAAAGCGGGAAGGCGAAAGTTGAAAGTGTTAAGGACGGATAATGGTAGTGAGTTCACTTCGAGAACGTTTAATAAATATTGCAAGGATGAAGGGATTGTAAGGCATAACATAGTGTGCCACATACCATAGTAGAATGGTGTGGCTGAACTTATGAATCAGACTTAAAGAGGGCCCGAAGCATGTTGAGTAATGCTGGGTTGGGGAAGGATCTATGGGCTGAGGCTATGAACATGGTTTTTTATTTAATGAATTGGTTCCCGTCGATGGCGATTGATTGTATAATTCTAGAGGAAGTGTGGAGTGGCCAGGAGATAGACTACTCAAGGCTGCAGGTATTTGGTTGTGATGCTTACTCTCATATACCGTTAGTTGAGAGAGATAAGCACGACCAGAGGAAAAAAATATACCTTTGTGGGCTATAGTGATGGTGTGAAGGAGTACAAACTATATAATCAAGTCACGCAGATGAGGGTTCCTTGTTCCTCATGATGAACACAGGAACGAAGAAGTCAAGGATGATTGACATTGAAACAAGAAAGGTTGTGACACTTGAGAAAGCCAAGCCGTAAGGAGATGTACAGGAGCAGGTGGAGCTAGCAACCACCTATGAGAAGGAATCTACAAAGAGATCACAGATTAACGGTGAGATACAAAGACGACTACGATGTGCCTAGTAGTTATGCACGAGCTGATTCCAAGCTAAAGTAAAGGATGGTTAATGCAAGGTAAGCAACTGGCCACAGAGCTTTTGCCAAACAATAGTGAGAAAAAGAGGTCGACCTCTAATAGTTGGGAAAGGCTATGATGATAGGGCTACAACTAGTCAACCCAAACTCAATTGACCCAACCCGAGTTTGGGTTAGGTTGGGAGGTTTTTCATGGTCCTTGGATTGGAAAATGCCAACCTAATTTGAAATTGGGTTGGGTTGGGTTGAGCAAATTCGTGTTGGGTTTGGTTGAGTTGGGAATAATCGCATGTATTGGGGTTAGGTCGGTTGGGTTAGGTTAGGTTGTCTAAAGAATAGAAGAATTTAGATTGGGTTTGGGTTGGGCTTGGAATTTAGGTCGGCTCATGTAGTGGACAGTTTATAAACTAACATGTAGTGGGCAATTCTAGAAACCTTATCAGCAGGTTCGGTCCTCTTGGGGTAGGGTCGGGTCAGGAAGTGGACAGTTTATAAACTGCATGTTTCAACATGAAGCCGGCTCTCCATTTTTTTGTTTTCCAATATAATAGCAGGCTCATGCATTGTATATTAACTAGTCGATATTATGATCGACTGCCCACTAGATGTCAGCCTTCCTCTTTTACTTGTGCTCTTGGAATTAGCGACGTTGGAGGCTCACATTTAGTCTTATTGTCTTAGAAATTGCTTTTTGTATTCTCTTTTGAAATAAGAAGTATGGATCAATCTATCAGGGCATGTACCCGCAAACCGCTAGGGATGCATCTTGTAAATTTTTTGAGGCGAGGCTACGAATCTAGTATGTAGCCTAATAAATAGTTACGACACTAATGCCTACGGATGGGATACTGAAGCTACGAACTAAATCCATAGTTGGTTTCTAAAATTTGGCCCGTCCCTAATTTTTAGCAACCCCCCTATTTAGGAACGGTCCTAAATTGTTCCAGAACAGTTTTTCAACCATTCCTAATCAACAATTTTGGTGTAGTAAGACCTCAACACTCTAACCAGGCCCCTTTCAGGCAGAATTGTTTTCTGACACAATCGGCTTAGGTCATATAAAGCTAGACACCAACTTCTTGAGTCAAATTTGAGGGAGCTAAGGGAAATGAATAGTTGTTGATTCCACTTGATACAATTCAATCTTGAATCTGGTCTACTCTGTTTCCAGCATTTAAAACGACACACGTGGTAGCCAAGTTTTGTCTATCAAGTCAGTCCGTTGTCCTTGGAGGCTTGACAACCAAATCCGAGTGATTCTACGCTAGTGAACCATATATAGTTAACCTCCCTAAACATTGCCCACGTAGCAACTAGGTCTACCAGGTCTCAGTACTCCAACCAGGCCCCTTTCAGGCCGAATTTTTTCTGATGCATCAGCATAGGGTCCTACAGGCTAGACACAAATTTCGAGCCAAATTCGAGGGAGGTAAGGATATTGAACCATAGTTCACCAAGCTTAACACAATCCAATCCAGAATTTGGTCCACTCTGTTTCAACATCTAAATGAGTCGTGTGGCAGCCAAGTTTTTGCTCTCAAGTCGGTCGTTGTCCATAGAGGCTCAACACCAGTTTCAAATCAAATACGAGCAATTCCATGCCAGTGATCCATAATTGACCTCTCTAGACACTGCTCACACCGAACGGGGTCTGCCAGGCCCCTTTCGGGCCGAATTTTTGCTGACTCGTCAGTGTAGGTCATACAAGGCTAAACACCAATTTCAAGCCAAATCCGGCAGAAGTAAGAGTATTGAACTACCCCAATTGACACAATCCAATATAGAATCTAGTTACTTACTCCGTTTCAGATGCTAAACGATTTGCATGGCAGCCAAGTTTTTGCTGTCAAGTCGGTCGTTGTCCTTAGAGGCTCTAGACCAGTTTCATACTAAATACGAGCGATTCCACACCAGTGAACCTTAGTTGACCTCCCTTGACACCGCCCACGTCGCAACTGGGTCTACTAGGTCTCAGCACTCTAACCAGGCCCCTTTCAAGTTGAATTTTTGCTGACGCATCAGTTGAGGCCCTATAAGGCTAGACATCAATTTTGAGCCAAATCTGAGGGAGGTAAGGGCACTTTATCTAGTTGACCCCACTTGACACAATCTAATCCAAGAATCTAGTCTACTACTCTCCGTTTCAGTATATGAAAGGAGCTGCGTGGCAGCCAAGTTCTTGCTGTCAAGTCGAACGTTGTTCTTAGAGGCTTGGCACCAGATTCAAACCAAATCCAAGCGAGTTCATGCTAGTGAACCATAGTTGACCTCCCTTGACACCGCCTGCGCCCTAACTAGGTCTACCAGGTTTGAACACTACAAGAAGGCCCCTTTTGCGCAAGTTTTCGGGACACATCGACCTAGGTCTTACAAGGCTTGACACCAATTTCGAGCCAAATTTGATGGAGGTAAGGGCACAGAACCTAGTTGACCTCGCTTGACACAATCCAATCCAAAATCTGGTCTACTCTATTTCAGCATATAAAACGAGTTGCATGGCAACCAAGTTTTTGCTGGCAAGTCGGTCGTTGTCCTTGGAGGCTCGACACTAGTTTCTAGCCGATTCTGAGATAGTTAAGGCCTGTGAACGCTAATTTACGTT
Source organism: Liriodendron chinense (assembly GCA_003013855.2). Lineage (NCBI taxonomy): Eukaryota > Viridiplantae > Streptophyta > Magnoliopsida > Magnoliales > Magnoliaceae > Liriodendron > Liriodendron chinense. Next base: position 4,802 of record PVNU02001220.1, on the reverse strand, counting down.
GCTTGGCCCACCCGAGATAGAATCAGGTACACTCCATTTCGGTACTATATGGGCCCCACAATGATGTATCTGTGGTATCTGTGTCGTTCATCCATTTTTGTAGAGCATTTTCGGCCATGGCAGTAAGATAGAGCCATATCCACATGTAAGGTCAGCCCCACTAGAAGGAAACATTGGTGATTGAACTCTGGTATGCCCATTGAATCACTGTTGATTTCTTGTGGTGGTCCACATGAGATTTGCATCTACCTCAATTTTCGGCTAATAACTTACAATGATATGACAAAATATATGGACAGATTCGATGTCCACATACATGGTGGTCGGACCCACAGAGTCTCACTAATCATGATTGTTCGTTGTGTACTGATGAAACAGAGAATCAATAATGTGGAGCATTTGCTAGAAACTTAATTAGGTGATACTGGACTAAACCATTACAGTGCGACCCTTACCGTTGGGGCCCACATTGATGTATTTATTCTTAATCAATGCCGTCCATTTGTTTTTTTTTTTACATTATTTTAGGGTATTGTCCTAGAAAAAACAGGGATACATTTATCAAGTGGACCATAGGATATGAAACAGCCGTGATTTACTGTTGTGGCCACAAAAGTTACCGATAAAGACTATGTTTTCTTTTTAACTTCATTTAATGATGTATAAACAGTAAGTAAATATTTACGAGAGCAATTTAAAGTTTTTTAATGGCACAACACGTCTCCACTAATATCTAGATTACTGTCCACCTGACATTTACATCTTTATAATTGTTTGCCAAATCCACTAAAATGACTTTTAAAAACAGATGGATGGAGGTGGATACAAAATACATAATCAAGGTGGGCCAAACACAAAGGGGTAAGACCGTCTTAGTATGATAACAGGTGTAGCTAAAATGATCTTGTCACAGTAGGCGCACTTTTAGTGGGAACATACGTATGCCACACCATGTCTGATCTTCATGATCCATACCATCCAACTAAATTTGCTGGAAATATCTAAAATGTTCAAGTGGATCGAAATATAAGGTGGACCTGTGCAGGCATATGACTTTTAATGATCCACAAACTACACACTTTTAATGCTTCATACGACCCGCCAAGCACTTAGATCGGCATCAATTTTCAGACCATGACCAAATTGGATTTGAGCAAAAGTGTGGACGGTGTCAATCTCTCACTTTAATGATGGTGGGCCCCATTTTTTATTGTAAAGATAGAATTACAATAGTAACCCTGTATTAACATTTCTAATGGCATAATTGTAATAATGGATGTCAAAATCTACAGGTTTCGGGTATACAGTGGCAATGCAACACGAGGTCGCGAGTAATGATTTTATTATGGTAATGAAGAAAGTACCCCTTAACAGAATAGGATAAGTTATCCACAAACGTTTGTAAGAGAAAATTTTTGCCACACGCATTAGGTGTATCAATGACCCACCAGTGTTGTATCCACGCCATTCCTCCATTTGGTGAGATCATTTTAGGCTATAACACCAACAATGTGGCAGATCTAAAGCTCAAGTGGACCTAGAACAGAAAATAGTGTGGATTGAACGCTAACCATTAAAAACTTCTTGGGGGGTCACTTGAGCTTCGGATCTGCCTCATTTTTGTTATCATGCCCTAAAATGATTTCACCAAATGGATGGACGGCGTGGATACAACACATACATCATGTTGGGGTCATTGCTACACCGTTGTAGCTAGCTTAGCTAACTCGTGGGTGTAGCAAAAGAGAGCGGATTAGGTGAGACCCCGGCCTCACTCAAGAGGGTGCCGCCCTTGCCATGAGTTACCGTGGGGCCCACCTTGATATACTTATTATGTATCCACGCCGTCCATTCGTTTCTCCAAATAATTTTATCACATTATACAAACGTTGAAACAAATTCAATTATCAGGTGGACTATACTATAGGAAACAATGTTTATTGATCATTAATGGATCACACAAGTTTTGGATGAAGCTGATATTTTCTTTTTCCCTTCATCTAGTCTTATGTAGCCTTATCAACAAATTGGATGGTAAATAACACTACAGAAACATCAAGGAGCACCCTAAGAAGTTTTTAACGATAGAATGGTCAATCACCACGGTTTATTATGGTATGGTCTACCTGATAATTTGGATATGCTTCATTTTTTAGATAATGCCCTAAAATGATACGGTGAAATGGATAGACGGCGTGTATATATAATACATACATCAAGGTGGGCCATACAGCAAACCCATGGTAAGGGCCGCACCTTCTTGGGTGAGGTCGGGGTCTCACCTAATCCGCTTTCTTAGCAAAAGTTTTCTCCCTTGGTAGAGGATCCGACCTCTGAGAGCGGATTAGCTGTTACCAGAGAACAACTTTTCTTTTTTTCAAAAGAAAGGCTATATATTGAAGGAGGGAAAAGAATACATAGGCAATGGGGTGGAGTCCACAAAAAGGCCCGACTCCGCCTATCATATGATTAGGAACACAACCTTACCCTATGCTCGAATCCAAGTGCATCCTAATATTACCAATTCCTGTTTTGTTAAGGACAACCGAGCCCCGAATCAGCCTAGGAAGCTCTCCTTGAGCGTTATAGATTCTATCAGGATGACCGGCACTAGCTAACCTCGCCAGCCCATCCGCAACTGAGTTCCCTTCACAATAAATGTGCGAGAAACTCAGGTTGAGTTGGCTACGCTTGAGCTTAATATTTCCTAGGTAGTACCAGATGGACCATGGGCAAGAGTCGCTTGGCTTAGATAAGACATCCACGACCACTTTAGAATTAGTTTCAACTACAATATTAGATAGGCCCATACCTGCGCAAATCTCTAGACCATCCGCCATAGCCCTAGCTTCAGCTACATTGTTCGAGACCTGCCCGTAGGCCTTGTGGAAGGCGAAAATTATCTTCCTGTTGTGATCTTTACAAACACCCCCACCTCCTGCCTCGCCTAGGTTGCCTCTAGAGGATCAATCCACATTAAGCTTGAAACTTCCTTTCTCGGGCTTCTGCCAGATCACCACTTTGCATCGAGCCTTCCGGGTGAATGTAGTGGAGGTTATCCCCATGGTCTCCAATGAACCTGCCTCAATCCTCGAGCTCAAACCACTCCCTGGGATAGTGGGGCTTAGCTCTCTAAGCCAACAAGACGTTTTAAGAATGATCTGGTTAGCGGACATTTCCCGACCCTCGAATCTAGACTTGCTTCGGCTAAGCCAAATCTCCCAGTAGATGATGCATGGAACTAGCCCTCGCATGTATTTGAACTTGAAAGATTTCTTGGCCTTGCTGATCCAGTGGGAGATCCTCTACTGAATCGAATGGCTAGAAATAAGAGGCATGTCAAACCACATACCAAAATAGGCCCATACCTTCTCAGCTACTTTCCCATGGAAGAATAGATGATTTAAATCTTCTTCTTTACTAGAGCTTCAATCAGAATGCAAAGGCTGGTCTGGGCTCCCTCTGCTGCTAGTACAACCCTCAGCATTATTAGCTCGTTGTCTAACCTCTTGATGATGATCAGGTCTGTCGTTGTGCACCCTGGAGGCTGCAACAGTCTTGCTACCCCGTATTACCCTCCACATTTCTCCCATTTTGCTCCTCTTGAAGGTCACGCTGATGCAGCTGAGCAGGGATCCCACTTGTCTCAACACGATGATCAGGTCGAGAAAGATGATCGGGTGTCCCCGTTGGGTCCACTTGTCAGCAGTTGAGGAGTTGATATCTATAATAAAATGTTGATCTTGAGGTTGATCTATCGAACCACTATGATGGCTGCCAACTCTGTTCTGATTGTGAGACAGGACCCCTGAGAGCTAGAGATCTCAATGCAACATTCACATTTGGATGGAAAGGAGAACTCCAAATCTTCGGACAGCCAAGTCGACTGGAACAGCTTTTGCGCAAGATTTTCCAAGCGAAAACTCCAATCTTTGGAGGAAGGACTTTGTCCCATAACCACTTAGCCAGTCATACTTCTGCTCCCTACAGCGAATACCATCCCAGGTAGATTTGATAGAGAAGGAGCCCGAAGTTGTCAGCTTCCAAGCTAACCTGTCGTCCCTGTTGGATAGCTGAATAGCACACTCTTGAACAATCTGTTTAGCAAGCGATGGGAGGATCTCTTCTAGCTCATTGAGGTTCTAGTAGTGAGAGATCTCTAATCTTTCTGTCTTTAAGGCAAGGCAGAATGGCTCTTATGGCTGCCCCTGCAAGCAATCCGTACCCGGTCCAATTATGGAACCAGAAGCTGACTTCTCCTAACCCAATCATCTAATGAGAATGATGAATAGAAAAGAGAAGTCGCTTAGCAATGTCCTTCCATTGGGAAGAACTATCAGCCCCAACTGAACCATTCTTATCAATGAAATTCTTTAAGTACTTCGTCGAGAAGAGATTAGAACATACGGATCTACCAATCAGCAGGTTCCAGCCCATCTTAACGCGAAGGGCCTGCATGATCCTCCACTCTCCTAATTCCCAATCCACCCTCAAGCAAAGGAGCACAAATTCTAGACCAACTGACCCAATGCTTCCTACTGCCTCCTTTGTAGATCCCCAAAAGAAGTTGGCAAACGCTTTTTCCATTTGATAACAGGGAACAGCTTAGTGGGTGTTAACCATGTGGGCCCATATTGATGTATTTTTTTATATATCCAAGCCGTCCATCTGTTTTTAAATTTCATTTGAGGATGTGATACCAAACCCTAAAAGATCCAATTCTCAGGTGGACCATACCACTAGAAACAGTGATGAATGACTTTAAAAACTTTTTGTGGGCCAAAAACATTTTGGATCAGATG
>PVNU02001219.1:0-108998 GCA_003013855.2 Liriodendron chinense | reverse complement strand
ATTTTTAAAACTTAGGGCAAACCCCCCCCCCCCCCCCCCCACCCCCCCCCCTCTCTCTCTCTCTCTCTCTCTCTCTCTCTTTTCTTCTATTCGATTTTCTTCTCATTTCTTCCAAAAGATCTTCACACAAACCCTCATCTCTCTCTCTCTCTCTCTCTCTCTCTCTCTCTCTTATCTTTTTTCTCTTCCCTTTTCATTTCTTCCAAGGAGACAGAGACTAGAGCAAAGCTCATGGATCATCTCCGTTCTAGAAGAATTTAGGAATGGTTTGAAGTTGTTCGTAATTTTTAACAATGCCCTTTTTAGGAACAGTCATGAACCATTCCTAAATTCTTCCAGAATGGTTTTCAACCGTTTGTAATAATTGATTTTGGTGTAGTGCTCACTTTCGAGCAGAGAGGTGTACATACGAGGACCCTCAAGATGGATGGATTGGATCTTATACCCGTTGTTGGGGCTTAAAATCTCATCCATGATAAAACAACATATGACGGTCCATTTATGACGATCCAGATTGATTCCAAGATTGAAAAAACACCCAAAAAATGTGATCGGACGCCAGTGCAGCCCTAAACAGCGCAGTCGTGACCAAAATCTATGAATGATATTTTGGAGTAAAACTAGACATGCGTATTGCCGCCAAATGGTCCGGAATATCCGAAAACCCTTAACCAGCAAGTTTGAAGGTCGCACGACACATATCCTTACCTGCGCACCTCGAAATGTGTTTTACCCCTATGTGGAGCTGACTAAAAAGTCTAAAAGCCTACAAATACTATTTCAGAAGGAAACCGGACATATGTATTGCCTCTAAATGATCCAAAATGTCAAAAACCCTTAACTTCTGAATTCGAATGTCATACGATGCATACTTTTACCTATGCACCGTGAAGTACATTCTGCCCCTATCGGGAGCTGACCGAAAGGTCCGAAACCTATAAATGATATTTCAGAGTGTATCTGGATGTGCGTATTGCTGCCAAATGATCCAGAATGCCTAAAAACCTTTAACACCTGAATTTGAATGACGTACGATGCATACTTTTACCTGCGCACACTGAAGCGTATTTTGCCTCTATTTAGAGTGGACCGGGAGAGTCCAAATTGGTAATGAACTACTAAAATTCACAGCAATTGATCATCCGTACCCGGACTCGTTCATTCAATAGCCTGATGAGAGGCATAAAGTGTTTTGGCGTCAGTGACTTCGGCCTTCGAAAAGGTACCTATCCTTTGGAGCGGACAGTCGTAGCTTGAAAATTGAGAAATATTCTAAGTATGGGACTACATGCATACACCAATAGCAGGACATGCACACAAGAGGAGCGACATGCGCACATGCCCCTACCACATGTGCATGGGAGCTCAACTCCCCTTCCTTCCAAATACTAAGTCTCCAAATTTTGTTAAGTGTGGGCACATGCGCCCACCAAGGGGGGGGCACATGTGCCCACACTGGGAGATGCGCTCATGCTCATAACACATGTGCCTGCTCCCTCTCTCCCAAATACATGCGCTCAACATTTTTTCATTTTTTTGGACTGAGGACCCGATTAACCTATTATAAATAGTAGGTCGACCTTGATGACTAGAGAGAGACTTCTTCATTCGGAGAGGACGCCAGAGCGACGCAAGAGGTAAAAACCCTTGCCGGAATCCTCGCCAGAAAGGGCAACATGCGCCCATCACCCTTGTCAGAATCCCTCGTCGGAAAGGGTTACATGCGCTTATCTCTTTGAAACCCGAAAAAAACCTAAAATTGGTTAAATAGTTGAAAATCCACACTTTCCAAGAGGGACATGTGCCCACTCCCTTGGCTGCTTGAAAAACACAAAAATTTGGCTAAGTGCCATAGGCACATGCGCTCACATCTCCACCCCAGGCGCATGTGCTATGCCACATGCGCCCGAGAGGGGGACTTCTCCTCTCTCCTTCTCCATCTTGGAGACATGCGCCTATGAGGGGGTCACATGCACCCACCTCATTGCACATGCGCCCACCACCCTAGCTACATGCGCCCGAACGGTCTTCCCGTGCCTGGGAGTTCCATGGTGTGGCCCGCCTCTCCATTGCACTATCACTCCTGGACACACATTGCCATGCTCTATCCATCCCCCGGATCGGATCTTCCAATGGTCAACATTAAACGGCTCGAATCAGTGATTTGATAAAAAAATGACCAACACTTAGCCAAATTCGCAAGTATGAAAATTCCCCTGAAAGAGTATAAATCAATCGAAAGTGGGTAAAACTATGCGAAATTAGACCGACGCCAAGAAGGAGACTTGATTTCTCCATGGTATGAAATACCGTAATAATGCACCGTAATGACGTTATTCGCTCTCCTAATCATCGAATATCCTGATTAAGCAGTAAACAAACCCAATACTTAGTCATTTTCAGCCTTGGGAAGTGCCCTGTTGGCTTAAAGATCGACTGACACAGAATAAAACTAAACGCAATCTCACCGACGCCAAAGTAAATTTAACATCCTCATGCTACAAGGAAACTAAATCAAGCACTTAAGGGATACCGACCCCCATCGTTTATCAAATATTGGCATAAATGGGCATATATTAGACCCGATATTTAGACATTTACAAGTCTCGAAAGTATGCGATCTAGTCCGTCAGACTTGAATCCTCGAAGGAACCTGGCTCGATACAACTTATTCGATCCCGTATCGATTATCAGAAGTATACAGAAGAAGGAATGTTCCCGAAGATGAGTCACTGGACTCCAAGATTGAACATATTTACTTTGTATTCATGTACTATATAAGCTTTATGCATCCCGAATAAAGGTCCGAGGCTAAACCTAAGGGACTATGGTTACCACGAGAAATCGAAATCAAAAGAGTTCCAACAACGATCAAAATGTCCTGCTATGGACTGCCATTATAAAAGCAAGTCGATGCCCTACCCATCCACAATGGGATCTGCTGGTTGAGTTGATGAGGCAGTTGCGAAGCATCATCTCACAGTCAACCGTCATAAAAATACAAGAAGAGGGCTCTGAGTCGTACCATCTTGAGGTCACCCATCATAAAAATACGGGAAGAGGGCTTTGAGTCGCGCCTTCTCCAGGTCACCCATCATAAAAATACAGGAAGAGGGCCTTAGGTCATGCAGGCCAACAGTTGATGCTCGTGTACTCCAGTGGTCACCTGTCATAAAAATACGAGAAGAGGGCTCAGCGTTGCACCACTCAATTAAAATTCTCGATTAGGCAGTTGCAATGCGTCTTCTCAAGGTCACTAGTCATAAAAATACGAGAAGAGGGCCTTGGGGTCATGCCGACCAACAGTCGATGCTCGTGTACTCCAGTGGTCACCTATCATAAAAATACGGGAAGAGGGCCCAGCGTTGCACCACTCGATTAAAAATCCTGATAGTCCTTCAACCTGAACAATCCGAAAGAAAATGGGACATAGACATCCGCCTTATCCAAAAACGTGGCTCAGTCCATAGCAAGAAAATAAATAGGTCACTACGATCGTGAACTCAAAGACCATCATCTTTGATGACTCAGTCACCTGCTTGATCTATCTGGGCCTTTTCTCTAATACTCCATCTATTATACAAACATTATTCATAGTGGAGTTTTGTTGCTTTGTGTCGTGGTTTTCTCCCGCAAGGGTTTCCACGTAAAAATCTGTGTTCTCTATGGTGTGCATGATTTACATTGATATTTTCTCATTTGCTTTATTTGATTTATCTACGACACTTGCATACATTTACTTTTACCTTTTAATCAAAGGTGATCATCCGTTGATGTAATTAAGGACTCGTGATCAATATCACAACTTGGAATGTAAAAGATCTCAGAATCTTTGGTATAAAATTTGCTTTGCGATATCTCTTCTCGTGTATACTTTGTGAATGCTTGTGATTGTCTATGAATGTCTTTATACTCATAAATCCCCCTAGAATAAGGAACCACAAGAAAAATGCCTTGTGCATTTATTAGTTTTAACACCTGTGTTGTAACAAGGCGCATGTCTTGGTAACCTAAAGGAGCCATGCATCAATTGCTCAAGCTTTGGATCTTAGGTGTAGGCCTGGTCTAGGGGCAATGTCAGGGCCCAAAGTCCTTATTTATGTTAGTGCACTTTTTTGTGGCATACTAGTGCACTTTATTTGTCAATTATGTAGGTTAGTGAGTCTAGTGTCGGTTAAGCTTAAAGAAGATGAAGACCGAAGTCTCAAGTGGACCTATTGCATCAAGGAAGAAGAAACAGGTAAAAGAGATGCCTTCGTGAGGTTTGAACCTTGAACCTAAACCAAAACCCAAAACCCCTAGATGACCTTGACCCATTAGGCATACTTATAGTCATTCTATATTGGCCTTAGGTGTCCCAAAAGACCACCCCAAATAATGGCCATAGAGGTTGCCCTTGTTGCTGTAAAACACAACTCATACGGCATGCAAAGCAGGCCTGCCGACCGGTTCGGACCCATGACTGATCGGTTGTCAAACTCCAAAATGGGACAACAAGCATTGCTTGATCCCAGGCCTTAATTCGACCGGTCCAACGAATGGTCGTGACTGTTGAGCTCCTAAATTATACATATTCTAGCCACTACATCACATTATATGCATGATTTACATGTTTAAAAGTCCTATCTAATGCGTGTTTTATGGTTGTAGAAATGAGAGAGGGATTTCACCTAATTGACGACTAAAAGATTGCATTTAGAGGCCCTTTAATGATGTCCAAGGGTGGGCTAAAGAAGAAAGAAGAAAGAAAGAGAGAAGAGAGTGAAAGAAAGTTTTGAGAGAGACTAGACCGGTCAAGATTGATCAGCCAAGAAGGCCACGACCGGTCGGCCATGAACTAGCCCTCCTTGCACACTCCCTGGACCAGACCCAGCCATGTGAAGGCCATCCCTCCTGCACTCTCTGTACATAGCCCAGACAGGTCTGACCGGTCAAGACCGGTCAAGATCGGTCGGCCAGTGTATTGCTGCATGATTCTAGTAGCTTCTCATTGAAGCTTCGATTTGGGCGCAACTGCGTAAGTAGCTGCGAATTTTGAAAGCTTCTGAGGCAGTAGAGCCTCTCCATTATAAAAGGAAACCTAGGTTTCGTTCCTAAGGCATCATAAAAAGCTTGGGACTTTGTGGGAGGTGAAGAGGATCGTCTTGCAACGTCTACAACTCTCTCGAATCCGATTTTTCTTGTTTTTCATTATTTTTAGTTGAAGCATGATAATGCTTGGCTAGAACCTCTTAGCTAAGGCTAAGAGGTGAAGCTTGTAGCTAGTTATCCTATAGAATTCGTTTGATTCAATCACTCTACTTAAAGTTTGGATTTTTAAGTTCTAGTTTGAATAAAGTTGGTATTTTTGGATGTTTTATGAGAGTTCATGTGCTTCGAACATGGGTTCCTTGCAATTCTCTGATATTATCATGTTTTGATTAATTATACTCGAATTGTAGTAACCCTAGAGCATACCATAATCCATTGACATGGTTATTACTTCGAAGGCTACATATTTAAATTCTATGTGCTTCATTAAAACTAAAATCTTATTCTCTTACTTGAGTGGGGATTGTTTGTATTTGAATGCTAAATCTTCCAACTAGAAGAGAGATAGAACTTCAATTCTAGTTGTGTTTATGCTTAGATGAATGAATTCACATGGGACTATTACAAGTGGATCCTTAAGGCTTTAGTTTTGTTAATTACAGATTTTTACAAAGTTACTGTTTTAAGTTAGTTTTTGAATTTGAAATCTAAAATTGCTGAGATTGGAGTTGCTATAATAATTTGAATTAGTTTACCCTAATTCCCTGTGGATCGACCTCGGTCTTACCGAGATTATTACTACATCGCAGCCTTGCACTTGAGTCGAGCGAACAGTGACTGACCTAGTAAGGATAGCAACCAAACTGTTGTATCCAGGCTAATCCTACCAGTCGGTCCTTTATATTTGACCGGTCGTGGACCCCTGGTTGATCGGTCTCGACCGGTCGGCTATTAGTCATTTTCAGACTGTTTTCTATCTGTTGAAGCTTTGTTTATAAAACGGTTTGGCTCGATTTTGTGAAAAAAGGAAAGAGATTTTAGTGCATTAGAAGCCACCATCATTACCCATACCATTAACATCTAATCCTAAGCATTCCAAGCTATCTTCTTTGTGTTTGATCATAAGATGGAGCATTCAAAGCTCATGTGAAGATGGACTTGCTCTCTCTTGATCTTTAAATGTTTTAGGCACCTTGACCATAGGTAGATCCTTTGTCTAAACCTCTCTAAAGATCCTGTTAGGTAAAATTCCTCTAGGCAACCAACTCTTACTAGTTGTAGAGAATTCATACCATCTCTTATCACCTTGGGCATCTTAAGAAAATAAAATGCAAGACGATTGATCGGTGGAGCTAAGGCATTGGCAATGCACCAGCAACACGATCGGGGGAGCATCGAGGAGCTAATTGAAGCATGGGAGAGCGTAGATCAAGCAACCCAAGAAGGCGTTGATCAAGGGGCTCATCTGACAAGTAAGTTGTCAATTTGAGAGTCTGGTTACACTCCTTTCTCGTGGAGGATTGAGTATGAAAGTTTGGATTTACAAACTCGATCAAGTCTCCAGGGGAGCCTCTGACGGGAGAGTACGCTAGGTTCTAAAATTGTAACTGAAGGGTAGGGAGGATCTTTGTCAAACTCCTGAATTGGATGAAACCATAAACATCTTGGTTGAGAGATGAACTAGTAAAATCTTCGTCATAGGTTGGGAGGAACCTTGTCAAATTCTTCGGTAGGGTGGAACCAATTTGAAATACCTAGGTTGAGAGGAACCTAATTTAAACTCCCTAGTAAATGTCGGTGTGCTCAAGGGATGAGTACTTGAACCGAGAGTAGAGTGGACCCAAAGTCGAGCCACTATACATGTTTGTGTTTGTGATTGATTCGAGCACATTGTTATCTTAGCATTGTATGTTTAATTGCTTAATTATGAATGCTTGATAAGAATTATTGTTAGGCACTATTTAGGCACATTCACACACAAGATGTACTTTCACCAAGTAGTATAGACTTGATCAGCTTATATGATCCATTCTTATATAGTCTACATAGGTTGCATAGATTAGGTTCTTGATTGGTTAAATCATTTGATTATCTATGCATGCTTTGGCTAGGTTATTTATATGTTTATCATATGCTAGTCTTGTGATTGGACCCACTTAAGCTTGGAAGCTAAGTGTTCTTGCTTGATTAGTTTATAATTGCTAATTAGTTTAATTAGGCAAGATGTTTTTAAAGAGATTTTTAAACGGTCTTAATTAACATCCCGCCTCTAGGACTTAGCTATAATTCTAGTAGCTCCGCTCTAAGCTTCTGCACGTCTAGCATCTCAATTGTTATCTAAAGATGCAATTTCAATTTATTCCCAATTTGCTATAGCCAGATTTAATGGATGGAAGTCGTCACCTATTGAACAAAATATCAAAAGTAGATACTTATAGATCAACAAAAAGAGATTATGAGGATCAAGAGACATCTCCATCAGGGACATGCATCCCACATCAGGAGGAATGAGAGGTCACAAGTCTTGTATTGGCCTGAAAACCTACGCATGACTGAAACCCTAAAGACAATTATTCTTCTAGCGATATGTACATGGTTGAAGGATACAGGCCACACATACGCAAAGCTTTTAGAAAGAACGAGCAAGCTAACATAACGCTAAGGCAGTGATGTGTATTGACACATGGCAACATATGCTTGGCCGTCTGCATTTGAAAACCAGTCAGCCGTGCAGTGAGAAAGAAAAGTCGTCAGGAATTAGAATCATAGTAGGACAAGATTACTAGTTGATTGGTTAAATAATCCTATAAGTTAAGGAGACCATACACAAATCCACTGTCTATCCAAGTCTATAAACGTAGCAGATAATGAAGAGCTCCAAACCCTCTCTAGTCCAAACAAATGCATCTCCTATTCAACACAGTACTGCCTATCTTTTCTTTTACGACCCGCATGGATGCTGCTGATCTTCCATTTTATACATTTTTTAGCCTATTACATCACATTACATGCATTGTTTGTATGCTTAAAAAGACCCATCTAATGCTTGTTTTGTGTATGTAGGAATGAGAGAGAGAGAAGTCATGAATTTGTTGTTAAAAGGGTCCTTTGGAACTATATTGAAGACATTGAAAAGAAGCCATGAAGAATCAAATCAGAAAGACCTGGATCGACTAGAAGAAAAGAGGAATTCAACATTCATATCAGAAGGCCACCGGGTGCCCGCCCATCATATGGTCGAGTGCCCGAAATTGGAAGGAAATATGTTGCACCTACTGGACACTTTTGGACCTGATCGGGCGTCTAACCGAAATATGGTCGGGCTTCCGATATTCAAAGTGAATTTCATCAAAACCCTACTGGACTAATTGAAGTATGGTTGGGCACCCGACCAACACCTGACTGGGTGCTTGACCAACGTCTGATGACCGATGTAAGTGCGTAAATTGTTACGCAATCTAAGGCGGTTCATGATTTTTCCTATAAAAGGACACCTTGGCATCCTTGCTAAGGTATCCTAAAAGAGTTCTAAGTTCGTGGTGAGCAAGGGAGATCATCGTGGAGCGATTGCAACTCCTCAAACTCTGATTTTTCTAGTTTTCTATGCGTTCAATTAGTTTTTCTTTTATTTTTAGTTCAAGTATGACAATGCTTAGCTAAAACCTCTTAGCTAAGGCTAAGAGGTGAAGCTTGTAGCTAGTTTTCATATTTAATTTGTTTAATTCAAGTACATTTACTTAAAGTTTGGATTTTTAAGTTCTAGTTTGAATAAAGTCAAAAATTTTGGATGTTTTATGAGAGTTCATGTGCTTCAGACATGGATTCCTTGTAATTCTCTGAGATTATCATGCTTGGATTGATTAGATTCGAATTGTAGTAACCTTAAAGCGAGGGTTGTCAATGGCACGGATGATGATCCGTATCCTATCCAAATCCGCTCTGATTTAATCAGATTCGGATCAATAATCAGATCATCGGGTCGGATATGGATACCCAAAGATGATCCGTTTAATATTTGGGTCGGATTCGGATCAACCTTGATCCGGCCCGTTAACGACCCGATTGAAAAAAAAATAGCCGTCTCCTTTGTCTCTACTCTCGACGCACGAGCATCTCTCTCTCTCTCTCTCTCTCTCTCTCTCTCTCTCTCTCTCTCTTCTCTCTCTCGGATATCGGGTCGGATCATAATAAGATCGGAAACGGATTTCAAAATATTTAAACGGGTCAGGTTCGGATCATATACTTGTGATCCGAATCATATTCGGGTCGGATATATCCTTAATCGGGTCAGATACAAATTATCACTAATCCGGCCCGTATCCGACCCGTTGACAGCCCTACCTAAAGCATACCATAGTCTCTTAGCATGATTGTTACTTCAAAGGCTACATGGTTGAATTCTATGTGCTTCATTAGAACTAGAATCTTATTTTTTGACTTATGTGGGATTGTTTGTGTTTGAATACCTAATCTTCCAACTAGATGAGAGATAGAACTTCGAATCTAGTTGTGTTTATGTTGGGATGAATGAATTCACATGGAACTACTATAAGTGGATCCTTAAGGCCTTAGTTCCATTAATTAATAGATTTTTGTAAAAGTTACTGTTTTTACTTAGTTTATGAAATCCAATTTCAAAATTACTTAAATTGAAGTTGCTAGAATAATTTGAATTGGTTTACCCTAATTCCCTGTGGATCGACCTCGGTCTTACTGAGAATTATTACTACATCATAGCCTTGCACTTGAGGCGAGCGAACAGATGCTCATCTTACTCTAGTTTAGTTTAGCATCTCTAATTCTATTTAGCATAGTGATGTGGCAAGTCCAGTTCGATTAGCATAATTTTATTTTAGTTTCGATCCACTTCTATCCAACACATCGCTATAGCAAGTCTGGATTAGTTTAACTCTTTTTCCATGACATTGCCGTTGGATCTCAAATCCTTAAGTCTTTACTTAATGATTTCACCAAGGCACGACCAATTGTCCAAACTACAATCATCTCTCGACTGTCAAGGTTCAAATGGTAGTCAATCATCCATGGCCGCTTCACCCACTTGAACTACCATTGGTAATCTTTCCTCTCAAGTTTATTTATTTACTTGCTAATTGTACTACTTTTTCATTAATTCAATAAAATCGGTACTTGGACTTATTTATTACTTTGAGTATTACATTTTTGTTAAACAATACAAGCTATTACTAGTAAAATAGAAAGTTGTTGCTTCCAAAGCAAAAAGAATTCATCTAAAGGACTAACCCTCCCCTTCATAGATTGCTTGATTCCTTATAATCGATAGCTGGGTAGACGACCAATCTTCTCAGATCCAGTCTTATTTTGTCTATTTCGACACATGGGTTCACAAGCGTTTGGTTCGATTTGAGTCATATTCAGCTTTGGCACGCTTGAGACATACATACACACGGCACGCACAATCAAATCTTGGCCAAACACTACAAGTGTGGTTGTGTGTCCAAATTGAAGCTAACATCATTTTTTGACTCGTCTAGTGGGAAATGATGTGCTAATATTAGTTTAACAGCCTAGCAACATGGTTAATTAACAAGCAGAGATATCAAAGGTTAGTAATCTTTTAGATGTTATGGAAGATCCATAAGCACGACAAGACGAGCCTGTCTAGGCTGACCAGTGATGTAAAAGTGGGATCTTCCTCTCATTATAACGTTTCAACGGATAACATTGCAGAGGCCTTTCACAATGTGTAAGTTAGCCTGCAATAGATCTCAGGTAAAGTTTTCAACAGGCTAATGGAAACCTCCCAATGCCGATGGCCCCGCCAGTTGTAAATCCCATGGTGTAGAGACAGCATGTGGTCCCACAACTATGACAATTAGGCCGTGAGGATGTTGCTGATATCATTCAACAAGTAGTTAGTCAACCTCATGACTGAAAGGCCTTCAAACCCATATATCATAAAAGCTTACTCTGAATGGGTTGATCATTATTTCAAGCTACCTAAAGGGTATAAAGTCCCAGAGTTCATATTTTCTTAGGAGAAGGTGGCCCATCGACCATCGAACACATCGGCCGCTTCGCCATGTAATACACAGAAGTATCGGCCAATGAATTCTTGAAACTGTTGGCTTTACAAAGCCTTGGGAGAAATTCTAAAACAAGTAGGAAGAAAAAATAAAGTACTCTAGTGCTGAATTTTTTTATTGAGTGTGATTCAAATGACTACACATTTCACTTATTTATAGATTCTTAGATAGACATAACTCATTGGCTGTTACAAGACTCTTCATTCTCCTATTGGTCACATGTTACAACTCTTTCAATGAGACCCTTGAGAATATCAAAGGTTGCTGAAAACTGCTGGGTCATTATTTACTGTAATTTGTTGAAACTGTTGAGAAATTGATGATGTAACTGTTGAGAAACCAAAGGTTTCTGTAACAGTTGCCTTTTGGTTTACTACTTCCATCACTCCCCTTCAAACCAAAACTGACTTCATTCTAAGCATTGATCCTAGTTGTCTGAATGCATCAGTTGGCAATGTCTTGGTGAATATGTTAGCGACTTGTTCAGTGGTGTGACAGTACTCCAATTTTACCACTTTCTGCTTCACTTGATCTCTAAGAAAATGGTATCGAGTATCGATGTGCTTATTCCTTCCATACTGTACCGTATTTTTGGAAAGCTCGATTGCCTACTTGTTATCCACATATATGACTGTGGTCCTTCTTGCGAATGCTTCAGCTCCTTTAGTAGATTTATCGACCAAATTGCCTCACAGACTGTAGATGATGCTGCCACGTACTTTGCTTCACATGTGGACAAAGCGACCACACTTTGCTTCTTTGAGTTCCATGTGAAGGCAGTCGACCCGAGATAGAAAACATATCCCGTGGTGCTTTTTCTTTCATCTTGGTCACCTCCCCAATCACTATCTGAGTATCCATACAGCATTGCTTCATCTTCGTATGGATAGAAAAGATCAAATTCCATTGTTCCTTTGACGTACCTGAGGATTCTTTTTGCGGCTAGCCAGTGTGATTCTTTTGGCGCTTCCATATACCTGCTTAGAAGCCCAACACTATAGACGAT
Organism: Liriodendron chinense; assembly: GCA_003013855.2. Classification (NCBI taxonomy): domain Eukaryota; kingdom Viridiplantae; phylum Streptophyta; class Magnoliopsida; order Magnoliales; family Magnoliaceae; genus Liriodendron; species Liriodendron chinense. The sequence goes on along the minus strand of PVNU02001219.1, from coordinate 96,896 downwards.
ATTCAGCCTTGTGATTGTGAGATACCTTAGGCTTCCAATCAGACTCTTGAATAGAGTCGAGTCCACGCTTCTTCCTTCTCCTTCTTTTGTCAGCTTCAGGCTCATTGCTACAGGTGTGTTCACGACATTGCAATCAACCATCTTGAACTTTTCAAGTAATTCCTTGGCATACTTTTTCTGAGATATATAGATGCCACCATGTTGTTGCTTCACTTCGATGCCTAGAAAGAAAGACATCAGACCTCCGTTGGTCATCTCGAACTCCTTAAACATGGCCTTTTTTAATTCATCAAACATCGGCTGGTTGTTCCTTGTAAACAGCAAATCATCAACATATAGGCATGTTATGAGCATATCGCCATGAGCATTTTTCTTGATGTAGATTGCATGCTCATATGGACATTGGGCGAAGCCGTTCTCTTGAAGATAGTTGTCGATACGTGTGCATTCCAAGCACGTGGAGCTTGCTTCAACCCATAAAGGGCTTTCTTCAGCCGATACACATTGTGTTCCTCCCCTTGCATAACAAACCCTTCGGGTTGGTCAACATAAACCTCTTCTTCCAGAATTCCATTTAAGAATGCAGATTTCACATCAAGTTGGTAGATCATCCAACTGTGATGTGTTGCAAGGGAGATAATCATCCTCACAGTGTCAAAGCGAGCAACAGGAGCAAAGACTTCTTCATAGTCTACCCCGTACTTATGTTTGTATCCCTTTTGCTATGAGCCTTGCCTTGTAACGATCGATCTCACCATCAGCATTTCGCTTGATCTTGTACACCCATTTGACGCCGATAGCTTTCTAACCATTGGGAAACATAGTCAGCTCCCATGTATCATTCTTTTCAATGGCATGAATTTCTTCTTTTATAGCTATTCTTCAACATTCTTCTTTTATGGCCTCCTGGAACGTTAGAGGCTCATGATCTGCATACAGGCAGAAAAGATTAACTTCTTCAGTTTGCTCATAGATGTTGCTTAAGCTTCTCATTTTGATAGGTGCCATGGGTGAGGACGAGCTGGCCGAATTTTGATTTGATTGAGTACTTTCAGGGCTTCTGTGAACTGATGATGCAACCGAAGAAGGTGTTGTGGGCGTTTGCTCTTGACGGTCATGCCTTTCTTCCTGTTTTTCTATTTCGACTTGAATATCTTTGGTTGATTCTTCATCGTTCAATTTTCAGGCTTCTTCCTCATTAAAGACCACATCTCTACTCACCACTACTTTATTAGTTAGTGGATTGTAGAGCTTGTAGGCTTTAGATTCTTCACTATAGCCGATGAAGATGCACTTCTCACCACGATCATCAAGCTTCCTTCTTCTTGCCTCTTGAACTTGAGCGTAGGCGACACATTCAAAGATCCTTAGGTGTGCCACGCTCGGTTTGTAGCCACTCCATGCCTCCTGTGGTGTCATGTTTCTGACGCTCTTGGTTGGACACCGATTGAGCAAGTAGGCAGTGCATGCAACTGCCTCTGCCAGAAGTTCTTTGGCAAGCCTTTCTCTTTAGCATGGTTCTTGTCATATTGAGGATAGTACCGTTCTTTCATTCTGCAATACCATTCTGTTGTGGCGTGTAGGCTACAGTGTGCTACTGCTTGATGCCTTGTTCCTTGCAATAATCTCGAAATACATTTCAGGCGTACTCTCCACCTCTGTCAGATCTAAGTACTTTAATTTTGTAACCACTTTTAACTTCACCACGAGCTTTGAAAATTTTAAAGATAGAGAAAGTGGACGATTTTTCTTTGATGCAATACACCCAAAGTCTTTTGCTGAAATCATCAATGAAGGTAATAAAATATTTATTACCTCCAAGAGAGGGTGTTTCAAATGGTCCACAAATATCAGTGTGAACCAACTGCAATGGTTCCTTTACTCTTCTGGACACTCTGCTTGGAAAGGAGTTCCTTTGCTATTTGCCGAGTGTGCATGCCTCACACATATGTTCTGGAACTTCAATCGCCGGCAAACCATGCACCATGCTTGATGAAGACAATAACTTTAAGCCGCTGATATCGAGATGCCCAAAGCGAAGATGCCATCTCCATGAATCATTTTTCACAATTCCATAGAGACACTTTTTGGCTTTTGTGTTGATTTGGAGCGGAAACATGCAATTCTTCGCCATTTGGACTTGAGCCACAAGTATCCCGTGTGCATCTCTTATAAAGAGAGAATATTTTTCCATGTGTATGACATACCCCTTCTCAAGGAGTTGGCTGATACTAAGGATATTACTTTTCATGTTTGGTATGTAATACATATTGGAGATAAAAATTTTCACACCATTCTTCTGATAGATTTTAACTTTTTCCTTTACCTTTCATGGAAACTTTTGATGAGTCTCCTAAACTCACGTTGCCACAAGCATTGTCTGCCAGTTCCACGGACAGCTCCTTCTTTCCACACATGTGGTTACTCGCACCAGGGTCGAGATACCACACGTCATGTTGATCACAAGCTTCTTCTTGTGCAAGAAGAAGTATGGAGTCTTCCTTTTCATGATTTGATGCTTCTGCATAATTAGAATGCTCATCTTGATCTACTGGTTTGCTCCAGCAGTCTGAAGCATAATGGCCGAACTTGTTGCAATTGTAACATTGAATATTTTTTGTATTTCCACATCCATGCATGAATCTGCCTTTACCATTTCCTCTTCCACGAAAATTGGTAAACTTTTATTGATTTTGTGATTGGCTTAGATGATATCCACGCCCTCTACCTCTTGCACGATTGCTAGTGCCACAACCCCGTCATTGTGTATGGCCATTCTTTTGTTCATTTAGAGTCAACTTAGACTCTAAGGCATGTTCAAGCATCAAACCAGCATTCTTTTACATTCGTTGCTCATGTATTTGCAATGATCCCATCAGTTCTTCAATGGACAGTTTTTCTAAGTCCTTTGATTCTTCTATGGCTACAACCACATGCTCAAATTTGGTTGTGAAAGATCGAAGCACTTTTTCAATCACTCGTATATCTTCAATCTTTTCACCATTTCTTTTCAAGTTGTTAACAATAACAAGTAATCTTGAAAAATAATCAGAAATGGTCTCACCTTCTTTCATGTGAGAGGTCTCGAACTCGGCCCTAAAGGTTTGGAGATGAACCTTTTTTACTCGATCAACTCCTTTGAAGATGGTGATAAGAGTTTTCCATGCTTGCTTGCACGTTGTCGCTTCAGCGATCCGTTCAAAGGTGGAATCATCCAATCCTTGATAGACAAGAAACAGAGCCTTCTTGTCCTTCTTCCTTTGATCTTTGAGGATCGCCTTTTGATCAGTGGTGTAGATGGCCTCTTCTTCGAATTCTACATACCCATTGGTAACGATCTCCCATAGATCTTATCTTTTGATCCCGAATAATGCCTTCATCTGGATGCACAAATTCTCATAGTTGTCTTTTGACAACCTCGGAATTTGGGGCTGAATAGTGGTGGCCATCTTCACTAGACTATGGAATCAGCACCTAGGACCGGTGGCTCTGATACCACTTTGTTGGCTTTACAAAGCCTTGGGAGAAATTCTAAAACAAGTAGGAAGAAAAAACAAAGTACTCTATTGCTGAATTTTTTATTCAATGTGATTCAAATGACTACACATTTCACTTATTTATAGATTCTTAGATAGACATAACTCATTGGCTGTTACAAGACTCTTCATTCTCCTATTGGTCACATGTTACAACTCTTTCAGTGAGACCCTTGAGAATATCAAAGATTGCTGAAAACTGCTGGGTCATTATTTGCTGTAATTTGCTAAAACGGTTGAGAAATTGATGAAGCAATTGTTCAGAAACCAAAGGTTTCTGTAACAGTTGCCTTTTGGTTTGCTACTTCCAACATAAACTAAGGCTCTTTCGAAACTCTTTGATACGAGGGCCTTTGCGTGGTATATAAACATATCACCAAACTTGATACATTTATCTAAGATAGAGGAAAGGTCTCACATGCAGTAGTACTTTTTCTGTTCTAAGCTTGAAGTCTCCATGGCTGACCTCTTCCAAATGAGACAACTACCGGAAGAATTGGTCGAAACGTTTATTGCTCACTTCAAAAAAGCGAGAAATCGACGCTGATTTGTAGCTTTACTAGAAGCCAAATTTGTCAAATTAGCCCAAGACGACATAGACATCGAACTTCAAAAGAAGTTTGAAGGTATGAAATTTGAGGATCTCTTTGAACTTTCGGCAAGCGCTACTAGATACGAATGGATTCTCCGTGAGGAAGGTCAAAAGAGAAATTCATCACATAGAACCTACTATCAGGACCCATATTATGAATGCCGCAACAAAGGTTGTGGCGGAAAGGCCATTCTTCTGTTTGGCCATGACTAGAAAAGTTGTTCAAACCCCTTCAGGGATGAACCTTAGGAAGACTTTATGAATTCGAACGACAGTATTATTTCAACATTACTAAGCCTGATGATCTATTTGACCACCGCCTAGTGAAAAATTCATTAAGTTATTAGAGTATCAAAAAAAATTCATTAGTTGATGAGCTAAAGAATGATGAGTTCTGCAAGTGGTATGGCACGAGGACTCATTCAACTAGCAATTGTATGATTTTCATGAATATAATCTAAGAAAACATTGACAAAGGCTTGCTGAAATTTTCTGAAGAGGAGGCCATTGGAATGAGCGGATCCTCTCTCTAAAACAGCTAATGGAAGCGTTGTCTTGACCGATCTTGAGACGTTAAAGTTGTCAAGAACAAGAGAAAAAAGATCAGCACTCAGGAAGATCCTGAAGAAACAGCCCGTGGAAGCACAGACCGTACATTCCAAGGTTTTAGATGAGCAACGAACGCAGCGAATCCCTTACGAAAATAGCCTGATGAGAAATGTGCGTCCCAAGCACGTATTATGTGAACATTGCTCTAGTGTGGTTCATATATACAAATGACCAGCTGCCAGCTCCCGAAAAGCCACGCGATGGCAGCCTCAGCCGTGTAAAGAACCATCCAGGCCAACACGGCGAATGTTGGAGCACTGCAACCATATCGGCCTCCCAAACCACTTCAAAAAATCAATAGAATGATACAGTTATGTCCTAGGTCGAAGCTATTTAGCGAATTTGCAAACAAAAAAAAAAGACCCTCAAGTGACGTCACCATGTTTTTTGGGTGCCATCATAATGTATGTGTTGTATCCACACCGTCCATCCATTTGGAGAGATCATTTTAGGGCATGAGCCAAATAATGAGTCAGATCCAAAGATCGAGTGATCCCCACCATAGAAAACAGTAGAGATTGAATGCCTACCATTAAAAACTTTTAGGAGCCAAAGAAGTTTTCGATGAAGCTGATATTTGTGTTTTCCCTTAGTTCATGTCTGTGTTAACTTATGACCAGGTTGGATCTCAAATAAACATCATGGTGGACCCTAGGAAGGTTTCAATGGTGGGCATCACTCTCCCCACTATTTTCTATGGTAGGGTCCATTCAAGCCTTGGATCTGCCTCATTCTTTGGCTCATGCCCTAAAATGATATCTCCAAATGGATGGACGGTGTGGATACACCAAATACATCATGGCGAGGCCCACAAAACATCGTGACTTCGCAAGTAGCGAGTTTGGCTACTCAACCTGTCAGTAGCTAGTCCGCGTCCTGTTTGTGCACTGAATAATATCTGAAACAGATACGATGGCCATCTGATGTCAACGGTTAAATTTCCACCAATCAATGTGACAGATATTGAAAATCTCGCCTTATTCAGGCGAGAATAATTACTGAACGATATTATCGCAAATTCGAATTTTCACGGTAATTTTGCAAATTAAACGTAATAATTACTTTCAAATCTTTAGCTAACTCAGTATAGCCAAAATTTAAAGATCTCCCGAGAAAATCGAGCCAAGAAATTCCCAGGAACTGGTTGAGACTTCATTTTTAACAAGTGAGGACCAGTGGGGTCCGCAGACCAGAGATCCAAACGGTTGATATGATCAGCCCCGCTATGGATCTCTGAAGATTGGAAGAATCCTTACCCTTTAATAACTGGTCCAAAAATAGACGGTTAAGAAAAAAATACAAAACAGTTCCTCATTCATCCAAGAAAGTCCAAAGATTTTAAGGATGGGATCGATCCCTCATATTTGGATCATTGAACCATGGGCCCCACTTGTACAAAATGAAACCCAAATAGCACTGCATGTACAACCTTTCATCTGGAGCGTTGATTCTCTGCATGAGTATGATTATTCATACACTTGCAAGCTTATAATGCAATGGCGCAAAACGACTACCTCAAGCCCTCAAGCCGAGACATCGAAAAATGGTAAGTCCCACTTTAAAATGAAATTTCATGATATTTTGTACAACCAAACGCACCATTTTAACAAATTTATTTCAAAAGGAAAAGAAAAAAGGAAGAAGTGGAGAGTACCCTTGAGAGGAGTGGCCGGATGTATCCATTCATTCCAGCCCTGGGAGCAGTCCTGGCACATTACCTTCCCACCCACTTGGATGACCTCTGCATCATTTTTCCAAGCTTCCATGGCATTGCACCCCATCAATAGACACGCTGCTATCACCAACGCCAATGCCCTCCTTCCCATCTCTCTCTCTCTCTCTCTCTCTCTCTCATGAAATGTGGAGAATGAATTTTTTTAAAAGATAATTAGTAAATGGGTGTTGAGGACTTTGGGGGGCAACGTGAGGGGGACTAATGCGACGTTCAATCCATTTCGCTGCATGCCGTCCTGTCAACTATATTAATTTAGGGAAGTTATTTGATACTCTGGCAGAGTACCAGGCTTGGTACACAGTCACTAGAATATTGCACACATGGCGTACATCAACTCAAAATAAACCGACTAAACCGGGTAACCACGGTGCCTAGCTAAGCTACATTCCCAAAATTAGATTGATTAAACAAATATAAATGCTAAATTGTGGACCAACAAACGTCCACCAATCAATAATCAATAGTTAAATAAGCATACGGCTCATGATACTATGATACTGTTGGTTTCGAATTCGGTCTCACATGTTGTGTATACATGTGTGTACTGAGTGTGCTAGAGACCAAGCATTGAAATAGTCTGCTTAAGACTAAATTTGCGAAGATCGACCTACTACTTGGCTACCAATTACATGGAATGAAACAATTGGCAAAGGGAGGCTTCGTACTTCCAATGAGTTCTTTGTGCCTTTAAAACAAAAAATTATGATTAAGCACACGATTTGCTTTTACATTGTACAACAATTAAAGAATAAATTAAGAAGTTTTAACTACACTTGGCTAAAAAGAGAATAGTAAAAAGATAAAAAAGAAAAGGATAACAAACGACAATTTGTTGATAGTGAGATGGTCATTAGGGAATATTTTTTTTATTCGCGATAAGAAAGTTGTCAAGCATGAAAGCTGGATCGCCTATTTAGATGACTTCGTAGATGAACGATTATTAGGACCAACAATTCATTTCTCATGGGCTGACCTTTGCTTGTAAGACACTCGTGGTTCACGGGAGGGTGAACGTTTGTTCGTCCCTCGGTTGGCTTCGTGGATGAACAGTCATTGTGGTAACTATATGTTCGTCATGTAAGACTGAGTTTCATGGCAAGATGGCCGATGGTGGATGGATCTTTGATAGTCCATTCGTCGTATGATGGGGTTTCATGGTGAGACGATCATTGGAAAATGATAGTCCATTTGTTACTCTACACGATTAAGCTTCATGGGAAAGTCAGTCAATATTGTTTAGACGATCGATCATTCAACACTCAACCATGGTTTTTCGTAGTGGGAACATCGGTGGGGTGATAACTTGTTCGTTACTTCGAGTCCTTACTTTGTGGCAAGACAATCATATGGACATCTATATGTTATTTGCTTGGATCCTGACTCTGTGGGCATGGCTGTCATAGGACGACCACTTGATCACTGGCTCCATGGCAAGGTAGCCATAATTAAACGGTGACCCATTCATAACTTAGTGAAACTTTATGGCGACATGGTCGAGCGGAATCTCTAGGCACGTGGAAAGATGACCTTTCTGGCCATTCATTAGAGACCTAGAGATGTTCCCACCTTAAAAAAACCTATAAATACCCCTTAGAGTCCACATTTAGAACATTCGACTCCTTCTCAAAGAAATATTACTACTCATGGTCTGAGAACTTATGCTTCCTTCTCCTTGCCAAGTGCGATTAAGATAAGATAAGCATGAAAGAGTCTAATAACTCAATCTCTTCTTAGTGGGCACCTCAAACACCTATCGAAGTATATCTGAGAGGTCTTGCACACCTTTTGTGAGGCCCTTTAGATGGTCTAGTGCCCTGATCAATGTAACACCCCGACCCTTCAATACCCGGGTATTCGATGTCCTCAGGCGTTATAATAAAAAAAAAATTTGATTAAACTATGTGGCCGCACTTGCACGCGTATTTTGAACTCGAAGATTTAGGGATTCTAAGCTAAAACTTACGTTAGCAAATTAAACCATATAATAACACCTTTACGACCCAAATCATCGGATCTCTAGTCCCTTGGACACTTAGGGGGCGTTTGGCGCATGGTACTAGATGAGATTAAGTGGGATGGAATTGCATTTGGTACCATGCAAATTCGATCGAGTGTTTGGGAAGGTTGGGATCAGGTGAGACAGAATTGCATTTGGTCCCTTGAATCTCGCATTGTAGCATTGCTTCCCACCCAAATGTTTGAAATTTTTTGAAAGGTAGGGTTAATGTCAGTAATTTCTATAGGTCCCACCATGATGTATGGACTATATCCACATTGTCCATCCATTTTTTGAGATTATTTTAAGGCATGGGCTAAAAAATCAGGTAGATCCAAAGCTCAAGTGGACACCACCACAGAAAGTAGTGGGGATTGAATGCCTACGATTGAAACTTCTTAGGGGCCACAAAAGTTTTGGTTCAAGATTATAGTTGTGTTTTCCTTTCATCTAGGTCTGTTTGACCTTATGAACAGATTGGATGGCAAGTAAACATCACGAGGGACCCTAGGAAGATTTCAATGGTGGGAGTTGTTATCCCCACTACTGTGTTGTGGTCTCACGTAAGTTATGCCTTATTTTTGGGCCCATGTCATAAAATTATGTTGCAAAACGGATCAACAGTGCTGATATAACACATACATCTGATTATCAACGATTTCAAATGCTGGTTATTATGTTCATTCAATAGCCAGCAAACGAAGGATTGAATGCTTGGATTGTGATACAAACATGGTGTAGAATTTGTGTGCCCCATGGTGTCCCATAGTAACAGGTGAATCCCCCGTCACCTGCAATAATTATGTTTTTCTGATCATATCCCACCTAATCCCATCTAATACCATGGGCCAAACACGGCCTTAGTGTCTGGGCAGACCAAAATTCTTGTTAATTGTCCTAAAATTGATCACTCAATTTAAGATAACTAATAGAATACATAAACTAACCCTTAGGACCAAGAGTGTGGAATGCATTAGGAGATAATTAGGGCTCTATCGGTTCGACTGACCTGAGAAGAGCAGAAACAGGAAGGATTGGTAATTTGTTGATCCCACTGACAGAAGTGTCGGTTCCTGTCGTTCCGTTCGACAGCACCCATCGGTCCAACCGACAGACTCTAGAAGGTTGTGCACATGCAAACAACCAAGCAGGGAATTGAGGCTATAAAAGCCTCTATTACTTCTTTTTCGTTTCTTCCCTTCCATTTTCACGCTGAGAGAGTGAGAGGGAGAAAGTGAGAGAAAGATAAGAGTGAGAGAGAAGGGAGTTTTAAGGGGGTAAGAAAGGAGATTAAAAGAAAGTGGGAGTGGGTTGCCACCCTGGGCCATTGCGAATCGCTAACTCGATAGTCTAGCCTAATCCAATAGTTGAAGAAGCCTAGGAGAGTTAGATTGTGTCGTGTGAGGGTTATAGCTTGAATCCACCAGTGTATGCATGTTGCATGCCCTTTGACCAATGCATGCACGTTGCATGCCTTTCATCGGCTCATGCATGTCGCATGACCCCTATCCAGTGTGTGCATGTAGGGCTTTAGAGTTTGAATTGTCGGTAAAATTAGTCTGGTTGCATGCATGAGCCATGTTGAGGTGTAGCAGTGTCGAATCATCTGTTTAGACCTGAGTATGGGGCCGAGTCGCCGAGTCAAGTTGACTCGGTAGCTAGGTGAGTGGAACTTCCCTAATTAACCCCTAAATTGAGTTAAATTGAAGTGATTTGAAGCTAAATCTAGGGTTATAATCTTAGGGAGTAGGAGCCACCCTAATTGAAGCACACACAGATAGGAGAGCTTGAATCTAGGAAATCTAACTAGTAAGGTGAAGATCTACCCTTCAAGATTTTTCTGACATTTTAGTTAGGTATTTTTTCTATATATACATTGTATTGCCGCTTGAAATTTTCTATAGCTCTTGAAATCTATGTTCACATGTGAATCCTTTGTATGATTCCCTCATATATGAATCCTAACATGTTATCTTCTAAATCCTATGTGCTAGATGGATAATATGCTTAGAATTACGGAAATATAGTAATTGGATTGTAATTATGAAATTTGTGGAAAATATGCATCGTTTGTGTGGCCTTGAATTGCCACTTTTGTGAATTGTTTGTGGTTTTAGATTGCCATTTCTATGGATTTGATGGAGGCACACCCTGGACTAGTGGCCTTACATTATGAGGGTTATTTAAACCTGTTGGTGAATATCATCTTTGATGTAATTGTGCCCCTCGAGGTTTTTCGTGATGAACTTTTATTTGTGTCCTTTAATGGATTTTTCTGCCTAAGTAGCCTTTTTCAGATCGAACCTTTTTATGTGTCCATAATTGGACTTTGGATGGAAAAATATCTTTTGGCTTATTATGTTGTTATCAATTTAGAAGGGCCACTAGTTGAGAGGATTTATCGTAAATGGACTGCTTGTAAATTAGACTAATAATGGTTGGGCTAATTGCGCATTCATGGCACTCGAATTTTACTAGGTGGCTAGCCAGCATGAGTCATACCTAAGAGTATTTTACCGATTGATTAGTTTAGTATGGATCATCCTTTTGCGTGGATTTTACCAGGTGGCTAGTCAATATGGGTCGTACCTCTGAGTATTTTACCGGGTGACTAGTACACTACGGGCCGTCCTTTTGTGTGGATTTTGTTTGGTGGCTAGTTAGTATGGGTCGTGCCTTGGCGTATTTTACCGACTGGTTAGTTCGTTATGGGTTTTCCTCTTGCTAGTTGGATGTGCATTTCATATATCCATGCATTTAAATAAGACTCAAGTTATGAATTACTTGTCCTGTTGTTATATTTCATTGGTATACGAGAATAACATGTATAACCTTCGGTGACTTGTATGAGTGCGTGGGATTTACCTATACAACTATACTTGGCATCATGTATGAACTATTTATGTGAGAATCTTTGCTTCTGTTTAAAGACCTTACTTGGCTAATATAATGTCGTGTGCACAATCTTGGAGGTATTTCTTCACTATGATGGCCATTAATACTTTCCGCTTGTCATATACAGATGATATAGGAGTAACGCAGGATAGTGGTACGCTTATGGGTGCATGCTCTTGTAGATCTTGGTGGAGAGCTAGGAGTTGGGGAGCCTTATGGTAGTTCTTTCCCGTGTTGGTTGTGTCTCCTGTCCATTTTTTAATATATTGTGGTTTGGATAGTCCTCAACTGAGAGAGAGTTTTGGATTTGTATACTTTTGATATTAACCCTGTTACTTTTTGGTATAGTTATCTTTACTTATCTTTGATACCTACGATGTAAATGAATGCTACTCTGATTTTTTTTATTTATTTATTTATTTATTTTTGGTGGACTGAATATTAATATGACTATGTGGACACATGGGAAACTCACTCACATGCAAATTTTTTCTATGTGATACTCGAGTTTCCATTGTGAGAGTGTTATACTCAAGCAGAGAAAATTGGGGCATTACGAGAGTGGTGTCAGAGCATTCTCTCATTATTTAGTTAAGACCCTCAAATTCGGGATCCAAATCTCTATATTCGGGTGCCGAGTTTTGGGGCGTTACAATCAAGTTGTCTCTAAGGATATCACACACCCTTCCTGGCTCCTTTTGAGAGGCCTCATACCCCTGAATAAGCAGTCTAATAGTAGGTTTTGTGCTTATCTTCCAACTAGCTTAGGCTAGTCTCGAATTTCCCCCAGTGCTAAGGCATTGTTGGTCACACGCCTTGTTGCTTCGGGTCACACACCTTCATTCACACCACCCTCTATGCTAGCTAAGGCTAGTCTTAGTTGTGCCTTATATGCTAAGACATGATGTGTCATGCCCCACCTTTCCAGGCCGCACTCCCCCTTAAACGAGTCATACTCTAGCTTGTCTTAGTTGTGCCTCATACGCTAAGACATGATGTGTCATGCTCCACCTTTCTAGGTCGCACTCCCACTTTAGAGGAGTCACACTCCTAGATTAATATATAGTTTTGATGAATTCTTTATCATTTTGGCATACAAGACCCCTGAAAATGCTAGAATAATTCATGCTTATGTAAGTGAACAGGTAACTATCTCAAGCTACATGATACATAACATTTGCTTGTATTCTGACACTTAACTAGCTATACGAGACGCACAATGCTGAAGGCTATCACTTTTACCTAAACTTAATTAATGATCTAGACACTTTGAAGATGAATGATATATAATAGATTAGGACTCTTGAGCATCATTTGTTAGATTTTTAATTGAAACGCAACAGAATTTAGATTTCCAAACATCCAATTCAATTAATTAACCCCAATCTTGATAGTATTAGATTTCTAAACATTTAATAGATGCTACAATTGTGTTTTAATTATTCAAGATGCCTCAAATACGATCCCTTGCGTCACCATTATTAACATAATAAATGGAGAAATAAGAAAATAACTCTTCCACAATTCCATTTAAAAAAACATAATAAAAGAAAAAGAAAAAAAGCCAACAATCAATAGTTGCTTCCTTGGTCCTGTGATTCAGTCGTGTCAGGTTTGTCACACATCGGAGATGTGAAGTAGAATGGGCCGAGTGTGTACTTAATCAAATCACGATAGACATGAGAGGGTTGAGTGAGCTTCACGCCAGTCCGGCCCCCGCCAAAATTGGTGAGAACGTTGCATTGCAGGTCAGGCGATGACATTAGCCTCACTCGACATTCCTCACAGTTCAGTTCCTTCCCGTTAATGTATTTGTCGACATGCATCTCGAATTCACCCTCTTCATCGGTCTCATCACTTGCATAGTGGACCACTCTTCCTCGCTCCATGCACATTATGGCAACCCTGCAACCTGCTCATATAACTCTAGTCAATTCGCATTTGCATGGTTTTACAACTAGGTTGATGAAGATATTTCAGTTACTAAGGATTGATGACTTGAAATTTCAATTACTAGGTATTGCAATACCCAAATATTGTAACTGCTTAAATTATCATCCTTTTTTCAGATAACATTTTGGAGTAGTGATTGTGATCCTCTGAACTTGAATACCTATGTTTGTTTAACTATAGGTTGGAAATTAATGGTGGTATTGATAATTTTGCAAAATAATCCAATCATGTTATAGACCATCCATCTTATTGGTCCCATGCCTCACTTCCATCCCTCTTAACAATGAATTTTGTCAAATGATCCTCAACGGCTAGGGAAATGAACGATCAATACCTATCATACTACAAATGTTCTGATAATTGATCTAAACCATCCATCATTTGAGTCACCCCTTAATTGCCTATCGCTATAAAGATCTCTTATTTTTAGATGATTTTAACAATGAGTTGGATGGAATATAAACATCACAATGGCCCCACGAAGGTTTCAATGGTGGGTGTTCAATCCCCCACTGTTTCATTTGGTGTGGCTTAACTTGAGTTTCATGTCTGCTAAAATTTTCGAATCCGGATCCTTGGCTGAAACTGAGCAGAGAACCTCTGCTTGTGCTGCTCTAATTGGTCCGGCTCATCCTGATTGTGCCGGAGAAGCTCAGCAGGTAAGCTCGGCAGGTGACCTGCTGAGCTTCTCTGACACAATTAGGATGAGTCGGACCAATCAGAGAAGTGATGAGCAGTGGTTCTCCGCTCAGTTTCAACAGAGGATCCGGACTCAAAATTTTCATATCACGTAATAAAGGTTGAAAAGACCCTATCCCTAGCCCTATAAATAGGTTTTACCGTACTGGTTGGGACCTCATTTAATTTGAACATGTGGGGACCAGTGGGCCCACAGATCAGAGATCCAGACAGTTGATATGATCAGCCCCACTATGGATGGCACGCGTACTAAGAATCTCCCTAATTGGAAGAATCCTTACCCTTTAATAACTGGTCCACAAATAGACGGTTAAGAAAAAAAATATAATCACAGTTCCCAATCATCCAAGAAAAGGCCAAAGACTATAAGGCTGGGATCTTTCAGATCGAGATATTTTTGGTGCATTGGCCATCCACAGTAAGCTCCTTCATATTTGGATCATTGAACCATGGACCCCACTTGTACAAACTGAAACCCGAATGGCGCTGTTCAAGTTTCAACCTTTCATCTGGAGCGTTGATTCTCCACATGAGTATGATTATTCGTACACTTGCACACTTATAAATGCAATATTGGCGCAAACAACTACCTCAATCCGACACGTCCAAAATGGCGGGCTCCACTTTAACTGGAAGCATAGCCTGGTAATTAGGCTGGTTAGAAATGTTAACGGTCATCAACTAATGGACATTTGTTTGTTATGCACAAGGAATTTTGTGACCCTATCTTCTTCTTCTTATTTTTTAATCATAATTTTTGCTTTAGGGGTGTGATTGGTTGCACCAAAATCATGAAGTTTCACGATATTTGTGCAACCAAACGCAACCACTTGACTCATTTCACGAGGACAAGAAAAAGGAGGAAGTAGAGAGGAGTACCCTTGAGAGGAGTGGCCGGATGTACCCATTCATTCCAGCCCTGGGTGCAGTCTTGGCACATTACCTTCCCACCCACTCTGATGACTTTTGCATCATTTTTCCAAGCTTCCATGGCATTGCACCCAATCAATAGACACGCAGCTATCACCAACAACGCCAATGCCCTCCTTCCCATCTCTCTCTCTCTCTCTCTCTCTCTCATGAAATGAGGAGAATGAAATCTTTTTATACATGAATTAGTAAATGGGTGTTGAGAACTTTCGGTGGCGACGTGAAGGGGACTACATGCGACATGCAATCCATTTCGCTGTGTGCTGCCCTAACTGTCTACTATATTAATTTGAGAGCGGATTGCCTCTGACCCCGGGCCCGGGGCTGCGTGGGGCCCATAGATATGTAAGTGACAAATCCACTCCGTCCATCTGTTTTGAAAGCCCACATTAGGTCAGGATTCTAGAAATTAGGCAGATCCAAAACTCATGTGGGCTATAGCACACGAAACAGTGGGTATTGAACGCCTAGCAGTTACAGAAGTTTTGTATCAGGCTGATATTTGTTTATGCAGTTTATCTGAGTAGTAATAATTCTATGAACGGTTCGGATGGAATATAAACATTATGGTCAGCTCCAGAAAGGTTTCAATGGTGGACGTTATTGTTCCCACTGTTTTGTTGGTGTGTCCCACATGAGTTTTTTGTATGCTGATTTTTATAACACTGACCCAATGTGATCTTTCAAAACAGATGGACGGTTTCGATTTGTGAAGAACATATCTATAGGCCCCACACAGCTTTGGGCACAGGGATATCTCTGTGCCCGGGATCACAGGCAATCTGCTCATTTGATACTCTGGCAGAGTACTCCCCCTGATACACAGGCACTTGGACATTGTACACGTGGCTTACATCAACTAAAAATAAACGGACTAAACCGGGGAACGCACTATCGCTGAGTCACATTCTCAAAATCAGATTGATTAAAAAAACAACCAACAAACGTCCACCAACCCGAAAATGAGATAGTTGATGTAATTACTGAGTGCCTGTGTATTATTCATTACGCTATGCCTGAGTATTAAACATTTTCTTTGTTAATTCCATACATGCATGTATGTAGACAAAGTCAAATACTTCTCATATACAATTCCGCATTATTGCCTTTCGTTGGCACTTCGTGGCGTTTGTTTGCTGGGTTTGGTATTAGGAGGGACGGATTTTCCACGAAACCTGAAAAGAAGTGATTGGCTGGGTCATTACGTCTTGAATTTAGCAGTCCCCGTAGTCGAACAAAAGCTTGAGGTATGGTTTATTGGAATAATGTGCTGAAAATCAAAAAACAAAAATAAAAATAAAATAAAAAATTCAAAGAAGTAAGAATGACTTATGTATTTTGAGTAAAGGCGTGATTGAGTCACTCAGCTTGAAACTAAATCTACCCTCCTTGGACTGCGTCCCAAATGCAACAGGATTTCTTGGATAGTTGCCCTTCAAGATACAACAACTATTACCTAGTCCCAATGATACACTCGTTGTACACGGGCTCGAACCAGCGTGCAGAACTTAAATCCGAAATAATTTGACTCGCTTGCAAACTCAGTTGTAGAAAACCAAAGAACTAAAGACAGATTTGAAGATACAAAGAGAAATCTTTTGATTTTTAATAAATAAAAAAAAGCATTAGATTTATTTATAGACCATGATTAGGTGCTTAAAGCATCGTTTCAAATGGGTTAGGTCCGTTGGGTTTGAACCCAATATGAATGACCACCCGAACAGACGGGTCTCTGATTTGAATTTTGTGAAAACCAAACGGTGCGAGTATACTCAAGGAACAAAACTATTTAGGCGAGTGTCCTCTTAGTCCACACATAAACCTAGACCTAAACTCGGGCTCGATTCAGCGCGGCGCACATGTGCATGTCTATGGCCACGGCCTAACATGGCATGACTCGGCTCGGCGCACTTGCATGTGTAGTCAATGGCATACATTCGAGCTAAAGGCATAGCCCCCCATCGGACCAAATTCACATGCCCCTTGAGAAGAGGCTCAAGCCCTATGCAAAAGTCCCCTCTTGTAGTCCTTTCCAATGTGGGACTAAAGAGCTACACTAAAAACAAACCAATACAAAAGAGAAACAAGGAGGGAAAGTTTGAATTTTAAAACAAAATATTTATTTTAAAATTATTTAAAATACAACAGTCCCCAACATGTTTCAAATTCAACTCATTTCGGTATAAGATAGAAAAGTTGTGTGATAGTGTCGATGTCTATTTGACTTTAATTGACATTTAGAGTAAGCAAGACAGGTTTATAGGAATCAAGTGACTTTCAGTCTTGAATCCTGACCATTGTAGCGTAAATGACTATACATGTCACTCACACAACTTTTTCGTTACAACTGGTTCTGTAGTTTGGTGCCTTTTGGCTATGCACCTTTACCTGAAGTTTTATGAGTTCTCTAGAAAATCGGCCTATATATTCTCATGGAAGCGGCATCACTTTCACACTCATATAGGTGAATTTCATTCAAGTGTACACACTAATTGGATACACACCACATATGGTCATGGATTCATTAAGAGTTCAAAAACTCACCATCCCACATGTTGCTGCTTGCACTGCCTACACCATAGGAATGAGCAAGTTCTCTACGGTGTTTTTCAGTCTCTTAGTATTTTGTTGTTTACCCATCTAATCTATCGCATGGGATCTCTACTTGTATAAGTTGGGCTGCCGATACTGGTAGTTTATTTCGTTAGATTCAGCTACATTCCCTGCAATGTTTCCATAACTAATCCTTAATTTAGATAGTCCTTTGGTCAGAGGATCTTTCAGATTCTTTTCTGATCTCATGAAGTCAATAGCTATAACTTCATCATTAAATAGGTGTCTAACAATATTATGTCGAAGTTTAATGTATCTACTTTTGTCATCGCATATTTTACTCTTGGCCCTAATAATAACTGCTTGATAGTTGCAGTGAATAGATGTAGCAGACATAGGTTTTGACAACAAAGGTACATCTATTAACAGGTTTCTAAGCCATTAAGTTTCTAAGCCTGCTTGTTCCAAAGCGACAAACTCAGACTCCATAGTAGACCTAGCAATACAAGTCTTTTTAGTAGACTTTCAAGATACTACACCTCCACCAAAAGTGAAAACATATCCACTTGTGGATTTTATTTTATCTAAATCAGTGATCCAATCGGCATCACTATATCCTTCTAACACATGACGATAACCTATAACAAATGCCATATGCAACAATACATTTTAGATATCTTAGTATTCTATTCAATACATTCCAATGATCATATCTAGAATTATGTGTATATCTACTTAGCCTACCTACTACAAATGCAATATCAGGTCTAATGCAATTCATCAGATACATTAGGCTATCAACTACTTGAGAACACTTAAGCTGAAATACACTGCTTCATGTATTCCTTTTTAGATGCATAGTATGATCATAAGATGTACTACTCAGTAAGCAATCAAAGTGATTAAATGTTTTTAATATTTTCTCAATGTAGTGAGATTGAGATAGAGTAATACTATAATTTTTCCTGATTACCTAAATACCTAACACCGTACTTGCTTCTCATAAGTCTTTCATATCAAAGTTAGAAAACAGGTATTACTTAGTTGAATTAACCAACTTAACATTAGTTTTAAAGATAAGCATATTGTCTACATATAAGCAGATTATAACACTATCATTACCAAAAAAAAATTTTATATACACATCTATCAACATCAATAACAAGATATCCATTTAACTTTAAGAAATTGTCAACTTTCTCATTACATTATTTAGGAGCTTGTTTCAACCCATACAATGACTTAATTACATACATACTTTGTATTCTTTTTCTAAAATTATATAACCCTCAAGTTGCTCTATATAGATTTCTTTTTTTAATTCTCCATTTAGAAACATCGTTTTAACATCCATTTAATGTACTCTGGCTTGTATATGAATATTATTGCAACTAATACTCTGATTGTTGTAATCCTAGTAATAAGTGAATAGGTATCAAAGTAATCGTATCCTTCTTTTTGTCTAAAGCCTTTTACAATCAATCTAACTTTAAACTTATCTATAGATCCATCTGATTTAAGCTTTTTTTTAAACACTCACTTACACCCAATAGGTTTGTTCTCAGAAGGAAAATCTACAACTTCTCAAGTGTTGTTAGATATGATTGACTGTAATTTATCATTTATAGCTTCTTTCCAGAAAGATACATAAGGAGAAAGTGAATATAGCTTCAAAGTTATCGACTTCGTCTACCAACAAGTAACCCCACTTTAGCACACCTAAATCCATAACTCAAATGGTAGACCAAGTGAATATAACCTCGTCTCAACACTAAGGTCATGGCATCGATTCCCATAGTGGGGGTGGCTAACATTGCGGTGCAACTAACCAGGGGGGCTGGGTGTACTAATGTAGGGTGTGTGTACTAACCCAAAAAAAAGTAACCCCACTTTAGCTAGACACCCCTACACTTTAAGGTATTTGTAGCTAGGAGTATGATTTTTCCACTGTTCATATGATGTCTTATGGAGTATTTTATTCTGGATATAACAAACAGATAGTATGGCGTCTCTCCACATATTCAGAGGTAAGTCAGAACTATTTAACATAACGTTCATTATTTCTTTCAATGTTCTATTCTTACATTCAACTATTCCATTTTGTTCTGATATGTAGGGAGCAGTAATTTTATACATTATCTCATTCTTTTCACAAAAATTTTTAAACTGAAAAGATTCATACTCTCTTCCTCTATCTGATCTAAGTCTTCTAATGTTCCTACTAAGTTGATTTTCAACTTTTGCCTTATACTTAATAAATGATTCTAAGGATTTATCTTTTTTCCTTAGAAAGTATACACTATTATATCTAAAATAGTTATCTACGAACATCACATAATATCTCTTGCCTTCTCTAGACATGTGATTTTTAAAATTACCCAAGTCCCTATGTAATTCTAATAACTCAAAACTTCTATAAACAAGTTTAAAAGACTTTCTAACAAATTTGGATTCTATACAAGTCTCACATTTTTTGAAGTTATCAACTGAAATGTCAGGTAGCAATCCTACTCGTTTCATTCTTTTCAAGAATTCTACATTTACGTTACCTAATCTACTATGCCATAATGAAATAGATTAAAAAATATAAGCAGAATTGGATGTCATCTTGTTATTATCATATGAAACATTTACAACAAACAGACCATATTTACAGTAACTCTTTTCAAGGAAGGTTCCATTCTTGGTCAATACAAGCTTATCATAATCAAATAATAGTTTAACTTCATCCTTGTTGAGCAGCGAACCAGAGATCAAATTGCGACCAATATCAAGAACATGTAGCACATTCTTGGTAACAAAGTCTTTCCTGTTATTAGCTTCAGAAGAATATTCTTTTTCCAACAATTGGAGAGGATCGAGCATTCCCATGAATACTTGTTCTTCATCCCCTGTCACCTAATAAGAGGTAAACATGCTCCGATTCTTAAATAAATGTTGAGTTGTCTCGGTGTCTAATATCCATTTTATGTCGTTTACTAAGAACATTTTGGACACTACAGCAACAACCATGTCTGGATTTTTTTCAACTTTTACTAGATTGATTTGAGACTTTGTATTCTTTTTCATAACCCTACATTCATTTTCATAATGTTGAGGCTTCTTACAATAGTTACAGGGCCCCTTTTTTCTTGAATTGGTCATTTGTTTTCTTTTTGAACCTACTCTCCTTAGAGTGATGTCCAAACTTTCCATAGTTGTAACAATTTCCTTCCTTTTTTACCTTTTGTGCTTAACTTGTTTCTACTAAGTTATTTTTAGATATTGACTTGTTTACATTCTTAATTTGGTCTCTGATTTTTAGCATCTTCTATCTTTATATGTACGATTATGTTTTTCAAAGAAATGTTATTTTTTTAATGTTTCATTCAATTTTTGTATTCTTTTCAAGAAGGATGTTGCTTTTCAATCAATGCTCCCAATAAGAATACCTCCCAATAAGAATAAGATTCTGGTAAACGTGAATCTGATTCATGAGAGGTTTATCATCTATCATTTCATAATGAAGGAAGTTTGTGATAGCATATTTCTTAAATCCTACATCTTAAAAAGCATGCTTCTTTTCCAGTGCAATCCAAATCTCCTTAGCAGATTTATAAGAAACATAGATATCGTATAACCTATTTGACAAGGTATTCATAATATAGTGTTTGCAGTTATTGGCATCTCTAAATTCATTTTCGTTGCCTGGATCAACTATAAATAAATTTAAAAGAATGTAAGAGATCTTTAGAGTTTGTAGTGCAAAACTGATTTTCTGTTTCCATCGTTTGAAATTTTGTCCACTGAACGGTTCAATTTTAGACAGTTCAGTCATAAGGTTGACTATGATTGTAACCATTAATTATAAAGATTTTTTGTTGTAACTCAGTTTTCAACCAGTTATAGAAACAATTAAACACTCGTTATAGAAAGGGTCAAAAGAAAAAGAAAAATGATTTCTATTTTTGAACAGATAATAAAACAGATATCTACTATTTCAGTAATAATAAAAATTTGGTTTTAAGTTTGTTGGAATAATGTGCTGAAAATAGTAGATGAAAATCGAAAACAGAAATAAAATTAAAATTAAAAGAAGTAAGAAGGACTTATGTGTTTTGAGTCGAGGTGTGACTAAGTCACTCGGCTTGAAACCAAATCTACCCTTCTTGGGCCGCATCCCAAATGCAACATGATTTCTTAGATAGCTGGCCTCCGGGATACAACTACTATTACTCGGTCCCAACGGTGTACTCGTTGTACACGGGCTCGAACCAGCGTTCAAAACTTAAACCCAAAGTGATTTGACTCACTTGTAAACTCAGTTGTAGAAAACCAGAGAACCAGAGATGAATTTAAACAAGCAGAGAGAAATCTTTCGATTTTTAACAAATAAAATTGGAAAATGATTAGGTCTATTTATAAACCATGATTAGGTGCTTAAAGCACCGTTTCAAATGGGTTGGGTCCATTGGTTTGAACCCTATAACGCCCCGAAAATTGGCATCCGAGTACAGAGACTCTGATACCGAGTTCCCGGGGTTAACTTAGTAAAATGCTTGTTTAGGAATATCACTCGAGGGAAAATGCTCATACGTGTGTCCTCAATCAAATTTACATTCATTCTATACACAAATAATCAGAGTAACGCATTTCAACTAGTGGATCATAAGCCAAGCGGAGATTACTAAATCCAAAAATATAGGGGTAACACCCAAAAAGTAGAGTTCAAATGTGGTGACAGCCCATATGAGAATTATATGAATCACAATAAATGTAATAAAAAGAAAAATCATGACTGCCAATAGGATGAAGCTATAATACTATAGGGGCGCCCGAGCGCACCACCATCTGGTCCTATTCTTGGGGCATTTGCATAGGTCAAATAGAAGGCGTCAAAATGCCAACATAGTGAAGAAATATCTCCAAGATTATATTTGGGATATTTTAATTACAAACAAGTTCACATGAGTATACTATTCCTAAGCATGCTATCACTAACGACAAATAGTAATCAGGTTGTACATGTTATGTACTCAAGCAAGCACAAGCGATAACGGCGTAACAAGGCAATCAATTTCCTAAACTAGTTGATTTAATACAGGAGATGTATAACGTGCAAATAAAAGAAAATGATGTAATGGTCTTTCTAACAGTCGACCAGCTACCCCACAAGTGCATGCATTATCCCCGACAAATTACATGAGGAACTTAAAAGGTAGTGCTGGCGCCACATCAAGCAACCAAGCACTCACAATCCTCCACAAATGCAATGTTGTTCTTCAGTATACTGGCCTTTCTAACAGTCGGACAATTACTTGGAATGCCAATGTCATGTATGCATGATTGGTTCAACCTTTATTAATCCTTTTGCATAGCCCCTCGATCCGAAGTTTGAGTTATCCTCTCATGAAAGCCTGGCCTGGTTGTGAATCATCAGTCATGCTCAAATCAAAGCGAAAAGGCTCGTCACCTAAATACTAAATATGATTAATAAATTCAGAGGTACGAGTGTGTCACTCAGAATTAAACTAATGCACACTTGGGTCGTTCAAACGATGACCAAGCATGCAAATACCAGCCAAGGTCACATTTTTCACAAGGGTCATTTGAACAACGATCTGTCACCTCTGTCAATGCTCACTGGTCACTACGGGGAGGCTCGTCATTTTAGCTTAGGCCGACAGCTCAGACACGATGTCCCATACCACCATGCCTGGCTCATGAGACTTGGTTGATCGAGTTGCAGTACGATTTTAAGTGAACTATTCACAATGGAAATGGTGGTACTCCACATTTCATAGAGTGTGATTCAACGGTCAAACACAAGAGTGATTAACTCTAATTGGGGCTTATTTGTTAGATCGAAGTGGATGACGACAAACCAACAATGGCCACTATCGATCCACAGTGTCTCACTTGGTTGATCAAATAAGTTTGTGACGGCCAACCCAAGAATAGGTAATACACTAGTCAAACGATTGTCAGAGCTTGATCCAAAGAAACACTTAATCCATTATAAAAATAATTTAGATTATCAATTACATAATTATACACATACCCAAGCACTTAGCCCGACTGACTGACTCAACTGATCCAAAGGACCCGGACGACACAGGGTGTCACATACATCCACAAGCATAGATACATTATAATATTATAAATTCATACCATCCAGGCATTTCATCAAGCACGTTATTAACCAAACAGCAACAGATGCATTTCATCAAACATGTTATTCACTCATCAACAATTAACATATAGTTTATAATATTAAAGTAGTTCTAGCATTTATAATATAACTAAGTTCAACAAACTCAAGTAATTATTAACTAAAAAATTTTCGAGAAGAAACTCGAGGGTAGATCTTCACCTTAGGGCCAAATTTGCTCAATACGGATGTGGCCCTAGCGCCGAAAACTAGGGGAAAACTCAAACACCTACGATTAATCATAAATCTAGCATTAGTGACTTAATATTCTATTTTAATTAAACTTTCAATTAGGGTTTAATGTTTTCTTAGGGGAAACAACAAATCCTAAAACAAAATTCAGGAAAACTGATTAGTATTGAAGGATCTATCACTAGATTGCTAAAATTGCAAGGTAGGGTGTGCCACTTACCTCCAATCGCAAGTGGTGGTGGTTACGGTGGAAGAAACGACGGCTCCTACAGTTAAGCATGGCGATTATAACATAACGAGACCCGGATGCAATAATCTAAGAACTCAATCCCTCACCATCACTCTTTCTTTCCTTTCTTCTTCCTCTTTCTCTCTCGTTCTCTTTTTTCTCTCCTAAATCCTAGCCATATTCGAATTTGGGAGAGAAATGCACAAAGGGCGGTCCCTTTTATACCCCCAAATGTTGTGCAAATGGCCCCAAGGGCCATGTGTTCGAAATTATGACCCTATAGGAGGTCGTTTCCTACTATTTGGGCCCACAAGAAGGTGCACGGGCCGATCTAGGCCATGTAATAGGTGAACCTAGTGGTGATCTACTTAAGAATACGATTATTCACATTTTGGATGCGGCGATCAACAGTCATGACGCAATATTCGATTAACGGTCATCGATCATCGATTGAGACTGCGACTTTAGAGATAATTGTGGGGAAATATTTGATACTAGGATCCTAAGTTTCATTAAAATCCAACGGCTCGAAATTCACAACTACTTATAAGTTCGAGTGGACAGAATTCACTTAAATTTTAAAAAATTCATGGCAGACTTACACATCACATGTGTTACCCTCTCGGCTCCAAGTTGAACTGTTCAGTGCATAATCTTGGTTCAATATCCCGCGAGGGTCATCAAGCTCGCTAAGATGAATGATATTTCTTAGTTTCGGGTTCAATGGCCCGCCAGCGAATGGTTGAGAGCTAGTTCAAATAACCTGGACATTTTTGGAACAAACTAGGCAGCAAGATTTCTTAGGCATGATGATTAGAGTTTAGATTGATTAAGTTCAAAGTATGGGCTATTCATAATTAACGAAAATAGTGATTCGGTCCGAATCACCCAAATCAAGAGTCCTAATCCGATGTTTTTCTGGATAGTTTTCAAAAAATTTTAAATTAAACCTCATTATAATATTTATTTTATTTTTATATATTTTATATAAAATTAGACTCTTCAATCTTCAATCTGACTTTTGAATCACCTCAATTGGAGTTATAACGAAAGATATGAAGTTTTGAAGTTATCAAAAAATGCATGGCTAAAAGCGTGAAATCCAGTCGACTAGTTTAGCCTCCGGTCGACCGGTTGTTGCTAGAATGGACCTAATGGGGCTGTTTTCTTCTGATTTTGTGGTTTTGTAAAAAGTGGCTTAAATCTCAAGCTTTTTAAGGTATATGAGACCAAAACCTATTAAAAAAGAGTCTTTAATCATGTCCCAAGGTATTTAGAACATGAAGGAGAGAGAGGGGCTCAAGGATGAAGCATTTCTACATCAGATTCTCCGAGTTTTCTTTACTTTCTAGTTGTTTATCTGTTTTTGTTTCGAGAGATTAGTTAAATCATGCTTATGGTTGGTTAAACCTCTTAGTTAGGGCTAAAAAGGGAAGCTTGTAATCCTTCCATGATGTTTAGGTCTATTTGATTTAACGATTTTTGGATTAAATAATGAATTTATGTTGATTAGTTTAAATAAAAGTGAGAGTTCTAGATCAATCGTGAGATTCATTGTTGATTATGGTTAGTTTGAATACTTTTAATTTTTTAAGATTGATTATTTAGGTTTAAATACGTACACATACGTGCGATCGCGTATTTTGATCAAAAAATCTTACAATAACGCCCGAGGACTTCTAATTCCCAAGTTGACGAAAATTTAGGGCGTTATAATCTACCCCCCTTAAAAACAATTTCGCCCTTGAAATTGACTCAGGCTTCTATTAGGTTCGTATTTAACGAGCCATCTGTAGGGATTCAGCTTGCACCCATTGTTGGGCCCATTTTTAATGATCCTATCTACTTATATGACTTGATCTAGCTCTTGAATCTTAATTGTTCCCTTTCGACCAGTTTATTACAACTATTCCGAGGATGACTCAAATCCTACTTAGGGATCTAATCCTATATTCCAATATACTGGGACTGTGGACTATGGGAACACCATGCTTCTGATGCGCCACTCTGATCAGATGGACGTGTCACGCTCCAAACTCGGGGACCGAGCTCACTAAATTTTCAGCCGCCGAATCCAGTGCCGACAGCCTCCGTAGTACCCATTCTCAGCTCCTAGCTTCCATACGTCAGGTTCCGATCCTGGGATCCCACAAGGAGGATTTTCAGGGTAAACCTTTTTTTTTTTTTTATAGATGAGCATAACCACAAGCGTACCAAACCAAAAGCTTCACATCACATATCCACTAAGATAATCTTTTGAGTACAGTGTTGTAAAAAGGGAAATACAATGCATAACTAAAAGCTGGAAGATCAAATGCGCGCCCCTATCTCAATGTTGTCGCGCTATAGTATGTCCTGCATGTAAAAGACGTGCATAAGCTTACTATGAAGCTTAGAGAGTGCGTGGTGTGTGCACAATGCATATGACAGGTATACAGATATTAGAGTAAGTGGAAATGATGGCAAGCTACACTACCAAGTCTATGAATGTTATTAGCCGTCCCAAGGCTATGCAATGCAAGGGCCTATATGGCCGAGTGTCATATGCTAAAGATGCAATGTGCGCATGCCAATCCTCGACTGCCATAAATCATACTGTTTACAACTGGGACATCATCAGGGTCTAGTACACTCCTGACATTGATTGCCGCCCATCGCGTGCATAACCAAGCGAGTGGAAGAGACCTCACTATCCGCCTCGTCAATGGCATAGAAGAAAGTCCACCCGGCTCATCGATAGCGAACCCATTCACGAGCTGGTCAGACTCAACCTAGTATATAGCCCTCTGCACCCGGGCGGGTAAGGTCACACCCCCTTCCAACCGAGCCCGACATAGTGGGAGATGTGGCCTACTAGTATTTGGCCCTCATGCGCTCATAAATCCACTCGGTCTAGACATGGGAGCATCCTACTGGTACCACAGGGTTTAGGGACTTTCACCCAAGGACATCTTTGGCGCCCAAGTGCTAGAACATATTTCCGTTGTCCATTTCCACCATCCACGATGTGACTGTGGTAGCCACAACCCTGATGCTGCTAGGGTGTGAACCTGATCGTGACATACATAATGCGAGATGCATGAGTCATACTATCAAGGTCATGCATCAAACCTGCGCATATGGCGCAATCATGTGGGGCGACCCTATCTTGTACAAGTCGCCTAAGTATCTCAAGCTGTAAGGCATATGCTATGATCAACATCATCCATAGTCAGGCATACATATGATGCATATGCACAAATGAATGGGCGTGATATTCATTACACTAAGCATATTATCAGTGTGACATACCAGGCTAAGTATATTAGCATGTCTCAAGCGTATCATGTGATAATCGGCCTCTACTGGTCGAATATACAGGGAGTGGGATCTGAATAGAGGGTACTACTAATAATAGAAAAGTCTACGTGGCATGGACCACTTAAGACTTGAATCGGCCCATCATACGCAACAAAATGGGCTAGAAGGACCGATGTACAGCATGAATACATCAAGGTAGGCCTTGGTGGCCTCCAATGGGACATCAATGATGGCCCATATGCTGGACCGTATGGCCAGCCCCTACTGTCCAGCGAGGGGTCTACCTGAGCTACGGATTAGCCTCCTTTTTGGGCTTATACCCTAAAATGATTTGTCCAACACATGGACAGTATGAATGTGCAATAAATACTTCAAAGTGAGCACCACAGTGGCCCACATGCTGAACATTATGAATAAAACACATGCATCATACTGGTCTAAGGTGACCGACGGATCGGGCACCGTAATGAGGTGTGTATACAACGCATCATCAAGGTGGACTGCTACAGCCGGCCCCACCCTCTGGACTGATGGATGATTTCGACAGTCCACTGTCCATCGGCGTGGATTAATACATACCCAAGGTGGGTCCCTGTATCTGGATGTCATGGATAAAGCATATACATCATAAGTATGCCCAATAGAGGACGGCCTGGATCAGACACATACATCATGTGGGACCCATAAGGTGGGCCACCTGCTGGACGAGCGTGGAACCCACCGGGTCACAGAAGTTCTGGATAAAGCTGATATTTATGATTTCCCTTCAAACATCATGAGGCCATAGGAAGGTTTCAACGGTGGACATCATTGCCTTCACCATTCCAATTGGAGTGGCCCACATGAGACGTGTATCTGGCTCATATTTTTTTTGGGCCCATGCCTTGAAATGATATAGCAAAATGGATGGACAACTGGGCATGGTGGGTCCCACGAGGTGGGCCACTGCTGGGCAACGTGTGCACGCTGCCTTCAGCGTGGACCACACTCATGGCCCCCAAAAAGTTTTAGAGAGAGCTGATATATGTGTTTTCCATCCATCCAGGTCTGTGTGACCTCAGCAACGGTTAGATGGAAATTAAACCTCACGGTGGGGCCCCACACGTGTAACAGTGGGTCCCTTCTGTTTCCAATGGTGGCCATTCATCCCCACTGCTTCCCATAATGCAGTCTACTGAGGTGTTGGATCCGGCCGATACTTGTGTTTTCCATTCATACAGGTCCGTGTGACCTGATGGATGGGTTTAGATGGAGAATCGTCATGATGGTGGGCCCTGAAAAGGTTTCAACTGTAGGCATTCATCCTCACTGTTTTCTGTGGTGAGGCCCACCCAAGATCTGAATCTTCTTAATATTCGGGCTTGGACCCTGAAATGATCTGGGAAAATAGATGGACGGCTTGGATAAAGCCAATACATCATGGTGGGTCCCACGAGGTGGGCCACTACTGGGCGGTCAAGGAACCCAGCGTCCGTGGACGCTGGCTACTCCCAGCGCCCCTGACGTGGTGAGAGGCCAGAGTTGAACGCTGGTCCTTTTTTTTCTTTTTTTTCTTGTTATCATCAAGTGGGGCCCACATGAGGACGATCCACTCTGTCTATCATGTTTACCGGCTCATGGGGGACCCAACGAGTCCAATATTGGACAGCTTATAAGGTCTATAAACTCCAAGATGGGCCAGAGAAAGCTCGACAGTAGATGTCGTTAACTTCACTATTTCAGGTGGTGTGGTCCACTTGAGATTTTGATTTGTTTCATGTTTGGGCCCTGGCCCTAAGATGATCCGGGGAAACAGATGGACGGTATGGATTGTACACACACATCACTGTGGGTCCCACCAGTGGAGACCCCCTCCACACCACCTTCCAGCGTCAAGACGCGAGACGTTCACAGCGTCTCAGACGCTGGAACTGTCCAGCGTTGTACGCTTTTTTTTCTTTTTCTTTTTTTTTTATAAGGAACCCACGTGTGGGTAATCCACTCCTTCCATTTGCTCGGTCACCTCATGGTGGGCCCAAAAAAAATCTTTGTATCAAGCCCAACCATCGCATTTACCTCCCTCTAGATTTATATGATCTTATGGCTAAGTTGAATAGAAAATAAGTAACACGGCGGGCCATACATGGTGGTCCACATTATTGGACAGCGTGCAAGTGTAGACACCCCACCTTCGGCTACACTGTTGGTAGAGATAGCTGGATGAATGGAGGACCATACCCCCAAATCCCAAGTCCAAACTCAGCCAAACTCACCCTTATAAGCCCCAATCCATAGCCCAACTCAAGCCTGAACCCAGTCAACCCGCCCCTAAACATCAGCCTGAAAAACCCCCCATAAGAAAAACCAGTCAAAAAATCCTAAAAAAGTCAAACTCACTGAGTCAACCCGCTGAGTCAACCCGTTGAGTCAAAACACCGAGTCAACCCGCCGAGTCAAATTACCGAGTCGACCCGCCGAGTCAAATCACCGAGTCAACCCACCGAGTCAAAACAGCAGCCCCGAGACATGGCCAAACATATTTACCCAAACTGCCACTCTCCAACGCTATAAATACCCCTACCCTCTTCCCATTTCACAAGCCAATCCATCCAGTCCAGCGACCCGTCCGTCTGAGTCCTTCTCCACCCTTTTAGCCCATCTTTCCACCAAGGAGAGCCCGAGTGAGGAGAGTCTAGCCCTGGTCCTGTCTAGCCTGACCACTGGTCCAAGTCTCCCAAGCCATCCAAGTCTTGATCCAGCCACTCGAAGCCAATCCTTGGGCAACTTCCGTCCATCTAGCTGTTCCTTACTAGCATCATCTCATTCACATCTAGCATAAGTGCAACATTTACTTTTCTTCCAACCCCCTTGCTTCACTACAAGCACTTTGATTATTCAAACACACAGCATGCATCTCGCATAAAGCACCTGTCAGTTCGAGCGTATGCTCTGGGCTTGCCTGTTAGTGGAACCTGCCCATCAGAAACTCTTACTGTTCAGACCTGCATTCATGTACATATCACTACAAGCACTTTGATCATTCAAACACACAGCATGCATTCCGCATAAAGCACCTGTCAGTTCGAGCGTATGCTCTGGGCTTGCCTGTTAGTGGAACCTACCTATCAGAAACTCTTACTGTTCAGACCTGCATTCACGCATCATGTCATCTATGAGAATATACGAGGATTAAAACAGACTTTCAAGTGTTAGTTCGATTCTGTGAAGTAGAGACCGTACTTCGGTACGGGCAGTGTGTGGGGTGCTTAACCTCTTCCCACCCTGTAACCGTGATCCCTTGCCTCGATTCTCTGACCGCAGATCAAAAGGAGTCATTTTAGAGGAAGGAATCTTCGGATCCCCCTTCTCTAACGTTTCTACAGGGTCTAGCCGACTGTAGATTCGACGTAACTGGCTAGTGGCGACTCTGGTCTTATATAAACTCATTTAAACACATCCAGCTTAACATGACAACCAAACAAAGCCCTCGAGAACGAGGCAAGCCAGTGGCACAAATGGCGATTCGCACTCACGCATCCTCTTCTTCTTCTTCCAAAAGGAAAGGGACGAGAACGTCGTGTGGGAGCGCGGAACAGCGAGGGTCCACAGAATGGCGACTCTGCTGGGGATAAGCTAGTCCCACTTGTCGTGATCCGACTTGAAAAATAGAATCCTCCATATACTTGAGAGTCATTAGTCCTCATACAATCTCATCTGCATAGCATTCTACCTAAAACTAAAAATATATCTATATAGAAAGTCCCAAAACCCAAAAAAAAAAAGGTAGAGCATACTTCGCCATCATTACTCCTCCAAACCAAATCACCCTGCCACATCCAATACAAAACCGACATGACTCTTCCATTACCTGCCCTCGAAATACCCAAGGCTTCCTTTACACAGTTAAACTCGAGAGAATCCATGTCAATTCCTAACATCCAAGAGCTACAACAAAGCATGAAGGCCATGCAGGAAATGCTTCTCCGATTCACACAAGCCTAGGTTTCAGCAACCAGCAATCAAGCTGATCCAGTTCAACAACCTCAACAACCATCGAAGGCCCTCCCGGCCTCTAGTTCATCCCAACCACAACCGTCAGGGATCACTCAGGACTTTCGATACCCTCCTAACAGGAGCCTTCAATTAGAACAACCATCAACCTCAGGGCATTTCTTCCAGTATCCTCCTACAAATGGGAGCCATTTTTTGTCACATCCCGCAACCCGGACTCCTAGCCAATTCCAACATCCTCTCCCTAATGGGAGTTCCAACCAATTTGAATATTCTCCTGTGACTTGGATTTCTTTGCAGTCTCCCTTCTCAGCTCCAGTCCAACAAAGTCCCTATAATGAGAGTAATTATCGGGCCCAACCTCCTTCAAGCAGGAATCATAGGAGCATCAATGACATCAATTATTACGAAAGGGGGCCAGCTTAGTCCTGGCAAGGGGCAAGATCTCCTTCATCTGGTCCCTCTGAAATCGAACAACTCCGAGAACAGATACGAGAGATGAAGAGAAAGTTGCAGAAGTAGCAAGGGGTGGATCTTCCATCCACTAAGTTCAGGGACCTTTGTCCATTTCCCGATGCAATGGTACCTCAAGGCTTTCAGGTACCAAAATTTAAAAGATATGATAGGACAGGGTGTCCTATAGACCACTTGAGATCATTTTGTGGTGAGCTAGATGTTGTGGCAAGCAACGACGGAGCGTTGATCCATCTGTTTCAAAAGTCCTTGAAAGACGATGCCTTAGACTGGTACACATCATTGGACTGCCATCGCATCAGGACTTGGGAGCAGCTCTCCCAGGCTTTCGTCGACAGGTTCGCATACAATCTTAACATGGCACCCAGGAGAGCGGACCTCGCAGCTCTCAGGCAAAGAAGTGATGAAACATTGTCAGCTTACGTTGGACGGTGGCGGGCCATGGCTGCTAGAATGAAGACTCCCCTCAACGACGAGGAGCAAATCTCCATGATCGTCCACTCGGCAAATCCAAGTATCTCTGGATACCTTGTCTCACATCCATATGCGAACTTCAGCCAACTCATCTGCGCCAGGGAACAAGTCGAAGCCGGAATAAGGGCCGGGATGATCTCCCCTTGGTGGCCTCAGCAGGCCTCTCCAGTACAACCGATAGTGGAAGGTGAGCCTACCGGATACGAGAGCGATAATGGTAGTGTTCCCATCTCCCATCCAATGGAAGAGGATGATCTTGTCGCCTCTACCGAAGGTGCACTATTCCTCTCTCAGCATGGACAACCGCAGCAATAGCAACAGTCAAGATGGAACTCACAGTTCCCTAATCAAGGTTGGCAAGGGGCACCCCTAACCAGTCCAGTTTCAGAACCCCTCATCTTGCAAGGGGCATCTCCAGTCGATCTAGTCTCCGCAATGCAAGGGGCACCTCCTACCTATCCATCTTTCACCAGCCAAGAAAAGCCTCCTCTCCAGTTTATCCGTGCCATCGACTCTAGTTCAGAGTTCGAACCTCTCATCCTACAAGGGGCACCCTCAACTATTTCGATCTCAGACCCCATCATCATGCAAGGGGCACCTTCAGTCGATTCATTCTTCACACCCATTTCTAACCATGGGCACAATCAGCCCATCTCAGTCAACCAAGGGGACAACCTCCCTAACACAGCATCAGCAAACCAGGGGCACAACCTGCTCGTCTCAGCAATAGTCAGTCAAGGGCACAGCTTGCCCACTCCAGCTTACTAGGGGTAAAGCCTGCCCGTATCTCCAGCAAACAACCAAGGGCACAACTTGCCCACCGCACCTGTCTATTCGGCTTCTACTTCAACCATCATCCTCTAAGAAGAAGACCCTTCCTTAGACAACATGCCACATGCCCTAGCAGAATTGGGCCCCAACTTCAATTATGTGGCCACTATCGAGGAGGTCGAAGGGGAGATTGATGTCCAGGTTCTGATCGGTCCAAAAACATCAACCATCACTCTTCAGGTCTTCGACATCTCAGCTTCATTCCATCTTCTTCCCGATCGGACCTGGTTTCACAAAATCGGTGTCATCTCTTCAAATCTTCACCAAAAGGTTAAGCACATCTTCAGAAATAGGGCGATCACCATCATTACAGATCCCGAACCATTTTTCATGGTAAAAGCATCCAACCTTCGAGAGCCTACCATCCTAGACATAGACGTACAACGCTCTAATTGGGAGCTTTCATACCATCACAATGCAAATTACTTCCCTCGCGCATGTCCCATTGGATCAAACTACGTCTTCCTTCCTGTCAAGTGTCAATCCTTCTACTATCAGCTCGAATATCAAGACTCGACCCGAATCATGGGAGTTCAAGAGAATGTGGATAGAGAAAGACTGCGATATCGGCCTACTCGGATTAGGCACAGAAGTATCAGAAGAAGACGGGGTCATTAAGAAGAAGGAAACCTCTGCATCGTCACACCATTCCAGTTTATCAATGTAGGGATTATCTATCCTGATGATGGGCTGGATTCCACCTTCGATGATCAAGCGATCAGATTGAGTCTGATAGAGTTGCTCAAAGAAGACTCAAGCACGGGGCAGGAATTTTCTCCGATCGACTGGACTGCCATCCTAGTCCCACCTCAGCCGAACCCGAAGAACTACAATATATCGGGGATGAGCCAGGAGAAATCGCATCCGACACCGACTCGGAGCCCAATTCCAGATCTATCATGATGTTTGGGCGCAACAATGAGGTTTGGCCTACTGATCCTTTTGGCCCTGCCTCCTGAGGGAAAGGAGTGCAGGGCAGTAATAGGTTTGTAGTCCCCATGACGGCACAATAAAAGCCGACAGTGCTTGGCTCCCCGAGCCGAATCAGGCAACACCTGGTTCACATCGCCGTCTTGCTTGGGTCTTTTACAAAAAATTAAAAAAAAATCAGAGGATTCAAAAACCCAAAACACCAAATATTTCAAAATTTCAAAAAAAAAAAATCAAATTTTCACAAAGTCCAAAAGTTCAAAAAAATTCAGATATTCACAAAAATCCAAAAAACCAGAAAATCTTTGAAAAAAATAATAGTAATAATTAGAAATCCTTTTCAATAAAGTGTCAAGTCTGTCTGTCAAAGCACTTGAGTATGGAGTTGACTCATAAGATTCGATCTAGAGTCAGACTTCGAACTCAAGGGTCTGGACAAAGCCAAATGATGTGGAAAATGATGAGCTGACTCCCAAACTAAGAGGGTCTTTTCAAAAGTTCGAACCAAAAGCCAATGTCATCTCAAAAAATTTTAAAATTATAAACCTAGGATCTCCTGAGACCCATAAGGAAGTGTGCATTGAGAATCCTTGCCCCCGAAAAATAAGCAGAGAATGATCAAATTTTTGAAGTCATGACTTCCCAATCTTGCGTCCTATGAAGACTTATCCAGACTCGATCAAAAACTCATCAAGCCTATCAAGAGGATACTGCCAAGACTATGCTTGCATTCCATGCTGGAGTATGCGACCAAACGAATGATCAGAGAAATCTCGCAGCTCAATGAAGACAAGATTGTTGCCAATATGTCAGCAAATACTTCAAGTGTCAGCAGCATGCACATCGAATCCATGCGTGCGCTTCAACCTGACAATGCTCCAGCTATTCCCTGTACGAGGTATCTACATCAACGGAAAGATCAGCTTGGCATCATCTAACAATTGATTACTTCACAGAGCGGAAGGAGGTAACATTCTAATTTCACGCAATAATTCTCATGAAGAATGACATCATCAATTGTTAAGGGTTCCCACATGCTATCAACATCAGCAATGGGATGTCCTTCGAAATCTAAGGATAGAGGAGTTTCTCAAGAAGCTTAAAATCAAAAGACAAACCTACGAGTTCGAGTCAAAATCATGTCACCGTGAGTGCTGATGAAGAATGAAGCCGAATAAAGAAAAGTCATATTGGGTTTACAACAAGCATTGCTGAATCTATTACACTCAAGAGGCAATCCCTGAGAATCAGAGAAGTCTTTCTGAGAGGCACCGTTCGACTCACCAACCTGAGGGACAAGGATCTTCCAGAGCCAATCAACGCCGACAACGTGAAAATCTCTCACAGGTAAGCCAATCCAACCTTATCAAGAGTTACATTAGTAGAGCTGAAGTCAAGAGGTCAAGATTTAAACCGCTGAGAATCCCTTCCCGTCCACCAATAAGTGTTCCAAATAAAGGGTTCAAAAGCCAAAAAAAAAGAGAGAAGAGAAAAAAAAAAAAGAATAGAGAAAAAAAAAATAGGGGTTATACAAAAAAAAGGGGCACACAACCCACAAAAAAAAGAGAAGAGAAAAAAAAAAGAATAGAGCAAAAAAAAAATAGGGGTTATACAAAAAAAAAGGGGGGCACACAACCCATAAAAAAAAGAGAAGAAGAAGAAGAAAGAAAAAAAGAAAAAGAAAAAATCGATCCAAAAGAAACACATCTATCCATCCATCCTCCTCAGAAGGGTCTGTAGCTAAGGCCGACAGCTCTGCCATTGTAACTTAAGATAAGGGCCGAAAGGTTACCATCGGCCGGCAACGACGACTTCCGGACCTCTGGTCGCCGCAGTCATCCAAAAAAAAAAAAACAAAAAAAAAAGAGATGTGTGCTTAAACAAAGAGGGCGGAGTGAAAACCCGAAAGGGCGCTCCGAGTAAAAACAGTGGGCACACAGCGCACTTGGTGAAAACTCGAAAGGGCGCCAAGGGTAAAAACAACATAGTTACCAAGGGGCAGGCAAGATCAAATACCCGGGATGTGGTGAAAATCCGAAAGGGTGCCACAGGCAACAATGACGGGCAAGCCGGACGCAGCGAAAACCTGAAAGGGCGTTGCGGGTAATAATGGCTAAGAAAAGAAAAAAAAAAGCAGGTACATGAGAGATCCAAGCGACATGAAGATTCAATGGAAGCAAGGATGGCGGCTATAAGTCGAGAATTCTTTCAAGATCTGCCCAAATTCTAGGGGCAGGATACCATTGCGCACTATCTTAAGGGGACCAGGACCCTTGGTGAATAATTAAGAAAATCGAGTATGACATCAGGCTGAGTCCAATATTCTGATTCCTACATCTAAAAGCACAAATCCGAATCACGCATAGATAGACAAGCACTTGGCACAAATTTTCATTTCATGCATGATTTGCATACACATATTTAAAAAAGAAAAAGAAATCATTTTTCCTTATTCATATATATGCAAAAAAAAAAAAAATCCTACAGGGCTTTCAAAATAAACGTCCTCCAGTCAACTAATGAGGTACCATCCGTGAGTGCCTTTCTCCTGGTCATCTTCCCCAAAAGGTAAGTATCTCTCCCTCTGCTTCCATACTTCAACACTTTTGCTAAAGTGTTTTCTCTCCTCACAGGTACCAGAAGGAAGTCCAAGATCAACCCATCAATGTCCATCATAACCCCATCATCACCATCGATCACATCATCCATGTGGCCCACACTCAAAGGATGCATAGCCTCACCTATGTCCCATCTCCTCATATCATCCACACCATCCATTTCTCCCATAATCAAGGCCCCATTCAAATCTGAAATTCCAGCATGGCTGCCATTAATGGGGTCATTCAAAGCTCCACCAAACACTATCCCTAAATCCCCATCAATGCCCTCATTCAATGCTTCATCTAAACCGCCAATCAAGGACATCTCACCATCTTTAAAGCCTTCACCAATTGCTGAAGTGTGGGACCCATCAATCCTCCCACAAGGGCCCCCAAGCCATCATCAATGGTTGCCCAAGAGAGGATCAAAAGAGAAAAAGACAAAAATGAAAAGAAAGGTGAAGACAAGAGAAGAATACAGGGCCGGGATCAAAGATTCAGAGACAGAGAATGTTGAGATAGCAACAGGAAGCAACCATGGAATGTTCGAACTAGGACCAGCCCAGACCGCACAAGAGAGGAGGTCTAGGCGGCCCCTAGTGGGCCGCCCGTACGGACGCGCTCCCTCTCTCTTCGCAGGATTGGCTCCACAGTCTAGGGTAGGTGAGACTGCCAGGCCACGTCAGCAGATGGCACCCTGAGGGCCGCCCGAAGCTCCAATCAACTCCGGATTTCATTTGAGGATGATCAGAATCATCTGGAAGGTACCCCACCTGTCCAATCATGAAGTATTACAGCCAACATGGGCCTGTTCAAGTTAAAGAGAAGGAAAATTGATCAAGAGGGGCCACAAGCAATTTGAGCCATTCAAAGACCAGATCATCATGATCTAAACCATGGAAGAATTCACATAAGTCATAAAATAGAAAGATCAAAGGTTTGATCATCAAGAAAGAGGGCCAGAATCCAAGATCTGATCATCAAGTGGGCCCACAGGGCCAAGTCAAGCGATCTGAGCCGTTCAAGTCATCATCCACACCATGAGAAGCCTTCTTAGCCTCACAAAGCATCAAGGATAGGTGCTCCAAAGCAAAGCTGAGGTCTGTAAAGGGCCCACAGGGCCAATTCAAGTAATTCGGACCACTCAAATCACAATCAGCCCCGTCAGAAGACAAACAAAGCAAGGTAAGTATGCCCAACCATAAAGTTTTTGGTCCGAAGACCTTAAACTACGTCGGGATCGACATCCCGAGAGATTTTCAATAAAAACCGGTGTCAGTCTTGTTTGCTCACATCAAGATCAGACGATTCCGAACATTTTCTAAAAATTAAAAAAAAATGTGTTTGCCCTGTTTGTACAATTTTTGGTCCGAAGACCTTAAACTACGTCGGGATCAAGATCCCAAGGGACTTTTTAAATAAAAACCGATAGCAGTTTGGATCGTTCGAATCAAAATCCGCTGACACCGGACATTTTTCAAAAAATAAAAAAAATGTGTTCGCCCTGTTTTTACAGTTTTGGGGTCCGAAGACCTTAAACTACGTCGGGATCGACATCCCGAGAGATTTTTAATAAAAACCAGCATTGATCCTAGCCGTTCAGGCCAAGATCTGATGACCTGGATCATTTCGTAAAAATCACAAAAAAAAGAATGTATTTTCAGCATGTACATATTTCGGTCCGAAGACCTTAAACTACACCGGGATTAATTTCTCGGGGGACCTTTTCCCGCTTTCAACTAAAAACCGGCATCGGCCTCAACCACCGGGATCAAGGTTCGATTATCCGGATCATTTTTCAAAAATACCAAAAAGATTTCAAGCTTTCCATAAAAACCAGCATCAACCCTGATTACCCGAGTTGAAGTCTGGAACTTTTTCAAAAAATACAAAAAAATAAAAATAAAAAAATAAAAAATAAAAATTTCACCATCAATTTCAATTGCACAAATTCATCTCCAGTGGTCCGAAGACCTAAAACTACACTGGGATTAACTTCTCGGGGGCTTTCTTTCCTAACTTGTTCCAGACATGGCTGACACTTGATCGTACGGGTGTCTGGAATCTTTTAAACAGGTAAAGGCTGAGGCGGGCAGAACCCCGCAATCCTGTTCGTGTTGAACGCACCGTGATAGACAACCTTGATTTAGAAGTCGCTGTTGAATCTGATGGATGTTCCCTGTTCCTAAAACTCATGAAGGGGATTAAGGCTGTTGGGAGGTGGAGCGCACCCTCACGGAATTGTGAGCAACGTAAGGCCCCAAACTGAATTGACTAAGGAAAATGTGAGGATGTGGCTCATTTTGTGGCCGAAGGAGTCTGTCGAACAATACGTAGTCTATGTGCATTGCACATGAGGAACAGGCAACTTTGTGGGTGTGTTGATTGAAAACCCTCAACAATCTCCTCATCCGAAGATGTAAAACTACGGCACTTAACTGTGTGAGACTCGTCTTGCTCGCTGATGTAAAATGGATCGGGTGCCTTACCAGCAGTAGAAGCTGGAAGTGGATGAAAATTCCACATCGTTCCTTGCATTTTAGAAAAATCCAACAAAATACCAAAACATTACAAAATCACCTTTTTAAAAATCACAAAAATATTTACCTTGCTTTCAAATCAAATATTTGCAAAAATCACAAAATATTTCCCTTGCTTTCAAAGAAAATATTTCAAAAATCACAAAAATATTTTCTTGCTTTCAATAACCGATCTCTATCCTGAATACTCAGGTAAAGATTCGGACCACATATTTGCAAAAATCACAAAAATTGTCACTATCCCCCAGCACTATACTTCAGGAGTCTCGAGCTCCGCTCTCTTCACAATTTGGGATGACGGATCCGATCGCCCGCAAATTGGAATCTTGACCAAAACTGGCAACTAAGCACCGTCTCAATAGCATTTATGCCCAGAAGAACATCTTGAAGTCGGATAACATCCTCGTACATTCTCATTAGCAAAGAAACATCATCTTGGGACGATGGACCTGATCGATCATGGGTCGGGATCTTGACCAACCCGCTGACCAAACGCCCGTATAAAAAAGAAAAACCCCAGGGGAGCACAACCCTGCAAGCAATAAGCGCAAAATTCTCTGCATCTAAAGCAAAAGCAAAATCATCAAACTGAAAGAGAATGAGCCAAAGCTGTGCATTCATCATGTATCTCCATGCATCAGCATCCATCGCATCAATCATCATGTTTATCTGCTTTTAAAATAAAAGCCGGTTAGCCAAAGACCCCACAGGCATCCCTAGTGGAGGCACGTGCAGACCAGATTTCCATTTCAAAAAGACAAACAAAAATATCTCTATTTACAAATAAAAACCCCATGGAGTATCACTCCCCAGAGTGGGTATCTTTTCAAAAAATCCAAAAATATTTTCCTAGTAGAGCGTTCTGCCTCCAAAACACCAGGAGATCTTCCATATCTCTGGGTAGGAGTAGACGCAAAAATCAAATAAGATCCGATGTCTCGCGGTTTCCCCGGAGATCATCCGATCCAATGCACTCAAAGTACGGTCGAACTGAACTCCAGTGTCAGTGCGGTCGTACCACATGCCAAGATGTGAAAAGATGAAAGCCAAAAAGGCTCGGTCAAAGAAACCATTTGAATAGGTGGAAACGATGAATTGTAACCCAAGTATCAAAATCAGCAGATCGAGTGGAAAGAGTTCACCCGCACATACCTAGGAGTGGATGCCTGAAGTACCTTGACTGAGTCCAAGTCGGCGTAGTAGAATCCCGTAAGGCTACATGACGCAGGGCATCTAACCACTTTGACAATCAAGCGAAACAAGTACTCCTGGAGTGATATGGGAAAACATCAAACGCACAATCAGTCTCAGGGTCAGCAACCTCGTAAGACTACGGACGCAGATGCTCTGCTGTACCTTTCCGATGTTAGTACCGATCGGGAATGGAAGGGTTGCAATTGGGTACCTAGGTTGCAGCACATGCAGGGACAATCGCAACGTTTTCTCCAAACTCCCGCGGTATGTGCGAGTTATCAATCTCCAAACAATCAACTGACTCAGATACAAAGGACAAACAAAGATTTCAAACCACAATCTAGGAAAGAATGAATTGCAAACCAAGCATCAAAACCAGCAGATCGGGTGGAAAGAGTTCACCCGCACATATCTAGGCGTGGATGCCTGAAGTACCTTGATTGAGTCCAAATCGGCGTAGTAGAATCCTGTAAGACTACATGACGCAGGGCATCTAACCACTTTGACAGTCAAGCGAAACAAGTACTCCTGGAGTGATCCGGGAAAACATCAAACATCACAATCAGTCACAGGGTCAGTATCCTCGTAAGACTAGCGATGCAGAGGCTCTACTGTACCTTTCCGATGTTAGTACTGATCGGGAATGGAAGGGTTGCGATTGGGTACCCAGGTTGCAGCAAACTGCAGGGACAATCGCAACGTTTTCTCCAAACTTCTGCGGTATGTGCGAGTGATCGATTTTCAGACGATCAACTGGCACAGATATAAAGGCAAGCAAAGATTTCAGACCATGATTCATGAATGACCGAGTTAGAAGTGGGGTGTCCACTCGCTTTGGCATTCGGTTGCACGCAACCTCTGCCAAAGAGGGGCATCTGTAGACACCCCACCTTCGGCTACACTATTGGTAGAGATAGCTGGATGAATGGAGGACCATACCGTCAAATCCCAAGTCCAAACTCAGCCAAACTCACCATTGTAAGCCCCAATCCATAGCCCAACTCAAGCCTGAACCCAGTCAACCCGCCCCTAAACATCAGCCTGAAAATCCCCCCATAAGAAAAACTAGTCAAAAAATCCTTAAAAAGTCAAACTCACTGAGTCAACCCGCTGAGTCAACCCGTTGAGTCAAAACACCGAGTCGACCCGCCGAGTCAAATCACCGAGTCGACCCGCCGAATCAAATCACCGACTCGACCCGCCGAGTCAACTCACCGAGTCAACCCACCGAGTCAAAACAGCAGCCCCGAGACATGGCCGTACCGCGCGCTGGAAACCGAGGAGCGTTTACGCAAACTGCCACTCTCTAATGCTATAAATACCCCTACCCTCTTCCCATTTCACAAGCCAATCCATCCAGTCCAGCGACCCGTCCGTCTGAGTCCTTCTTCACCCTTTTAGCCCATCTTTCCACCAAGGAGAGCCCGAGTGAGGAGAGTCTAGCCCTGGTCCAGTCTAGCCTGACCACTGGTCCAAGTCTCCCAAGCCATCCAAGTCTTGATCCAGCCACTCGAAGCCAATCCTTGCGACACTTCCGTCCATCTAGCTGTTCCTTACTAGCATCATCTCATTCACATCTAGCATAAGTGCAACATTTACTTTTCTTCCAACCCCCCTGCTTCACTATAAGCACTTTGATTATTCAAACACACAGCATGCATCTCGCATAAAGAACCTGTCAGTTCGAGCGTATGCTCTGGGCTTGCCTGTTAGTGGAACCTGCCCATCAGAAACTCTTACTGTTCAAACCTGCATTCATGTACATATCACTACAAGCACTTTGATCATTCAAACACATAGCATGCATTCCGCATAAAGCACCTGTCAGTTTGAGCGTATGCTCTGGGC
The DNA here is from genome assembly GCA_003013855.2 of Liriodendron chinense. NCBI lineage: Eukaryota > Viridiplantae > Streptophyta > Magnoliopsida > Magnoliales > Magnoliaceae > Liriodendron > Liriodendron chinense. Next base: position 54,606 of record PVNU02001219.1, on the reverse strand, counting down.
TTGCCTATTAGTGGAACCTGCCCATCAGAAACTCTTACTGTTCAGACCTGCATTCACGCATCATGTCATCTATGAGAATGTACGAGGATTAAAACAGACTTTCAAGTGTTAGTTCGATTCTGTGAAGTAGAGACCGTACTTCGGTACGGGCAGTGTGTGGAGTGTTTAACCTCTTCCCACCCTGTAACCGTGATCCCTTACCTTGAATCTCTGGCCGCAGATCAAAAGGAGTCATTTTAGAGGAAGGAATCTTTGGATCCCCCTTCTCTAACGTTTCTACGGGGTCTAGCTGACTGTAGATTCGACGTAACTGGCTAGTGGCAACTCTAGTCTTATATAAACTCGTTTAAACACATCCAGCTTAACACGACAACCAAACAAAGCCCTCGAGAACGAGGCAAGCCAGTGGCACAAACGGCGATTCGCACTCACGCATCCTCTTCTTCTTCTTCCGAAAGGAAAGGGACGAGAACGTCGTAAGGGAGCGCGGAACGGCGAGAGTCCACAGCAGGGCATGCTGTCTTATAATGTGGCCCACTTGTGAGTCCCACATCAGCCCATAAATCATGAAAGTTGAAAGGAAAAGAAAGGAAAAGAAGGAAAGCAATGAAGAGGAAGATCCGGCCATTAGATGGACTCCTCGCCACTATAGGGTCCATCATATGAATCTAAACACACCAAACACATATCAAGGTGGATCCCACCCTTGTGGCCCACAACCAAAATGAAAAACATTTAAAATGGAGCTTATGTCCTCCCTAATTGCACTCACCACGAAGATGGACGGTTGGATTGGGTCGGATAGACGATCGGACGGCCTTGATGGGGTGGATCTCCTCCTCTAATTACCCAAGCTCACAAATACCCTCTCTTGACTCTCCAATCTCACTCTCTTCTCACAACTCTCTTTCTTTTCTTAATTCTCTCTCTCTCTCTCTCTCTCTCTCTCTCTCTCTCTCTCTCTCTCTCTTTTCCAATGAAGGTGGCTACGTATGGCCCTTTGTGGTGTAGGGACTTTGGGACATAAATGGTATTTGAAAGGGAATGATGATAGAAAGGGGATGGGGCATTTATGAGAGTGAGTGGCTTAGGTATGGGCTTAGTTGACTTGTGAGGAGAGAGAGGGATGTACTTGATGAGACACTTGATTGATGTACTTGATGGATTGATGAGATGTTTGATTGATTGATTGGACAACCTTAGGATTTGTGCAAGTGGAGCCCACACCATGCATACACAGCGTGGCCCGCCTTGATTTGCGCACATGTATGCATCTTTCAAACTAGGTATCGAAACGGAGCGCGTCGCGCAGCGCTGGAGTCATGGCGTCCGCGCGGTGACCAGGGTACAAGTCTCGGGTCGTTGCGGTACTAAAATAAGGTGCCTGATCGAAACTCGCCGGTTTGGACTGTTCTGAGTATGCTGAGTTCGGAAATGAGATGTACGGAGGGCTAATTAGAGTATGAGTGTTACAGGACGTATATACCAACCTAAGTAGACTGGACTCATAATGTTCTACCCCCCTTAAAATATTTTTAACCTCAAGATTTAAGAATTTACGTATGGATCCATATATTGGAATGGGTTGTAAAATGTTTTCTTCCTTTCATTAACGAGGTGTACTATGGCATTGGTATCTACGGTTATAGAAAGGAGCTGAAAATGATGGATGTTGGGGTCAATTTTAAGGACGGGTGTGAGTTTGTTGCGAGTGGTCTAATTATACTAAAAGGAAGGACCATAATCCCGATTTAAACCTATTAAACAATTCTAGCTTGATAATGCCAGATGATCTATACACTACAAGTACATAGGAAAATCGGATAAAATTGGCTAACGGGCAAATTATCTCTCCAAGTTCCTATGCTCAATCCGTAGGTCAGAATGAGCTATGATTTGAGACCTAACTTTCTAACTATTTGGTTCTCATTTGGATAATTTCCTTAGGCCTAAATTCCTATTGTCTATCTTTAATAATTTCCAAGGGTGAAGTAATAAATTTTTAGTTATTAGTGGTCGGGCTAACACGAAAAGAAGTTTGTAATAGGTCTGAGTCAGATATATTAATTTCCTGCCTGACAGGGCAGAAAGTTCATCATATCATTTCCTAATCTTGGTGAAATTCGGTCTTCTGCTCTACCAAACAATGAGTCCATTGATAACTACCAGGATTGAGAAATTAATTCAAACCGTGAATACTTTGCTGAACTATAGTTACACCACTCCATGTTCTCTTATTGTAATAAATCCTTATTGAAACAAGTTACAAGGAGCAGGTTAATCGAACCTAGCTTCCCACCGAACCTAAATTGTTTTGAAGTCCAAACGGTCATCCTACAAGTTCTCAAGGGAGCCTAAAATACAGGTCTCTCCGTCATCAGATTTCCTATATCGCTAAATACACTACATGGTCGAAATTTTCTAGATCTAGGAGTATCCCTTTCAGGTTCATAACACTAATCTTAAATTACCCAACTTCTGATGATGGTGGTTTGTCTAATTTTCATTCCTAAGGTCCTAGTTATCTCAATACTCAACTCTGATATCATCTTATAATACTGCGAAAATTAACATCCGAGTATGGAGACTCCGATCCCGAGTTTTCAGGTTTTAACTTAGTAAAATGCCTGTTTAGGAATGTCACACAAGGAAAAATGCTCCTACATGTGTCCTTAATCAAATTTACATTCATTTCATACACAAATAATCAGAGTAATGCATTTCAACGAGCGGATCATAAGCCAAACGGAGATAACTCAATTCATAAATACAGGGGTAACACCCAAAAGGTAGAGTTGAAATGTGGTGTTAGCCCATATGAGAATTATACGAGTTACAATAAATGCAATAGAAAGGGAAATCACGACTACTGATGAGATGAAGCTATAAGACTACAAGAGCACCCAAGCGCACCACCATCTGGTCCTACTCCTGAGGCATCTACACATGTTAAATTAAAGGCATCAAAATGCCAACATAGTAAAGAAATATCCCCAAGATTATACTCGGGATATTTTAATTACAAACAAGTTCACATGAGTATATTATTCTTAAGCATGTTATCACTAACACATAAATACTAAGTAGGTTGTACATGTTATGCACTCAAGAAGGCATAGGCGATAACAGCATAACAAGGCAATCAATTTCCTAAACTAGTTGATTTAATACAGGGGATGCATGACTTGCAAATAAAAGAAAATGATACGCTGGTCTTTCTAACAGTCAACCAGCCACCCCACAAGTGTATGAATGATCCCGAGCAAATAACATAAGGAACTTAAAAGGTAACGCTGACGCCACATCAAGCAACTAGGCAACCACAATCCTCCACAAATGCAATGTTGTTCTTCAGTATATTGGCCTTTCTAACAATCAGACAATTACTTGGAATGCCAATGTCATGTATACATAATTGGTTCAACCTTTATTAATCATTTTGCATACAACAGTATTGGCGAAGCAGGAATACCATCATTATATCATAAGTCTAACTGGGACCATTTGACTCCTTACGATGCGTCACCAATCATCGCCAGTAACCCTTGGATCCGAAGTTTGAATTATCCTCCCATAAAAGCCAGGCCTAGCCGTGACTTGTCAACCACACCCAAATCAAAGTGGAATGATTTGTCACAAATACTAAATACGATTAATAAATTTAGAGGTGTGGGCATGTCACTCAGAATTAAACCAATGCATGCTCGGGTTGTTCAAATGATGCACATGCACATAAACATCGACCAAGGTCACATTTGTCACAAGGGTCATTCAAACAATGATCTGTCACCTTTATTAATACTCATTGGCCACTACGGGGAGGCTCGTCACCCCAGCGTAGGCCGACAGCTCAGACACGGTGTTCCATACCACCATGCCTGGCTCACGAGACTTAGTGGATCAAGTTGAACTACGATTTTAAGTGGACTATTCACAATGGGAACGATCGTACTCTAGATTCCATAGAGTGTGATTCAACAGTCAAACACAAGAATGATTAACTCTAATCGGGGCTTATTCATTGGACTCAAGTGACGATGACAAACCAACAGTGGCTACTATCGGTCGACCGTGTCCCGCTTAGTCGATCGAATAAGTCTGCGACAGCCAACCCAGGAGTAGGCAATACACTAGTCAAACTGTTATCAGAGGTTGATCCAAAGCAACACTTAATTCATTACAAAGATAATTTATATTATCAATTACATAATTATACACATACCCAAGCACCTGGCCCGACCGACTGGCCGGACCGATCCAAAGGACCTGGATGACACAGGGTGTTACATACATCCACAAGCATAGACACATTACAATATTGTAAATTCATACCTTTCAGGCATTTCAACAAGCACGTTATCAACCAAACAACAACGTAGGAATTTCATCGAACATGTTATCCACTCATTAACAATTAACATATAGTTTATAATATTGAAGTACTTCTAGCATTTATAATATAAGTAAGTTCAACAAACTCAAGTAATTATTAACTAAAAATTTTTGAGAAAAGGCTTGAGGGTATATCTTCATCTTAGAGTCGAATTTGCTCGATACGGATGTGGCCCCATCGCCCAAAACTTTGGGAAAACTTCAAATACCTATGATTAATCATAAATCTAGCATTAGTGACTTAGTATTCTATTTTAATTAAACTTCTAATTAGGGTTTAAGGTTTTCTTGGGGGAAATAACAAATCTTAAAACAAAATTAAGGAAAATCAATTAGTATTGAAGAATTTATCACTAGATTGCTAAAATTGCAAGGTAGGGTGTGCGACTTACCTCCAATTGTAAGTGGTGGTGGTTACGGTGGAAGAAACGGTGGCTCCTACGATTAAGCATGGTGGTTATAACACTATGAGACCCAGATGCAACAATGCAAGAACTTAATCCCTCACCATCACTCTTTCTTTCTCCTCTTCTTCCTCTTTCTTTCCCTCCTCTTTTTTTCTCTCCTAAATCCTAGCCAAATTCAAATTTAGGAGAGAAATGCCCAAAGGAGTCCTTTTTATAACCCCAGATGTGGTGTAAATGGCCTTAAGGGCCATGTGTTCGATATTATGACCCTATGAGAGGTTGTTTCCCACTATTGGGGCACATCAGGAGGTGCACGAGCCGATCTAGGCCATGAAATAGGTGAACCTAGTGGTGATCTACCTAAGGATACGATTATCCACATTTTAGATGTGGCGATCGACGGTTATGGCGTAATATTCGATTAATGGTCACCAATCATCGATCGGGGCCGCGACTTGAGAGATAATTATGGAAAAATGTTTGATACTGGGATCCTAAGTCTTATTGAAATCCAACAGCTTGAAATCCACAACTTTGCATAATTTCGAGTGGACAAAATTCACTTAAAATTTGAAAAATTCAGGGCAAACTCATACATCACATGTGCCACACTCTTAGCTCCAAGTTGAGTTGTTCGATGCATAATATTGGCTCAATGTCCTGAGAGGGTTTTCAAGCCCCGCTAAGACGGATGATATTCCTTAGTTTTGGGTTCAGTGGCCCGCCAAAGAACGGTTGAGAGCTTCTTCAAATAATTTGGATATTTCTGGAAAGATTTCTTAAGCATGATTATTAGAGTTTGGATTAGCTAAGTTCAGAGTATGGCCTATTCATAATTAATGAAAATAATGATTCAAAAGTCCTAATTCGACGATTTTTATGATAGTTTTCAAATCTTTCTAAATTAAACCTCAATATAATTTTTATTTGATTTTTTATATATTTTTATATGAAACTAGACTCTTCAAGCTTCAATATGACTTTTTTTGAATCACCTCAATTGAAGTTATACCAAAGGAGGTATAAATTTTTAAAGTTACAAAAAAATGTAAGCCCAAAAGCGTGAAATTTGATCGACCGAGTCCAGACCGATTCCAAATTCTGGTCGACCGGTTTAGATTTCGGTTGACCAGTTGTTGCTGGAATGGCATTAATGGGGCTGTTTTCTTCTGATTTTGCAATTTTATAAAAAGTGGCTTAAACCTCAAGCTTTTTAAGGTCTGTGGGACCAAAACCTATTCAAAATGAGTCTCTAATCATGTCTCAAGGTATCTAAAAAATGAAGTAGAGGGGGCTCAACGATGAATCGTTTCTACACCAGATTCTTGAAGTTTTTTTTCTAGTTGTTTTTCTGTTTTTGTTTTGAGAGATTTGTTCGATCATGCTTATGGTTGGTTAAACCTCTTAGCTAGGGCTAAGTGGGGAAGCTTGTAATCCTTCCATGACTTTAAGGATTTTTGGATTAAACGATGAATTTCTGTTGATTAGTATGAATAAAAGTGATAGTTTTAGATCAATCATGAGATCCATTATTGATTATGGTTACTTTAAATACTTTTAATTTTCTAGGATTGATTATTTAGGTTTAAACATGTATACACACGCGCGATCACATATTTTGATTGAAAAATCTTACAGTTACACCCAAGGATTTCCAATTCCTAAGTTGGCAAAAATCTAGGGCGTTATAAACCCAACAAGAGTGACCACCTGAACAGACGCATCTCTGGTTTGAATTTTATGCAAAATTAAACACTGTGAGTATACTCAAGGAGAACAACCATTTAGGCGAGTGTACTCTCAGTTCTCACATAGACTTAGACTTGGGTTCCGCGTGCGCACTCGCACTTCCACGGCAAGACATGGCTCGGCGTGTGGTCAATAGCATAAATTTGGGCTAAAGGTATCCCCTCCCCCCTTCCAATTAGACCAAATTCACATGCCCCCTAAGAAGGGGCTCAAGCTTTATGCAAAAGTCCCCTCTTATAGTCTTAAGCTTTTCTTTATTTTTTTGATGTGGGACTAAACAACTACACTAAAAACAAAACCAATTCAAAAGAGAAACAACGAGGGAAAAGTTTGAATTTTAAAATAAAATATTTATTTTAAAATACAACATGATTTCCCGAAGTGAGGCTAGATTAGAAAATGCTACACTCATCGTCTATTTTTCTAGCTATTGATCAAACGATCATGATCAACCAATCAAAGTGTTTCTTGAGAGGGATAGTCAATCATAAGTGTCCTGTATGATATAAAGGTTTAAATTAGTGTTCCTTTTTAGTTTAGTTAACACAGATTATCCATTGTTCAAGCCATTTAATATAATCAAAGTAAATTTTGATTGGAATGGTTGGTTAAAGGCGGGCACCATATGATGGGCAATGATAAGGCCTTTTCTAGTACAATAAATATGAACCATCCATTTCATAGTCATCATTAGGATGGTTATTATCATACAACAAAAGTGGTCTTTCAGGAGGGATTGGCAACCAACGGTAGGCTCTATGTGATGAATGGTTCAGATCACTAATCGAACCCGTTCTAGTATAGAAAATATGAATCTTGCAGTTCTTATTCATTGATTAGATGGTCATGTTCATCATATCACAAGTGATTTTTGGAGAGGTGTGATCTAGAAAATGCCCTTAATTACATCAATGATTGATGACCCTTGATTAAAAGGCAAAAGACTATGTCAGTAAGGACTTTGTCTTTTGGAATGAGCTGCGGGTGCCAAGTCAAGCTTTGTATGGATGATGAGACTATCCATTGGCAGGCCGAATGTCTATGTCCCATGTTGTTTCGGATCTGAGCTGAGAGACTGTTGAGCGTTAATCGAGTGGTGCAACACTTAGCCTGCTCCCATCGTAGATATAAGGACCACAGGAAGACTAAACTATGACCATATACTCGCACGGCTCAGCCAGCGGATACCGACTTTGATAGGTAGTACATTGACCGATTTAGGATAGTTATCCTTAGCGTTGGCTTTATGCTGTTTGAATGTAGACTTATATTATTTCTAATGGTAGACTGGTCCCTTTTGACATAGTAATGCCCACTATTAGGGTCATCATACAACTATATGGCAATGGTTACATGATTGATTGATACATAATTCGTTCTACAAAAATAAGATCTCAACTCTGGCTGGTGCTGTTAAGCAATTTGAACCTCAATCAGTGAGTGGACAAACCGTGCAATGGAGTTAATCGAACCACGCATGACTTAAAAGAGGCGTTGAGCTGATAGGGAATTAATAGAAACTGCATGTGTTGACACTAAGTCTTCTAGCGCATCAGGTCGACGCATTAGCGCATGATGCGTTAGACGACTACTTCAAGAAAGGGTGCATCAGAACCGTTTAGTGGATGCGCTGAGCGACGCGAAATGCACGCAGGGTAACAAGTTGGTTGTCACATCGGGCTCTTCGTTAAACCAGATGCTCGACTCTGCAGTAGATGTGTTGGGGGCTATGACTTCTCCAATTCATGTTGCACTTCCTAGTGAATGTGCCAAGCATAGCGGCAGATGTGCCAACTAACTTGGCACATGCACTAGGCTCCTTGGGGGTGCCCTAATAATGCTAACATTGTGGTCGTACTGCCAGATGCGCCAGTCGGCCCGGCACATGCGCTGGCTTCTTCCAAGGTGCGCGAGAGGTTTTGTCTATTATTTCACTTAGTTTTGTAGATGCACCAGATGTGTGGTGCTTTTCACACCTGTGGAGGATTTTGATGAGGATTTGAGAGGATTCCGATAAGGAAAGAAATACACAGTGGTCAAAACTATGCTCTCTTATACCTCTCTCGTGTGTTGTGAACTGTGAAATGGGCTATTTATAACCAAAAGTGGTGGAGGGCTAGCGAATCCGCACTTGACACATGGAGCGCATCAGGGGATAATACCCAACACATCTATTGGACTAAGCGTTCAGTGCATCCATCTAGATCAACAGGTTGGAGGGTCATCTGAGAGTTGGTGCATCAACTGTTTGCCATGCAGCATGGAGTGCACTTGGTATCACATGCATGCACACGTACCTGAATTAGCTTCGTTCAAACTAGCCCTGCGCGCTCGTTAGGCTGGTCCTGTGCGTCTTGCGCCAATGGCTATTAGGCTTCTTTGAAACTGGGCTGAGATACCCAACGCACTTCTTCCACATAGTGGACACGCTAGGGGAGACAGTGGGGAGGTCGGCCATTTCTCCTATTTGTGGTCTCCATCTGGGGATGCGGGCCCGTGCGCTAGACCCGCCAAGCTGGGGCGTATGTCCACGTGCCTGGTGGATGTCCAATCTGGAACATCATCATGTGGGCCCCACTTGTGACTGAAACGGGTCCAGTGCACCCTGATGCGTTGGGACCCATTTTTCTCAATTTTTGTGCGTAGCTTTTCTTTGTCTGTCTTTTCTCCATGCATCGGTTTAGCTTCTCTTGAGTCGTTCCATCTTCCAGTGCATCATGTAAATTTGGATCCCAAGAAGGACCACAATAGTCATCACTTCATTTATCAAAGTGGAACCAGGCATGGTCACAGAAACTAGCAATTCCAATGACAGATTCTGATAATATGGGTGCTTGTTATGAAGATCTCATATGCCAAGTGTTAATTCGTATACAGACCTCTAAGCAGTCATTTTTCATCATACCAAAAGATGTCTTACACCTCAGTAAAAGTCAAACTATACAGTTCATCTTACACATGCATAACGAATATAGATATGAAAAGGAACCATATCGCCATAAAACCTGAATTATCGACCAAACCTAATTAATTAGAGTCCGTCTGCAACCTTAATTTCTATTGATATTGACCATCTTACTAGAGATTATGTATTTATCAGTTAGGGTCCACAAACATTTCACAATTCTAAATCCTCTCCTTCCATTCACAAGGGACCTTAAGCTTAGGCTTTTTATTTTATCTTTATTCAAAGAAATATTGTACTACAACACTCAATGCCTAGCTATGTGTTACACATTTAAAATCTCTTTTCAATGGATGAATGCACAGGCGCCCATATTATACTCTTTAGCGCAATGACATCCATACCATAAAATCAGGCTTAAAACAAACTTCATATTAATGAGGCACTCACTGTAATCCAAACCGTTCATCCGATCAATCTCACCTAACATAGTACCATATAACCTTACCTATCACCTTTTTGTGGATCCTCACTTAAATTCATATTTTCTCCCAAGCATTCAATTTTATAATTTTTGTAAAGCTCAGTACAGGTTTGAAATTTTCACAATACTTAAAACTAGTGATTAAAGGGCATCTTTATCATATTTTCTATTCAGAAGGTTTCCAAGTTGCATATATTGTGGCTCTTTGGGATTTGAGATGGATTTCTATCATCCTTTTAAGAGTCAAACTTTTATATGGATATTTGATTTTCTTTTCCTAAATATCACAACAATTACAACAAGTTTTAGAGCCCTTTATCTAGAATGAAATTATTTATGCATCACATTTTTAGATGCTGAATCTTTATTGACATTTTTTTACTTTTATTCTTGTCTTTACATTATCATCATTCACATCTGCATACCCATCATTTTATTGGAGATCGAGGCTTAAATCGTCATTTGAATTGAAACCAGAATATCTAGTTTACTTTAAAAAACAACTAGAATAAAACATAAAGATTTTAATTAGGTTTAAATGTAATTTTCTACTCTCAAAAGAAAATAAAAAAACTTCTGACTTCAATTTTCTACTTTATAACCATCAATTTCAATACGTAGCACTCCACATCACTAGGTCTTCAGCTCCTTGGATATTTTTGCATAAAGTTTAGGATGTGAGTGTTGGCCTTTAATTGATCTATAACAAGTATTGGTGTGTACAATCTAGACTTTAATTTATGTATGGAAAGAACTTTATGAAATTACATCGGTAGGCTAACACAAGACCACGCTACATGCGGAAGCTTGACGGGGCTTAGAATTACGACTAAGACCGAGAAGGGGGAATAGGACTACTTAAAAATTCTCAAAATTCTCACCTAATTAAAACAATTTACCAATTAAACTAATAAGGCAAGTAACACTTTGGTTTCTAAGCCAAGTGGGTCCAATCACAAAGGCTACAAAAGATACAACAATATAAGAAACTAGTCTATTAGAGATAGTAATCTCGTGTATGCTTTACAAGTTAAGTGTCTAGCATACAATCTAATTCAAATAGTTAAACACATAAGCATGAATTGAATTGCAAACATCATTAATCGCAAACACAAGGATGTATAATGCTTCAATTTTCTTACTTCACTCCCGACGGATGCACTCTTCTCAAGTATACCGAATTTCACTATCTTATGAGTTTTTAATAAGTTCACCCCTAACCTTTATAGCCCTGCACAAGGACCTAAACATATAGTCCTGTCGAACGCTCCCTCAGAGACTTAGTTGATTTTCTATCAGCTAACCAACAACCTTGGTCCTACACAAAAACCTACACGTGCACTCTCATGTTAGTGAAACACATTTCCACCTATGTTGGTGACTCCCTCAGAGACTTAGTTAGTTTTTTATCGACTAACCAACAACAACTAATGGTCCTAATCTAAGGACCTACATTTACTCCCGCCGAAGGCTCCCACAGAGACTAACACGTATGCCCCTGTGTCTAGTATTGAACCTCCAATTTATACATTGCATAGTCCATTACATCACATTATATGCATGGTTTACATGTTTAAAAGGCCCATCTAACGCAAGTTTTGTGATTGTAGGAATGAGAGCGGACTTCACCCAATTGGAGACAAAAAGGGTCCACTTAGAGCCATTGAATGAAGATTGAAGGAGGACCAAAGAAAGAAGAAATCAAGTAGAAGAGAGAGAGGAAGAAAGAAAGAAAGAGAAGCTGGAAATCTAGAGGCCCGACTAGTCAAGACCGGTCGGCCAAGGGAGCCAGACCGGTCGGCTAACCCTGCTGTACACGTTGGACTTCAAAACAAGGCAGTCTAACCGGTCAAGACCGGTCGGCCCATAGGTCGGGCATCTCTCTGTGCTTGCTGGACCAATTAAAGACCAGTCCGACCGGTCAAGATCGGTCGACCAGCCCAATCCGACCGGCCGTGACTGGTCGGCCATGCGTAAAAACAGTCAGTTTCTAATTCGGGCTCTGAAATTCTCTGCGCATTGCGTAACCTTACGCAATTTCTGGATGTTTTCGACGTAAGGGAGCTTCCCCACTATAAAAGGACACCTAGGGTCTCTTCCTAGGGCATCATAGAAGCTAATGAACTTTGTGGAAGAGGAAGGAAGCCATCGTGGAGTGTCTACAACCCTCCAAACTCTGGGTTTTTATGTTTTCTAGTTTTCTTTTATGAGTTCTAGTTATAGTATGACAATGCTCGGCTAGAATCTCTCAGCTAAGGCTAGGAGGTGAAGCTTGTAGCCAATTTCATGTTTGATTCAATTTAGTTCAAGTAGTTCTACTTCAAGTTTGAATTTTGAATGTTCTAGTTCTCAAATTTGATAGTTTTAGATGTTTTATGAGAGTTCATGTGCTCCGGACATGGATTCCTTGCAACGCTCTGAGATTATCATGTTTTGGTTGATTAGATTCGAATTATGGTAACCCTTGAGCAGGCCATAGTCCATAGGCATGGCTGTTACTCTGAAGGCTATGATTTCGAATTCTATATGTGTTGAATGGTGCTAGAACTTGAAAGTTCAACTTGAATGGGATTGAATGTGTTTAATGATTTATCTTTCAACTAGATGAGAGATAGGACTTCAAATCTAGTTATGTATCATGCTTGGATTGATTGGATTGGCATGAGATTACTACAAGTGGATCCCTGAAAACCTTAGTACCTTTAATCACTGTTTTTCTTAAGTTACTGTTTTAGCATAATTCCTTCAATTGAATCTCCAAATTGCTGAAATCCTAGTTGCTGGAATAAGTTAGAAATTGTTCTCTAATTCCCTGTGGATCGACCTCGGTCTTACCAATATTTATTACTAGATCGCAACCTTACACTTGAGGCGAGGGAACATCTAGTGAATTCGGTCCTACACAAGAACCTATTCGAGTTTGGGTTATAAACTCTATACTCAATCCTACACAAGGAAATAGTATATGGACTCCTATAATTGACAACCTTACTTATCAGATTGAGTTCTTTTTTATGCGCCTTCTTGATATTTTTATCAATGCTCTCTCATGCTTGAATCAGCTTCTCTTATACTCCTCTTATTGTTGATGTGGATGCTTCAGTTCCTTCGATCGGCTACCTTACATGTGATTCTCCAATGAGGTGACCAAGGTAGAAGGAGGATAGTGAAATCTCCCACAACTAATGGATAGTAGAGAGATTCATCTAAATGGGCATTCTAAAGAATTTAGATAAGATTTTACCTATATGATTGAGTCCAATCTCTAAAAAATGCAAGAAGCCATGCTCTTCCTCAAATGGAGCTTTGGAATGCTCATAGAGTGATGAATCACAAGGAAGAGGTTATAGATCTCTTTGGGTGATGGCCTAGGAGTATTGAGAAGTATTGAGATAAAGTAGGAATTCTAATTCACTCAAAACCATCTCTTTTGCAAAGATTCAGAGTTCAAATATATATAGAAAAAGATCCAATAGATCTGTAACGGCTAGTGGCGATTGATTGACCAAGGACCTTCGATCGATCAAACTTGGTTCGAAATAGGGAGAGTTCAAATATATATAGAAAAAGATTCAATGGATCTGTAACGGCTAGTGGCGATTGATTGACCGAGGACCTTCGATCGATCAAACTTGGTTTCGAAAATAAGGTAGTATGCTCACTAAACAATTCTAAGCACCTTCGATCGATTGAGCTTTGAACTTCAATAGATCAAAAGTGACTCAATTTGGGCAGAAATCTCATGGACATTTCTGACCACTATCGATCGATTGAACTAAGCCGTTTTGCTATGGTTTTGTGTTTTTTATTTACAGCAATAATGCACTTCTATTAAGCTTATTTTAGCATATTCATATAAGTCTCCTAAGGCTTGGGAAGATGACTTAAGGTTTACCTATTAAGATCAAGTCATCTAGAGGCTAGGTTGTTTTGGAACTAAGGGTTTTAGGGCTAGGTTTACCAAGGCACTTCAATTTACCTGTCATCTTCAGGCCTTAATGCTTCAAGTCTTCGATCTTCAATGTTTTCCTATGAAGGCTCAATCGACTTTGAACTTCCTAGCTAACATCATTGACAAAACGAGGCATTAACACTTTACATTTATTTTTCTCCTTATATCCATAACAGTAATCCCTTAGGGGACTGCTCTAGTTACATAAGTAGAAGGTTTGATCCTTCTGCCCTGTATTTTTTATTTTCAAGCTATTGATAGCTATCTATATTTTTTTATCCCTATAATTCCATTTCTATTCTTAATATTACTACTTCAAGAAGAGTGAACATTGTGAGCATTCTCTGGTTGTTCTCACTTAAGCCTATCTTTTTCTTCCACACGGTGAGTTACCAGCTCAGTTAAGGTCCATTTTTTCCATTTATATATAGTAAACATCCCTAAATATCTGAAAACTTTATGAAAGAGAAAGAAGAATGACATAGATTATCAAGTCTTCGAGTACACAAGGATGGTGTGTCTTGATTCTAGAGGTGAGATTGACAATTCTTATGACATGGTTCTTTATATTCCCTTTGTCATCATATTTCAAGGATATGAGTTCACCAAGATAAGTCGATGTCTCTTATTTATTATTGGTGATTCTTTTTTAGATTTTAACTAGAAATTCCTTTGTGTTCTCTTTCTTAGGTACACTCTCAAGGATAGACTTAGAAATAGAATATTTAATAGTCATTGATCTTAGCTTGTTAATCTATTCTCATTCATTATAATTAGCTATCTTAGTACTCGAGCTTGAATTAATAAGTTTAACAGGCTAATTATCTTTCAAAACTAAGTTCAAATTCAAACATCTGAGGGTAATTTCTAAAGTATTCTTTCATTATAAGAAGTTAGAGCTAATGAAGATATGAATGTTATTTAATTGGGATGTAACCAATCCAACATTCATAAATGTGGAAGGAAAGTGCATAAGCTTACATTAGAAAAGAGACACATCAAACCTTAAGAATGAATTGAAAAATACCTTATCATGCTAGAATTTTATCTAATTGATGATCAAGATGACGGGTAGAGACACATTGAACCTTAAGAATGAATTGAAAAATACTTTATCATGCTAGAATTTTATCTAATCGATGATCAAGATGACGGGCCTAATCATCAAACCATGGTGTGAAACCCAATGCATTATTGGGAGCCTTCCTTTAAGCCAAGATCGCAACATGCGGGTATTTTTCACAATATAATGCTAGATGAATGTCAACAACGTAACCCCAAATGGTCCAACACCTTTATGGAAAGATGAATTATTTGATCTTATGATGTTAATACCATCTATCCTACCTTGTTTGGCTCCCATCGAATGGCAAACTCCTTTAGGTTAAACTCCACTCGTTTGGAGCAAACACAATCCTTTTTATCGTTAATGCATGATGCATACATTATGCACTTAAATCTAAGTACCAATAGACATCCTTAGTCACGGCTACTTTGGTGAAGCGTACAACCAAGGTTACAGACCAATATTTAGAAATTAGGATCCCACCTATTCCATTTCTCTTAGTGGATATCTTCAATGTCCAAGGGACCAAGAGATGGTAAACTTGGTCATATAGGTCACTGTTATAGTCAAATTGCGGTGATCGGAGGATCTCGCAAGGACTCGAAACATGCGAGCACCCTTATAACAATATTCGACTTGCGAGCCCACCTGGTCGAGTCTCGCACATTAGACAAGTACAACGCACAGTTACTACGTCATCGAACCCTTATGGTCGATGCTCAAATATTAGGAGAGTACGAAATATCTTTCCCGACATGCGAGCAGCTCGGCTCGTGGTCGTTGAAAGGCGTCGCATCTCAACATGCGAGCAGCCCGTCTAGTGAGTAGCTCCCAACATGCGAGCAGCTCGGCTCGTGGTCGCTGAAAGGGTTCGCATCTCAATATATGAGTAGTTATTTCTGAATCAAAGAATTCTCCGCCTTTATAGTTCCAGCAGCCCATATAGACCGATTTTGGGTTTATCTTTGCCCGTGGTACTAAACCTCAAGGGATCGCTATCAGGAAACGTAATCGACCAGATGTCTAATTGGATTATGTCGTTCCCTTATTTAGGGATCAACAGGATAAACGCCTTATCCCTGGAAATTAGGAGTAATCTTGACAGCTTGCGTAACAGACTGGATCACCCGAATCTATATAAATAGATGACCCTACAGATAATAAAGGTAGACGATCTCTCGATGAAAAGTCCTTCTCTTTCCTATATAATCCTATCCCATCTAACTTCAGCTTCGGAGGGCTAATGGCCGGACGCCAGCCACCCTTAGTTTTCCTTTGTGCTTTTTCAGGTTCAGGAGGAAACTGCCTAGAAGAAAGGTGAACATCTGGAGGACCCTGTTACAAAATCCGACGTAAATAGATTGGCGCCATCTGTGGGAACTTTTTGATCACCTAGATTAGCCGCTCTCATCATTGATCAAAGTCCTCCCACCATGCCTCCCAAAAAGACAGTTCATCCTTCCACTTCAAGGCAGACGCTACCTCAGCCTGACATTACCGAACCAGCGCCCATCCCTCAAACTACTTCGACGGGCATTCCCCAGGGAGATCCCAACGTGCCATCACAAAACCCGTTATTAGATACTTTCGAAAATCAAGAGGATGTCATGCGTTTCCTTGGAAACACACTCCTAACCCTCAATGCCAGATTTCAAGCCTTGTCTAATCGGCTTGATCAGCATTTCCTGGAGCCCCAGCGACAACCTTCCGAAGGATTGCCGGCGCAACCTATACCAGTGGCTTCCAAACATTCCGCGGACGAGCCACAAGTCCAACCAAATCATCCTCCGTCAAATCGAATGCCACTCTGCAACCAAGCCCCGGTAATACCCCCACATTCCATTCACTCCAGTACTTCCCGGCAACAGCAATCTCAGGGGTCCGCCGTTGAAACGTTAGGTTATACCTTACCATGGGAAGGGGACCTCAAAAGAATTCATGATCGTTTTGATGATATGGAACAACGATATCAGGCAAATCGACCATCTGTTGCTGTGGCGTCGATACATCGATCCGAGTCTCCTTTCACCCGTGAGGTCATGGAAGCACCTTTACCTAGGAAGTACCGCACGCCTGTCATCACCCCGTATACAGGTACATGCGATCCTCTCGAACACCTGGAAATGTATAGGTCTCTTATGGAGTTGGAGTGACATGGGTCAGAAATCATGTGTAGGGCTTTTTCCCTAACCTTAAAGGAGGCAGCTCGTACATGGTTCCGGGGGCTAAATCCCCGATCCATCGGGTCCTTCGCCCAGCTATCGGAGCTATTCCTCTCTCAATTCATGGGAAGCATCAGTACTAAAAAGCCAGCATCTCACCTAATGGATTTGAAACAACAGCATGGGGAGACGATAAAAGAGTTTACAGTATGGTTCACTACAGAAGCCGTCCAAACTGAAGGTTATACCGAAGACAAAGGCACACTGCCCTTATAGCCGGAATTACAAGTGAGAAATTTAGATTCGCCCTAAATAAGAACCCTCCTAAAACCATGACGGAATTCCAAGCAAAAGCTCAGAAATATATCAATACAGAAGAAGTCGCTTTGGCACGTCATGGTATACAGGGCAAGAAGCGCAAGCCAGAGGAAACCTCTCCCCCGGATAAGAAATATCGACGTGATCGACGGGACCGCTCTCCTAAGAAGATTTATTCTAGTAAATATCATAACTACACTCCTCTCAAT
This sequence comes from Liriodendron chinense, assembly GCA_003013855.2. Classification (NCBI taxonomy): domain Eukaryota; kingdom Viridiplantae; phylum Streptophyta; class Magnoliopsida; order Magnoliales; family Magnoliaceae; genus Liriodendron; species Liriodendron chinense. The sequence continues at coordinate 36,962 of PVNU02001219.1, read as the reverse complement.
CGACCCCCTGAAAAGGTGCTAATGGAGATCAAGTATAAACCATATGTGAAATGGCCTGCAAAGATCAAATCTGATCCCGAAAAGAGAGATAAGAGCAAGTTTTGTTATTTCCACAAAGACCATGGGCATAGTACCCAAGATTGCATATCTTTACGAGATCACATCGAAGCTCTCATTCGGAAAGGTCATCTTCAAGATTATGTTGTTCGACAAGGTCGGTCGCCTAAAAGGGCAGAAGGCGCACCACACCAGAAGAAGTCACCTCACCATCACACTTCACAAGAAGATGCTGAACCTACCGGGGAGATCCGGACCATTGCCGGAGGACTAGCTTGTGGGGGAGATTCTCAAGCTTCGAGGAAAGCATACACTCGTGAGGTGCCTAAGAAACCCCAGCATATCTACTGGTTGGAACAGACGCCCAACAAATCAGAATTCGGCCATCCTCCAATCTCCTTCTCCCTCGAGGATGCAGAGGGGATCCACTTCCCTCACAAATACTCCATCGTGGTCGCACTAAAGGTATCAAATTATCTGACTCATCGTATTATGGTGGATACAGGTAGCTTTGCTGATATTCTCTACCTGGAGGCTTTCAACAAAATGGCGCTCGCTAGGAGCCTGCTCAAACCAATTTCAACCCCTCTCATCGACTTAAGGGGGCGAAGTGGTGACGCCTGAAGGAAGCATTGACCTTCCAGTCACCTTTGGTGAGAACCCAGCGAAAACGACTATCTTCGTAAATTTCCTCGTGGTAGATCGAAGATCAACATATAACGCCATTTTGGGTCGACCTTCGCTTAACAAGGTAGGGGCAGCGTTGCATCCGCTATACTTGTGCATAAAATTTCCTACCCCAAATGGCGTCGGGGTTGTACGAGGAAATCAAAAGGAAGCCCGAGCGTGTTATGAGATAGCCGTACAAGATCAGAAAAAGGCCTAGATGACGCCAGTTATGATGGTGGCACAAGATCCATCAGGTCTTTCGACGGCAACCTCGTTGGATCCAAGAGAGAATGCTCATCAATCTGGAACTCCCGGAGAAGAGATAGTGGCAATCCACTTAACTGAAGATGACTCGTCCAAAGTTGTCTACGTGGGATCCTCTTTAAGCAGTGTCTTTCGGGAAAATCTGGTCTGTTTCCTTACCGAATACCAAGATGTGTTTGCCTGGTCTCATAGAGACATGCCGGGCATCGATCCCAGCATCACAGCACATCGTCTGAACGTTGATCCGAAGTATAAACCTGTTCACCAGCGCCGGCGTGCCTTCACTGCAGAGAGGCAAATGGTAATCAAGGCCGAGGTCGAAAAGTTGCTCACAGTCAATTTTATAAAAGAAGTCGACTACCTAGAGTGGGTCGCAAACGTGGTTCTCGTTCAAAAAACTAATGGCAAATGGAGGGTGTGTGTTGATTATTCCGATTTGAACAAAGTGTGTCCCAAAGACAGCTTCTCGACACAGCGAATCGATCAGCTGGTAGATTCGACGACAAGGCATGCCCTGCTAAGTTTCATGGACACCTATTCTAGTTACAATCAGATTATGATGTATCCGCTTGATAGCCAGCACACCACCTTCATCACCGACCGAGGCTTGTATTGCTTCCAGGTAATGCCTCTTGGTCTTAAAAATGCAGGGGCCACCTATCAGCACCTCGTCAATAAAATATTCGCCACGCAAATTGGTAGGAATATGGAGGTTTTTGTAGACGACATGCTCGTGAAAAGCATCGTAAGAAATGACCACCTCGCAGAACTTCGAGAAGCCTTCGACTTAATGAGGAAGTATCGGATGAAACTAAATCCAGAGAAATGTGCGTTCGGTGTGTCCGCTGGAAAATTTCTCGAATTTATGGTTGGCCAGCGGGGAATCGAAGCAAATCCTGAAAAAATAAAAGCATTGATCGAAATGAAGTCTTCGACCACTCTCAAAGATGTCCAACGTTTGGCGGGTCGCATCGCATCGTTGAACAGGTTCATTTCGCGGGCCTCGGACAAGTGTTTACCCTTCTTTAAACTCCTCCGAGCCACCACCAAATTTGATTGGGAGTGGACACCGCAATGCGAAGAAGCGTTCCAACAACTGAAGCAATATATGAGTGCACCCCCTGTTTTATCTAAACCTGTGGCGCACGAGCAACTTCTTCTTTATTTATCTGTGTCTTCTACGGCCGTTAGTGCCGCTTTAATAAGAGAAGATTACGGGGTACAAAGGCCCGTTTATTATATTAGTCGAGCGATGGTGGATGTCGAAACTCGGTATTCTGATATGGAGAAGTTGGCCCTTGCTCTAGTCACGGCTGTCCGAAAACTACGACCCTACTTCCAAGCCCACGCTATATTAGTGCCAACAAATCATCCGTTACGGCAGGTCCTTCAAAAACCCGAGGTTTCAAGGCGATTAACTAAACGGGCAGTCGAGATCAATGAGCATGATATTTCGTTCTGCCCCAGGACCGCCATCATGGGCCAGGCCGTGGCTGACTTCATCGCCAAATTCACATACTCCTCTCCCGAGGATAATCCCGCGACCAACGACCAACCACCCTGGTCACTCTTCGTGGACGGGTCCTCACGGGCCACCAGTAGCGGAGCGAGCCTAATTCTAGTTGCTCCAGACAGGTCGCGTTTCCAATACGCTCTACGATTTGATTCTCGCATCTCAAATAATGAAGCAGAATATGAGGCTCTAATCGTTGGCCTCGAACTAGCGAACGTCCTCTCAATTCAGAATCTACTCATTCATAGTGACTCTCAGCTCATAGTTAATCAGGTACTCGACGAATTTGAGGCAAAAGAAGAAAGAATGGCCTTATACAAATCTCGAGTGCTCATCCTGCTCGCGAAGTTAAAGAATTATGAAATAGTCCACATCCCTCGCAAGAAGAACCAACTCGCGGATTCTTTGGCAAAACTCGCCTTCGCACCAGAGTCTGAGTTATCACAATCGATTCCCATCGAGCACCTTCGCACCCCGAGTATCGGCCAAGCAACTCCTGGGCAAGTGATCACGGTCCATCCCTCTCCATATTGGATGGACCCCATTGTCCTCTATCTCAGGGATGGGCATCTTCCAGACGACAAGAAATTCGTACGACAAATTCGTCATCGAGCTGCCAGGTATACTTTATAAAATGGAACGTTATTACGTAAGAGTTTCTCTTTGCCCTACTTAAGGTGCCTTCACCCAGAAGAAGCGCATCGTGTTCTGGATGAAATACACCAGGGGGCATGTGGTAACCACCCTAGGGGACAATCTCTAGCATATAAGGCGATGAGGGAAGGATATTACTGGCCCACTATGAAGGCAGATGCGATCGAATTCTCTAAAAAATGTGACAAGTGCCAGCGATTTTCTCCTATACCTCATGTACCGTCCGAGCAAATGACGCCAATGGATAGCCCTTGGCCCTTTGCTTAATGGGGAGTCGATATCATCGGGCCTTTGCCTATCGGGAAAGGTCAAAATAGGTTTGCAATCGTGGCGGTCGAATACTTCACCAAATAGGTCGAGGCAGAACCATTAGCCAAAATTACCAAGAAACAGACCACTAAATTCATATGGAGAAATATCGTATGCCGTTATGGGCTCCCCCACACTATAATCACGGATAATGGAAAGCAATTCGACAACGTTGCTTTCGATGAATTTTGCGAAAAATGGAAGATATACAATGTCCGCACCTCTCCATACCATCCTCAGGCAAATGGGCAAGTTGAAGTGGTGAATAAAATCATTAAGCATCACTTAAAGACCAAGCTCGGTGAGTGTAAAGGTATGTGGACGGAACTCCTGCCAGAAGTCTTATGGGCATATAGGACTACGACTCGCACATCAACAGGCGAAACTCCTTTCTCCTTGGCATTCGGTACCGACGCAATAGTACCGGTTGAAATTCAAGTACCTTCGTATCGAATCGAGCAGTATGATCCCACTTGTAATCAGGAAGGTCTCCGACTTCATCTCGACCTCTTGGAGGAACGGAGGGATGCCTCCTAGCTGCGAGCAGTAGCATATCAGCAGCGCATTGCTCGCTATCGTAATGCTAAAGTCCGGCCCAAAGCTTTCCAGCTCGGCGATTTGGTCCTTAGACAGAACCTCGGAGATCCTGCTCGTTCGCTGGATCCAAATTGGGAGGGCCCGTATCGAGTCATCAAAATTGTGCAACTCGGTACTTATTATCTTGAAGATATGCAGGGAAGACCCGTACGTCGCCCATGGCATGTTGGACATTTGCTACGGTATTTTTCTTAATTCGATGTAATTCTGAACGACATTCGAATAAATATGAATTAAAGTCAGTCTTTTGGTCGCTACTCCATTTAATTGGACCCGAATAGCCCCGAAGAGAATACACACATTCTCTTGGCCAATTGTCTACCCTTGGTAGAATTAAAGTCAGTCTTTTGGTCGCTACTCCATTTAATTGGACCCGAATAGTCCCGAAGAGAATACACACATTCTCTTGGCCAATTGTCTACCCTTGGTAGAATTAAAGTCAGTCTTTTGGTCGCTACTCCATTTAATTGGACCCGAATAGTCCCGGAGAGAATACCCACATTCTCTTGGACAATTGTCTACCCTTGGTAGAATCGAAGCCTCAATCGATAAATCAGTCTATCTCCACGCGGACATGGTCACGACCCCCGGATTGAGCCTAACTCATTACTACGTGAGTTAAGTATGAAGGCATTCAGTATACAAGAAAGGAAGAACAAAAGAAAAAGGAGAAATAAGATGCCAACAACATCATCTAAAAGGTGTTTTTTCATTCATCTCAATTGATTACAAAAGTTAAGTTATCTACAAAGCAAAATTAATACATGAGTTAAGCAAAGAAAATAAAGATAATCATTCTCTCGCATCGGTCGGAGGAGGAGCGGCACTCTCAACTTCAAGGCCCACTTCGGAGACCCCTCCAGCTTGAGTGACCTCAGTCACTTCGTTCTCGGCAGCTGCTCTTTCCTCCACAGCTATGATGGCCGCGACCTTCTCGAATTCGCCCATATCAAAAGATGGGGACATCCGCTGCACTACTCATAGTGCGAAGTCACGACCAGCATTGTACGACTCATATCTCTCATCATCGTACAGCTGCGAAGTTCGGAACTCCGTGATGACTTGAGCTCCTTCTTCGGAGAGCATCTTGACAAGGGCTACTCTCTCCTCGTCCCAGTGGATCGAGTCGTCCTTGAGCTGCGGGAGAGTGGATCGCTCTTTATCCAAATTGTCGCTAACTTCCTTGAGCTGCGACTTGGTCTCTCCGAGCCGCTCCTCCAACGAGATCTTGTCTTGGCGGAAGATCTCTCTTTCTCTCTCTGTATTCTCCTTCAACTCCGCGAGCTTGGCGAAGCTGGAGTCCAAAGCCTAATACCTATCAGTCAGGACTTGGACCTTCTCGATAAGGATCTTTTTCTCCTCAGTCATCTTCGTGATCAAGGTCTCGCGAGACTTGATGACTTGGTCCCTTCCGTGGGCCGCCTTCTCCAGAGCAATCCTCTTCCCGTCGGCCTCATCTATTACACGACGGGCGGTGAGGATGTCACGCTTCGTTTGTAGAATGAGGTCCAAGCCCTACAGAACAGAAAGAAAGGTGATGAGTTAAATACTCGAGAGCAAACAAAGGGAGCAAAACAACAGGGTCAAATAAAAAAACATGTTACCTGTACCATCCTCACTCCTGCCTCGAGGAAGAGGTTTTCAGGACTTGGCTCGGGAAGGGTGCCAAAGGTCTGGGGGGGGATGTTGTCGAACAAGAACTTACAAATTGGGTGGAGATGACGGGGGACGGTGAATGCTCTGCTTCCAGAGGGCTGGGCTACGACCAATCCAGCTGGGCTCGCAGCTTGAGCAGTAGCCGGCTAGCGAGCGGGAGCCAACTCGCGAGCACCTTCAGGCTCGCGAGATTCTCCAGCTGGGGGCAGCCTGACCCCGCCCCGTCGTCCCTCGGGGAGTTATCGACAATATTAATAACTAGCGGTTCAGGAGGAACCACTAGTGAAGGAACCATAGGTGCAGATGCCACTGGCGCAGCCGCCGCGGCCCCAAGAAGAGGAGTTTGGGCAACACCCGTCCGATTAGACGGATGAGAAGGATCGGTAGATGCCTTCTTCTGCCTCTTCGAGTTTGTGCCCTTGAGGCGAGGCAGCAACCCCCTCTTCTCCCTAGCATTTGTCAACGTGACCTCCTCGCGAGATATTAGTCCTGCAGCTTCGAGTCGAGAGGCTAATAGACAAGCCTCGATGTGCCTGTCTCGAGCAGGCAACTTGTACACTTTCACGATCTTTTCGTAAATTCCTCCCTTCAAGTTCGGGTTCCCCAACGCCGGGATACCTGCAAATACGAGCAGGGGTTAAAAACACAAAAAACCCTAAATTGGCTCGCGAAGCTGCGGAGTGTGAAACTGTGCCCACCTTCACAGAAAAAGCGGTTCACACCAGGGCCGCCAGAAGTGGATCTTGACTCAGACTCCCAGCTCCCGGAAGCATAAAACCAGCGTTTCCTCCATCCGGGATAATTTGAAGAGGGTTTCCCCAGGACAAAGTTATCCCGGTGCCAGTAACATAGGTAATACCAGCCTTCGTTGGAGGGTGCCTTCTTGAGTCGGAACATTCGAAGAAACTCTTCGGCGGTTAACTCCCCGTTACCAGCTTGCGCCTAGAGAGTGAAGGAACTCAGGACCACCCTCCATCCGTTTACGATAAGTTGCCCAGGGGCAATCTTATAACTTCGAAGTACATCGCGAATGAAGGGGTGGAGAGAAAGGTGCACCCCAAGAATAAATAAGTATTCATAGATGGCAATGCATCCTGGGGGAGGAGAATCCGGAGTTTCTCCCTCTCCGGGTAACCGGAGAACGACCGAGTCAGGGACTTGGTATCTCTCCCGTAACTCATTCAACCGTTCCTCCAACAGGATAGATGGATACCCGGACGCTGAGTACCTACCCGCCGGAACCCTCGCATTGTTGGAGGAAGAGGATTCTGGGGTGGCATCCCCCAGGGGGATGGTCTCCTCATCGGAATCTCCAGCCATGAAAATTTTAAGATAAAAAGAAGAGAAGAAAAAGGAAGAAGCGGAGTTATACCAGAGATACCAGAGAAAGAGAATGACACCAGAGGAAGAAGGACACACCAGGAGAGACTAAGGAAAGAGGAAGAGTTTTCGAAAACTTCTGTGAAAATTCGAAGATTTGACAGACTCCGAATATTTATAAGCAATCATTCCACAGGATTTGGCGACACGTGGCAGTCGCCCGTTTGGCACAGCAGTCGAACAGGCATGATTATTAATTCCACAAACACGTGGCAAGCGTCTCTTCATTTCCTCTCTGCCGAAAAGCTGCGGAAGGCTGGTGCTCATTAATGCCAGCCCAATCATGTACGGCTTCATCTCCGATAAAGGTATTAGGTGGTTATGCATGCCAGTAAGCAAGTCCTTCCCTTAGATTTCTTGGTGGCAAGGACTTAGGGGGCATCTGTTATAGTCAAATTGCGGTGAACGGAGGATCTCGCGAGGACTCGAAACGTGCGAGCACCCTTATAACAATATTAGACTTGCAAGCCCACCTGGTCGAGTCTCGCACATTAGACAAGTACGACGCACAGTTACCGAGTCATCGAGCCCTTATGGTCGATGCTCGAATATTAGGAGAGTACGGAATATCTTTCCCGACATGCGAGCAGCTCGGCTCATGGTCGTTGAAAGGCGTCGCATCTCAACATGCGAGTAGTCCGTCTCGTGAGCAGCTCCCAACATGCGAGCAGCTCGGATCGTGGTCGCCGAAAGGGGTCGCATCTCACATATGAGTAGTTATTTCTGAATCAAAGCATTCTCCGCCTTTATAGTTCCAGCAGCCCATATAGACCGATTTTGGGTTTATCTTTGCCCGTGGTACTAAATCTCAGGGGATCACTATCAGGAAACGTAATCGACCAGATGTCTAATTGGATTATGCCGTTCCCTTATTTAGGGATCAACAGGATAAGCGCCTTATCCCTGAGAATTAGGAGTAATCTTGACGGCTTGCGTAACAGACTGGATCACCCGAATCTACATAAATAGATGACCCTACAGATAATAAAGGTAGACGATCTCTCGATGAAAAGTCCTTCTCTTTCCTATATAATCCTATCCCATCTAACTTAAGCTTCGGAGGGCTAATGGCCGGACGTCGGCCACCCTTAGTTTTCCTTTGTGCTTTTTCAGGTTCAGGAGGAAACTGCCTGGAAGAAAGGTGAACATCTGGAGGACCCTGTTACAAAATCCGACGTAAACAGTCACTATATTGTAGTCTTCCTAGCCACTAGTCCTGGAACCTTAATGTCTAGATAGGTTAAACACCTATAAATTTGTCCATAGAGATTGGCTAGAATTAAAATTAGGCCTAAGTGACCTATGGCTTCTACGACTTGTCCATGCCAATGGTGTCAAATCGTATATACGATTATGTGTGACCACATATGCTTGTGCACATATGTGATCACATAATCGCATATGCGACCGCATTTTTTTTAAATAAAAAAATGTGGAAAAATATTTAAAAATTAAGAAAAAAGGGAAAATTCCCTAAGTTAAAGAGATGTAGAATGTATTCTTGATTCTTGAATGTTGAATCCTTGATTGATCTTTGAGGACTTCCCCTCTTAATTGATCTTTTTAGAGGATTTGTAAAGATTTGGATTTAGACTTGGAAATTCGAACTTGAAAGTAGGAATGTAAGAAAGGGATTATAAGGATTAAGGAGTAAAAGGGAGTAAAAGAGAGTAAGAGAGAGTTTGGAATGATTTAATGTTGCAAATGGGAGGATTCGAGTGCCTTTTTATAGGCAAAAAGTGGATTTTTTTTAAATAAAAATAAAATAATAAAGTATATGCGATTGCATACATCGCATATGCGATCACATATTATCGTGTATGCATTGTGATCTCATATACCGTCATGGCATATGCAATCTACTGATGCATATACGCATAGGTGATGCGCATGTGCGATCGCATTTAGCAACACCGGTCCATACTAAAGGTTACTTTAATTTAAAAATTATTTACTTTAATTTAGTTTGGACAATGAGTTAAACATGCTCATTTGTAGCTGTTGGGGTCCCAAAAGTCCGGGTTCTCAAAATAAGGAGTCTAAGTGTACAAACAATCACCTGATTAGATTTAAGGCTAGTGCGTTAGAAGTCTCGGTAGAAATCACAATGCATACCAGATTGACCAAAAATAGAAAATTGAGCCAGTGGTGGGCCCCACCATTCATCATGATCAGAACCCTCCAAATTTGGGAGGGTAAGTTCAATCATGAACATATAGAGCCAGTGCATCAGCATTCATCGCAAAGCGGGCCCCCACAAACCATCATTTTTGCAAGATAATCACAAATAAGTACGTCAGCGCATCAAGAAATTCATGGTCAGCGCATCATGAAATTCAGTCATTCTACAAGTGAATTTCAGGACGCACTGACCCTCAGCGCACCAGGAAATTCACCCAGCGCGTCAAGAAATTCAGACAGTTTTACGAAGTGAATTTCAGGACGCACTGACCCTCAGCACATCAAGAAATTCGTCCAGGGCATCCAAAAATTCAGGAATTTCAAGACGCACTGACCCTCAGCGTGTCCAATAAATCAGGCATTTTCAGCAATTTCAGGATGCATTGACAGCCAGTGTGCCCTAAAAATCAGCATTTAAACTAAGGCATTTTTAGATGCGCCAAGTGATTTTCTCGACGCGCCGACATATTTTCTCGACGCGCTACACGTGGCAGCATCCTATTGGCCGACTTCTGGTATTTTTGGGTATAAATACCCCCTTTACGATTCATTTGGACGGATCCAGAGAGAGAGAGAGAGAGAGAGTTTTATCCTTTGGGTTTTTGAGAAACCGCCGGAATCCCTCGCCAGAATCCTTCTGACCGCCGGAAACCCTTTTCCGACCACCGAAAATCCCACTTCCGACCACAGCAGGTCCGGTGCAGAAATAACCTAAAATTATACAAGTACAGTGGCGCATCGCAAAATACGTTGAATCAAACTTAACTTGTTTTATCGACGCACTGACCCTCAACGCATCAGAAAAATAGCCCAGCGCATCAGGAAAATCGGTCGTTTATGAAACAAGTCATTTTTTGACGCACTGGCTCCAGAGCATCACAAAAATAGGCCAGTGGATCAAAAAAATACACATCTTAAACAGTCATTTTTGGACGCACTGGCCCCAGCGCATCAAAAAATAGGCCAGCGGATCAGGAAAATAGAACATCTTGAATAATCATTTTTGGACGCACTGGCCCCAGCGCGTCAGTAAAATCAGGCTAGCGGATCATAAAAATTAGCACTCTGAACGTCCATTTCAACACCTTTAAATCTTCATTTTGGGATGTTTTCGAGCCTCGTTTGGGCCTATTTTGGATATTTTGAGCATTCTGGACGCAATGGAGAGGTCAAATTACTCATCCGGGACACCCAATGAGCAGGATACAAGTCTGCGGAGTCCGATCCGATCCAATACGATGAACGGAGTAATTTTCTCGAAAAGATACCGCCAGTGTCCAGAATCATACCAATGTATCATCATTACATGTACTATCATAATATGACCTGGATTCAGGTTCGGACTAAGCAAACGGGACTATGGTTAACACGATAAACCATATAAAGAGAGTTCTAAACTATTACACGAAATTTGTTAAAGACTGACACTTCAAGAACAGTCGATGCCCTACCCATTCAAACGGCACCCACTGGTTAAGCTGCTCAGGTACATACAACTGCAGATCGGTCTTCCCGCGGTCACCCGTCACAAATGACGGGCGCAGGCCGAGAGTCGCACCCCTCGGTTAAAAATCCTGACAGTCTCAGTCCGGATCTCCGGTCAAAACATGGGACATAGACATCTGACTCGTACAAAGATGGATCAGTCCATAACAAAATACAACAAATACAGGTCTCTACGACCATACAAATACAGGTCTCTTCGACCATATAAACACAGGTCTCTTCAACCACACAAAATACAGGTCTCTACGACCATGAACTCAGAGACCATAGTCCCTGCTGACTAGTCTTCTGCCTTTTAATCAAGGGTCATCGATCATTCGATGTAATTAAGGGCTCGTGCCAGATCATGGCCTGGAATGTACAAGATCTCAGGATCTCTAGAATAAAATTTGCCTTACGATATCTCTTCTCTTGTGTACTTTGTTAATGCTTGTGATTGTCTATGAATGCTTCTATTATTCAGAACCCCAGAACAACAAAACACCAAAAAACTACATCTGAGCAATTTTCTAGTTCTAACAAACTGGCGACTCTGCTGGGGATCGAACCTCGAATCTCTGGTTTGGTATCTGAATATAGCAACACTCCAAGATCAATTAATCACAAACACGAATCTACGCATAAGAAAGTTACCGCGAGGCGTAATGTTTCAGTGCCCCTCGGGCACCAAACCGGTGACTCTCAACGGGAATGTTCTTCCCTTCATCTTTAAGGCAATAGACATTTAAAAGGTTTTCAAACCCACAAACTTCCACAACTACACATATTTGTCCCCTTCTTGTTCAGTTTATGCACCGCGATCGATGGGTTCATTCTCCCGACCGCATTTGTGAACTGTTCTAATAATTTTTATGACACAGCAGAATTAGCAAGATACTAAAACAGACAGAAGAAATGGCATGCTCGATGATCAGTTCGTGCAGCTTCCTTACCACCGCAGGCTTTAGCTTCCCCCACTTCATCCCAACCACGACAACTGCTTCCGACTCAAGATGGCAATTGGTTGAAACGCGCTGACAGAAGAAAGAGCAGAAGAAAGTAGTCGTCCTAGCAGCATGTAAGAAGGCGAATGTTGCAAGGCATCGCCTTGCAATTAGGAGACAATGGCAACCAAAACAGGGGCAGAAGATCCCTATCAGCAGCCAGGTCACATCAACCGGGTCCTCAGTGCCTATGATGATAATCGAGCAGTTTCCACCATTGTCGATGGCTACCTGCGTCACACGTAAGTCGACCCAGACCACACTTGTGAAGAGCTCCAAACCCATGACAGTTCTCGAGTCAAGACAGGGGCAGGTTCAGAAGGTACGACCGGTGCTGATCGCAATACTTCAAGTAGCAGAGGAAGAAGAGGGGCCGTATGAGGAAGAAGAATCGCCGACAGTCCAAGATCAGATCGACAAGTTAGTTCAGGCTAATCGGGAGACGAATGAACGAATGAGGATTATCCAGGAAGCGTTGACCACTTTGATAGCTCAGAACGCTACCAGAAGTCTCGTACCACCTACACGCCAATCAGCCGAAGAATCTCAAGGGGCAGCGGAAGGGCCAGCTAACGCCGAACAGCTTACCTAGGCCAGGAGAGTTTCAGCGAAGCAAATGCCAGTCCCAACTGCGGAAATGTCAAGAGAGGAATTGTCGCAAACGATTACGAGTCTCATACGACAAGAGAAAGAGAAGGAAAGAGGAACCGGTATAAATATCAAGTCCCGTACCCACTGGAGATAGAAGAGATACCATTTTCGGTCAATTTCAGATGTCCGGACTTCGGGAAATTCGACGGTAGAAGATCACCAGAGGAACATATTACTCATTTTCTTACCGCATTGGGGAATTGGTCAGCCATCCCACAGTACTGTATGCGGCTCTTTGGGTCAACACTGACTGGGAAAGCTTTCCAATGGTACATGTCGCTACCAACCGGATCAGTAAGATCATGGGAGTAGATGTGAGACAGTTTTATCTCGAAATTCTTCTCTACAGAAAGAGAAACATCAGTAACAGATCTGGCCTTGATCAGACAGAGACAGGGCAAACCCGTGGAGAGGTTCATGGACCGATGGGGGATGATAGCCACTCAATGCCAAGAGTTACCCAGTGAGAAAGAACAGATAAAGATGTGTGTGCGAGCCCTGGACCCAATGATATCGTACAGGTTATCCGGGAATAGTTTTCACTCTTTCCGAGAACTGGCCACCAAAGTACACTTGGTGGAAGAAGCCGCGACCCGGGTAAACTTCAGGCCCGAAAGGCAAAGAAGAGAAGGAGTAAGGATTGCAGAAACACACAATATAAATAAAGGCAAAGGCATAATGGATCGGAAGCGGCCGGTCGTGGATTCCAAGACGGACATGAAAGCAACACCTACCCAAGACAGGCAAGAGGCCTTACGTTTCTCGAGGAATAACAATAGTCGAGAGAGAAAGAGCCAATGGCCCGTACACATTCGACATGGACGATCTGATCCCCATCATGGAAAACTAGTGGAAGAAAATGTAATCAGCTTACCTGAACCAATTCGTCCACACGAAGTTGGGAGGGTGAATGATCCCCGGTATTGTAAATATCATCGATGTCTGAGCCACAAGACAGAAGACTGTTTTAGTCTAAAGGGACGAATACAAGGGTTGATCAACCAAGGGGTGATCAGTATGAAGTCACCAGAAACAACAAGGAAGGAAACATCTGGGGTAATTTCAGCATTCCCCTCAGAAGAAAGCATCCAATTGCACATCCCGTTCCCTGAACCCGAAGAACCCTAGACTTTGGTAAGCAGCAGGAGGAGGCTCGAGAATAGACGAAGACTCCTTAACCGCAAGAAGCAAGGGACGAGAAAGAAGAGTAGCCAGGAGAAGAGCCGACTTATCGAGGCTCAGGTACATTGCGCAATGGTATCATTCACAGAACGGCCATCAGCGGGAGAGACATTACGGGCAGGTAAAGAAGAAGTCAATGCCATCATCCTTCGATCCGGAAAACAAATGCCGAAACACGTTCTGCCAGAACCAGTGGATCCGATGCAAGAAGATGGAAACCCAGATACACCATCAACAAGGCCCCAGGGGCAGAAGTTGAAAGAGAAAGTTGTTGAAGCCACGTCCAGTCAACCGGAGCCAAGGCAGGGGGCAGCACCAGTGGCATATGATGTCGTGTCACACCTATGAAAGGTCCCGGCTCGCTTGAGCATATACGACGCCTTGTGTCTCTCAAAGGTATATAGGGAGATGTTGATCAATGCATTGTTAGACAGTGAAGTCAGAGAAGTGATGATGACAGAGATCGAAGCAGAATGAACGATCCCGATAAATTCTGGGAAGGAAATGCACCGATTTAGCAAGCAATGCAGATAGATCACCCCTCTGTAATCACATTCTCCGAAGAAGACCGCATGATTGAAACAATAGACCACAATCGTCCGTTGATGGTTACAGGGACTATTAGAGACATAGAAGTTAAGCGATGTATGCTCGACGATGGATCCGCAGTAAACATCATGTCGTTGAAAACACTACAGAGGTTGGGTTACAGACCGTCAGCCCTGCGTCCCAGCACCATGGTCATTCAAGGGTTTAATCAAGATAGCCAACGCACTCTGGGGTCAATCACCGTGTTGCTAGAAATTGAAGAGATGAAGACGAAAGTAACGTGCCAAGTAATCGACGCAGTAACAACGTATAATCTTTTGTTGGGGAGGCCATGGCTCCATCAGAACCGCGTTATTCCCTCGACCTATCATCAGTGCTTCAAGTACAACAAAGAGGGAGTTCAGTTAAGAGTAGCAGCTGACCCGAAGCCGTATACGATTGCAGAATCATTCTTGGCCGATGCCCGGTACTATGACTTGGTCGACGAAAGAGAAGTCATGAAGAAGCCCGATGTAATGCAGAAAGGGTAAGGGGCAAAACCTCGAGTCAACGAGTTTGAATAGAAAAAGCAAGCCTCAGTTTATCACTAAGAAAGAAACCACAAGTCAGTCGACCGAATAACCTCAAGAGAATACCAAGAAATTTTATATAATCCCGAAGCACTTGCGATAGCCAGGGCAATCCGTCTTAGAGATGATATCGAACCAGCACATGAGTGTGCTCAAATCTAGTTTCAACGTGCCAGTACCAAAGATAGGAAGAGTTAAGCCTTTCCTAAGAGCTCATGGCCAGTTTTTGGTACCACCAAGTGCCAATGCGAAGAAAGAAATTAAATTTTATTCAGTACCAAACGAGCCTGTGCAGTCTAAGGACGAGGCCGAAAAATCCTGCCGTTTGCCTCAGCCGATAGAAGAAGAAAGATACAGTGAAGCCAGTCACAATATCATGAAGAATATGGGCTTCTAGTATTCAGAATCAGCCCCGAATGGGAGAATGTTATCACCGTTCAAAGAAAACATCAAAACTTACCAAGGCAGAGAAGGGCTAGGGGCAAAGATGAAGATTAGACATGTCAACATGGTGACAATTAGTCCCACAGAAGAGGTACAGCCACAAGAGGTAGTCGACATCATCCAACCCAGTGTCGCGCCTGCACAGATAGAGGACGGGGGACAACCCACGATAGATGAGCTTGAAGAAATAAATCTGGGAACCCCAGAGGACCCTAAAAATACGTATCTAAGCAAGAATGCCCCACAAGAAGAGAGGGGAAAATATATTCAACTGTTGAAAGAAAACAAAGATATATTCGCCTGGACATACTCAGAAATGCCAGGGCTCAGTCCAACAATTGTGATGCACAAGTTGGGCATCATGAAAGGGAAGAAAGCGGTCAAGCAACCTCAACGACAATTCAATCCAGACATAGTGCCCAAGATCGAAGAAGAGGTTGGGAAGTTAATCCAAGCTGGGTTCATCCGAGAAGTCAAATACCCGCGATGGATTTCAAATATTGTGCCGGTCAAGAAAAAGAGCAATCAAATCTGAGTCTGCGTAGACTTTCGAAACCTCAATGAAGCATGCCTTGAAGATGATTTCCCGCTGCCTATCCCAGAACTACTGATTGATAGCACGACAAGATACGCAGTGATGTCCTTTATGGATGGTTACTCGGGGTGCAATCAAATTCATATGGCCCCAGAGGATGAAGAATCGACAGCCTTTCGTACGACATTAGGCATATACTGTTACCGCGTAATGCCGTTTGGGTTGAAGAATGCAGGGGCAACATATCAGCACACGATGCAAGTAATCTTCCAGGACATGATGCATAAGCACGTCGAGTGCTATGTAGACGATCTGGTGGTGAGGTCGGCCTAGCATGAGTAACATAGAGAGCATCTACGGCAAGTGTTTCAAAGACTAAGAAAGAAAAGCCTCCGCATGAACCCGCTGAAATGCGCATTCGGGGTTTCATCTGGCAAGTTCTTGGGGTTTGTTATCAGACACCGAGGCATAGAAATCGACCCAACAAAGACTAAGGCAATCAGGGAGATGCCCCCTCCTAAGAATCTCAAAGAACTGAAAAGCTTCCAAGGCAGGGTCGCGTACCTAAGGAGATTCATCTCAAACTTATCCGGCCGTTGTCAACCATTTTCACGCCTCAACAAGAAAGGATTCCAGTTTGAGTGGGACGATGCTTGTCAAAAAGCATTTGACTCTCTGAAAGACCTGCTCGAAAAGTCTCCAGTCCTTACAGCACCGATCAAAGGGGAGCCACTAATTCTCTATATCGTAGTTAGCGAAAATTCACTGGGAGCCCTCTTAGCCCAGAAGAACGAAGAAGGAAAGGAAAGCGCACTCTATTACTTGAGCGCACACTAGTGGGAGCTGAGTTTAACTACTCAGCAATCAAAAAGATCTGTCTGGCATTGATCTTCACCGTCAAGAAACTCAGACATTACTCTCTCTTAATATCCAAAGCGGATCCCCTCAAGTTTCTCATGAACAGACCCACGTTGTCCGGGCGGTTGGCTAAGTGGGCCCTTCTCTTGTCAAAATTTGACGTGACATACATGCCAGCTCAGGCTATCAAGGAGCAGGCAATTGCAGATTTCCTGGCAGCACATCCGATACCAAGTGGTGAAGAAATAGAATATGACCTACCAGATGATCAGGTTATGGCGATTAATGAAGCACGCCATTGGGAGATGTATTTCAATGGTGCAGCCAGAGCAATAGGGTCAAGGGCAGGAGTTATATTCATCAGTCCGCAAGGGGACTTGTTACCCTATTCATTCACGATAGTCCCAGCATGCACCAACAATGAAGCGGAGTACCAGGCTCTCATTATCGGGTTACAGTTGGCCCTGGAAATGCAGATCAAGGAAATACGTATCTATGGAGACTCTCGGCTCGTTATTGGACAACTGACGACAGAATACGAAGTCCGCAAGCCCGAGTTATAGCCCTATTGCCATCAAGCGCAGTCAATGTTCGATCAGTTTCAGAACAGTAGTATCTCACATATACCGAGACAGGAGAATGTACAAGCAGATGCACTTGCTAGTTTAGCCGCTGCTTTGGCTAACCCCGGGGGCAGCCCACTTCAGGTAACAATTGAAGAAAGAAGAATTCTGCCAACAACCACGCTGTGCAGTGGAGAATTGA
Organism: Liriodendron chinense; assembly: GCA_003013855.2. Classification (NCBI taxonomy): domain Eukaryota; kingdom Viridiplantae; phylum Streptophyta; class Magnoliopsida; order Magnoliales; family Magnoliaceae; genus Liriodendron; species Liriodendron chinense. The sequence continues at coordinate 19,640 of PVNU02001219.1, read as the reverse complement.
GTGCCAATCCCATTTGTTACTTCGAGATTACGGAGGAAGATGATTGGAGAAAAACATTCATCGGTTATCTGAAGTAAGGATTTCTACCGGAGGATCCCAAAATGCGCACACAAGTCAGAAGACGCACCAATTCATTCATACTTCAGAATAACGTGCTTTACAAACGGTCATACGAGGGAGTACTGCTGCGATGTGTAAGCCGAGACGAAGCACACGATACATTGAGAGAAGCTCATGGAGGAGAATGTGGTGCTCACCAAGGAGGGAAGAATTTACACCACCGTGTACGACACATGGGTTATTACTGGCCTGCAATGACGAAAGATGCGTTAGAGTATGTCAAGAAATGCCATCAATGTCAAATCCATGCAGATATCATACATTCACCACTGGAAGAATTACATCAGTCAGTGATGTCCTGGCCTTTTACAGCCTGGGGCATGGACATGATCGGGCCGATTAGTCCACCATCCTCCCAGGGGCATCAGTACATCCTCGCAGCAACTGATTATTTCTCCAAATGGGCTGAAGCAATTGCCCTAAGAAATGTGAAAGCCAGACACGTTGAAGGTTTCATTCGTCACGCCACATTGTACCGAAATGGTATCCCTGAGAGAATTACCACAGATAATGGAACACCTTTCAAGAATGCTACTATCGATAAACTGTGCACAAAGTTCAAAATCAAGCACTGTTATTCATTGCCTTATTATCCTCCTGCGAATGGATTGGTCGAGGCATTCAATAAGACTATCGTGAATATTCTGAAAAAGATAGTGGCAGAGAACAAGAAAGACTAGGACAGACGATTACCCGAAGCATTATGGGCATATCGAACTACGCACCGCACAGCCACTCGAGCTACACCCTACTCACTGGTGTACGATACGGAAGCTGTGATCCCGATGGAAATCCAAGTTGAATCGCTATGGGTCGCACTTCGACACTCCCTGACAACTGAGCACAACGCCAAGATCAGAATGGCCAAACTCGATGATTTAGATGAAAAGAGGCTAGCTGCCCAATAAAGGCTCGAAATGTATCAAAAGCAAATTTCAGCCGCATACGATAAGCGTATCAGGGGCAGATCATTCAAGAAGGGTGATCTCATGCTAATGATGAGACGATCGGCATTAACCCAAGGACCGAAAAGTAAATTCGACCTGAAATAGGATCCCGTCTGCATCATCGATGAAGTATATTCCAATGGAGCCTATCGGGTAATAGATTGCAAAGGACAAGGCATCAGTTCGTTGGTGAATGGCCGATTTTTGAAAAGATACTATACTTAACATAGGCTTATCGTTGCGAGTTGTAAACACCCCATTAGAGGTGAAGTGTAATAAAGTAGATACCAAAAGAAATGATACCACACAATGATTGAATCAAAATACTAATCATCTATTTTATGCTTGCACAGGTATCGGAAAGGTCGTTAAGACTCAGAACACATCGGGTATGGCAACCTGCCCCTTTTCGAGACCGTCGAGAATCGGGATAAACCCCAAACCAAGACTCGGTTACATCTTCGTTCACATGTGTATAGGTTTGAGTCCTAACAGGGGGACGTTCCTTTCCAAATGGCACAATCTATTTGCATTCAAACTCAAATAAGAGGGCATATAGGCTAAAGACACAACATAAATTTAGAAGTACAATATTATACATATTGTTACAACATCCATTACAACATATTCCAAATTACAAGTGAAGATTGTTACAGTTCAACTATCTAAAATCTTCAAACATTGGTCTAATAAGTTGACTGCAGATTCTTCGATCGCCTTCTGTCTCGTCTCAGCCTCGGCCAAGACTTGGGCAGGGTTGGGAGTGTCTTGGAGAGACTGCTTCAGTTCGGCAACTTGTGCCCTTATGGCAGTACATTTCGCTTCATGCTGGTCAATGGAGGACTGCAGACGTGCCTTCTGACTGCCGAACTTCGAAAGTCTGAGATGGACGATAGAATGTTCGGCTCGTAATAGGGCCATCTCATTTTCAATCTCCGCGAGACGTCCAGTAGCCTCTTGGTATTCAGCATCAACAGCCTTCCAATCCTTCCTTACTGCAGCCACATCCGCCTCATGTGACTCGAGTTTCGGAAGAAGGGACCGCAAGTGACCGCGTTTTTCCTCGACAGAAGGGTCAACCTTGAGATGCCTTGCCTCGTTCACTTGAGCCATCCCGTCCTTGAACTAAGACACGTTACTGACTATCGAAGAGATGTCAATCCCGAGCCACGTGGCGTTAAGTTCTAATGCCTGCAGTGCCTCGTCCAAGATAGACCACTCATCCCCATTCTTTAATGAGTCAGCAATGTCAGATAAAAGGCTCTTCAGGAGATTCGCCTTGGTCCTTGACAGGCCTCAGAGAGATGAAAGGAATACCTCAGGCAAGACTACAGGAACTGGGACACAGGCGGGAGCAGTGACTGATAAAAGAAATGATAAACATTAGTACACAGAAGAAAGAAAAGAAGCAAACAAAGTAATAATGACAAGTAGTATACCAGCAGCTTCAGGAACTTCGTCGACCAGTGGACTGGTTGAAGTGACAGGTGTTGGTGATGCCGGGACACATTCAGTTACAATTTCCGCAACTGGCTCAGGAAATTCGGGAGAAGAAAGTACAACGATCTCAGGGGCAGTGGTGGCTTGAATTGATTTAGCAACAGGAGGTTCTTCCGTGACAAGCTCCGGTGCACTAACAACATCAGAGGGCATGGTTTCTTAAGCGGGAGGTACTGCCTCTTCTGTAGTAGTAACAGGGCCTACCTCAGGAGTAGGGCTAGGGTTTACTGCAGCCTCACTATCACAGGGCCGGCAAGGGGAGGATCTTCAGCTTGTACCCCACTATCAAGGTCCATAAGGATGGGTTATGTGTCTGCCTCAGGAACAGATCTATCGTATGTTGGCTCATTACCTTCACCTTCCTCTGTGGGCCGATTCCCACTTAGGTCTGCGCTCATCTCCCCTTCCTCCCTTGGTCCACTAGCATCACCAATCGGAACGCTGTCAGTGGTTTTGGAGAGTCGACTCCGTGATCTTTCAACCCTGTATAGCTTCCACATGTCCTTGATCTTCTTCCCTCCATCAACTACAGGGACACGGGGGGCGGTCTTCACTCGAGGACCAGACCGCTCAGGAGACGGCTCAGAATCACTATCCCCTGGAACAGAGCGTCTGGATAGGCTCGTCCGACTCGCTAGACTCTGATCATAACCTCCCCGACCACCAGTCGACGGGGTCACCGCTGTAGCACCATCCCCTCTCGTTTCATAGTCACCCTCTTTGTCAGCCTCGTTGTCACCACCCTCTATAATAACTTCGTCACCACCATCACCCCCTCCATCGTTGCCATCACCAACATCATCGTCGTTATTGTCACCACCATCATCCCCACCAGCATACACATCTCCACCAACCTCACCGGCCGCGTCAGCCTCGTCATCATCATCATCCCCAACATCATAACGTTCTCTCTATCCCTCTGCCATGGGACCAACGAGTAGGGAATCCGAGTTCCCTTGTAGTGTGACCCTCTGCCCATAAGCGATCCACCCTTCAAGTGTATGCTTGGGCTTCTCATGATCTATTATCACATTCAGAGAGGTTATAAACTTTTGCACGCCCGGGGTGGCTAATTGACGAAGCGGCTCTGACACGTAGCCTAAGCCGTCAGCAGGAGTAGGGTCGATGATCGGGGGAGAGACGAAGACAGGATCAGCTACATGCCAATTGTTTCGGATCAAGGAATATTGGTGAGCCCACCACCTCATCCATCCATATGTAGCACCAGGAGTATACTCTGTGCCCGGAACAATGAAAGAGCAACCCGATCTGGTGAGTAAGAGTTATCGCCATATCCACTTCCAGTGTATCGGCCCCGTACCATAAGCTCGTTGTTCTCTCGTCACTGGTTCAAGCGTCTCTGGTATCCCTTGGTCATAGCTGAATTGACGGGCAAATCGGTTCGGGTAGTACGGCTCTCTCCAAAATTCGGCGCCCTCCCTTAAAGGTAGTGAGCCCGGGCGGATTGATATAAAAAAGCAACGCCCGTAGGAGCCAAGACTTTCATCGTCGTCGAGCAAAACCGGTCTTCACTGTTAGTGCCCGAGAAGAGAAAGAAGTCGACGTCATCTTGGCGAGCTATCTTTGTCTCGATAGTCGCTAAGTTTCTGCTGTTCATCTTTCGTTTCTGAAAGGCATGCAATGGGACCGATCCTCTTCGAATGAAATCCTTGAGCTCCATGCCATAGACTCACGAGAAGTAAACCCCGAGCCAGCCCGAGAAGAAGTGCCATCCGCAGAAGGAGGAATTTATCCCGAAGGAAGCAGAACCCTTGTTGCTGATGACACCACCGAAGGCCCGATATATGGAGCACAATACTACTGGGGCCAGTGCATAACGATGGCCATTAGCCAAACTCCCTGCTACGGCAAAACAGGGAACCCTCACACTGTCCGCCTGCTTAGAGCTCGGAAGGGCCACGCAGCATAGCCAATAGGCTAGGAACCCAGCGAGTTCGCAGGTGGGAGATAGTTTATTTGGCTGCGGGAACTTCGTCTTCATTTTGGCCTCTAAGACCAATTTGTCTCTTCGACCTTCATCGTATGACGTGTAATCCAAGCTGAAAAAGAAAGAGAAATCATCAATAGAGGAAAAGAATGGAACGGCACGCAAAGAGTACGACTCAAGTGAAGAAACTCACTTCAGACCGTGACTGAAGTAAATCAGCCAATCCTCGAATGGTACTTTATCCTTGGAGCCCAGAAATTGCGGAAGTTTCGCAAATAGCTCATAACAGGCTTCAGAGTAAAAGTCCTCATCAATGCCCTTCTTCTTTTTGGACAGCTCCTCGTCACTGGGCGTCCATTCATCATAAATTCTGCCGCGTATGGGGAGGCCTGCTATCTAGTACAGGTCCCAAAGGGAGATACTCATTTCTCCGCAGGGCAAGTGGAAGGAGTTCGTAATAGAACTCCAATGGTTCAAAAAACCCTTGTAGGCGCACGGCTCACGATGAAAATAGCTCGACGTCACCTGAATAGCCCTCAGGAGACCCACTTGTTTCAAAGTCTCTTCATGCTGCTCGACTATTCGATTGGCCCAAGCTTCGTAGCCAAGATGAGGACTCAGATGCCCTCGGGTCCTGAACCCTCCGGTTGGCCAAATTTCCACATCAGATAGAGGGCGAAACCTTTGGCGTAAGGTCTCGTAATAGTGGGTTGGAAACGGTAGATGTGGGTCGTGGTTTGGCTGCAAGAAGATCATGTCCTTCTCTCCAAGGACAGACTGAAGCGTACCGTTCTTAGATACGGCACAGTTGAGGAATGTCTCTGGGATAGACGTCCAGGAGTCGACGCTGTAAAATGAATTTGCGCGACACACATCGGATGGCTCGATGCTCGGTAGGGAGCGATATCTCTGGAAGCTCTTGGGGAATCGAATGAATTGCTTTGTGTAGGGGTTACGGATCACAAGAGATGACACCGCCAGCTTCGCGGAGGACCAAACAACCCTCATTCTATCAGACTTTGACTTGGCCTGATTCTCCATATATACATGCTTAGCACTTTTCCCGGTCGTCTTCGAGCGACCTCGTCTAACAGATGGAACAGGTGCGACCGGGCTAGCCTCACCCTCTTCGGACCTGACCACCTCATCGGTCTGGAAACCCCGTAAGGGTGCATACCAGGCGTCCTATTCTTCATGTGTGCCTTCGTCCGGGGGGGTTGGTAGAACCTTATCACAAAGGATCTTTCGTTGAACATCCTTTGGTAATGTGAGGATGCGCTTGTAGAAGTTGAATCTCTCAGGCGAATGGAACCACTTAGGAGAACTTCTCTTGCGTTTACGAGCAGCTGCCTTGGAGCCAGATGGACCAACGTTAGAAGGACCACCAGCCATGAAGATCTGCACAAACACGACAAGACATCAGGCAAAGTACGAGAATAAAAAAGGATACATTCAGGTATGCACTAAACCCTAAATAACTAAGTTAAAAAGAAGCATCATACCCAGTTCAACATGATCCAAGGATTTCGGGCACACGAAATCCAACAAATCCACCCGTAAAAGTTCGAAAGAGAAGGTTGGACCCCATCCGCACCGAAACAACAATGATCAGTTGAACCAGAAGATGAGCATGTTGATTTGTGCTAAGCAGGCTTAAACAGGACACTAAAAATTAGGGAATTTCATAAACTCAAAAATCAGTGCGCACCAGGCCTGGCGCATCCAAATAATTGGACAAATCTCCAAGTCCAAATATGTACCCGCCAGCCCCGGCGCGTCCAATAATTGAAATTCTTTACAAGTCCAGAATATCTGTACGCGCTGGACCCAACGCATCTTCTTATTCGGGAATAAGTATGCGTTATCCCCAGCGCGTACATAAAATCACAAAGTATTGCGCGCTTCATATGGCGCATTGATAAATGGGTTTTGCGCAAAACACGCGAGTACGCGCTAGGCTCAGCGCATCATGAAAATGGCATATTCACCGAGTTCAAAATATGGCACGCACTGACCCTGGCGCATCTAGTAAATAAGCCAATTCCTCAAGTTAGAATTTCTCTATGCGCTACAACCAGCGCATCATGGAAATGGGTTTCTCTCAAAACACGGGAAGACGCGCTGACCTTAGCGCTTCAATAAAATGGGAAATTCTACCAACTCAGGACTTATGCAACGCGCTACTGTTGGCACGTCCTTTAAACCCTGGAGCGTTCAAATATTCGAAGAAACCACCAAAGTCCCCATTTTCAGGCCGCGCTGAGGGTAGCGCGTCGATAAGAAGCCTGACCTTGGATTACTTGACGCGCTAGATATTTAATTGACGCGCTAGCAACAATAAATCGACGCGCTGGAGAAAAAAAAATGGACGCGCTAGCAGATAGCTCTGGTCGCTGAAAATGTGTGAAATGACTGAAATAACCCAGACTTTCCTATTTATAGCAGGACCCGAAAAATCCGATGTGCCGCAATGGACGATCATGTCCATCCCAGCCCATTGAAGGGGCATCTGTTGGGGTCCCAAAAGTCCGGGTTCTCAAAATAAGGAGTCTAAGTGTACAAACAATCACCTGATTAGATTTAGGGCCAGTGCGTTAGAAGTCTCGGTAAAAATCACAATGCATACCAGACTTGACCAAAAATAGAAAATTGAGCCAGTGGTGGGCCCCACAATTCATCATGATCAGAACCCTCCAAATTTGGGAGGGTAAGTTCAATCATGAACATATAGAGCCAGTGCATCAGCATTCATTGCAAAGCGGGCCCCACAAACCATCATTTTTGCAAGATAATCACAAATAAGTACGTCGGCGCATCAAGAAATTCATAGTCAGCGCATCATGAAATTCAGTCATTCTACAAGTGAATTTCAAGACGCACTGACCCTCAGCGCACCAGGAAATTCACCCAGCGCGTCAAGAAATTCAGACAGTTTTACGAAGTGAATTTCAGGACGCACTGACCCTCAGCGCATCAAGAAATTCGTCCAGGGCATCCAAAAATTCAGGAATTTCAGGACGCACTGACCCTCAGCGCGTCCAATAAATCAGGCATTTTCAGCAATTTCAGGATGCACTGACAGCTAGTGTGCCCTAAAAATCAGCATTTAAACTAAGGCATTTTTAGACGCGCCAAGTGATTTTCTCGACGCGCCGACATATTTTCTCGAAGCGCTACACGTGACAGCATCCTATTGGCTGACTTTCGGTATTTTTAGGTATAAATACCCCATTTACGGTTCATTTGGACGGATTCAGAGAGAGAGAGAGCATTTTATCCTTTGGGTTTTTGAGAAACCGCCGGAATCCTTTTTTGACCGCCGGAAATCCTTTTCCGACCACTGAAAATCCCACTTCCAACCACAGTAGGTCTGGTGCAGAAATAACCTAAAATTATACAAATACAGTGGCGCATCACAAAATACGTTGAATCAAACTTAACTTGTTTTATCGACGCACTGACCCTCGACGCATCAGAAAAATAGCCCAGCACATCAGGAAAATCAGTCGTTTATGAAACAAGTCATTTTTTGACGCACTGGCCCCAGCGCATCACAAAAATAAGCCAGCGGATCAAAAAAAAACACATCTTAAACAGTCATTTTAGGATGCACTGGCCCCAGCGCATCACAAAAATAGGCCAGCGGATCAGGAAAATAGAACATCTTAAACAATCATTTTTGGACGCACTAGCCCCAGCGCGTCAGTAAATCAGGCCAACAGATCATAAAAATCAGCACTCTGAACGTCCATTTCAGTACCTTAAATCTTCATTTTGTGATGTTTTCGGGCCCCGTTTGGGCATATTTTGGGTATTTTGAGCATTCCGGACGCAATGGAGCGGTCAAATTACTCATCCGGGACACCCAATGAGCAGGATACAAGCCTTCGGAGTCTGATCCGATCCAATACGATGAACGGAGTAATTTTCTCGGAAAGATACCGCCAATGTCCAGAATCATACCAATGTATCATCATTACATGTACTATCATAATATGACCCGGATTCAGGTTTGGACTAAGCAAACGGGACTATGGTTAATACGATAAACCATATAAAGAGAGTTCTAAACTATTACACGAAATTTGTTAAAGACTGACACTTCAAGAACAGTCTATGCCCTACCCATTCAAACGACATCCGCTGGTTGAGCTGCTCAGGTACATACAACTGCAGATCGGTCTTCCCGCGGTCACCCGTCACAAATGACGGGCGCAGGCCCTGAGTCGCACCCCTCGGTTAAAAACCCTGACAGTCTCAGTCCGGATCTCCGGTCAAAACATGGGACATAGACATCTAACTCGTACAAAGATGGATCAATCCATAACAAAATACAACAAATACAGGTCTCTACGACCATACAAATACAGGTCTCTTTGACCATACAAACACAGGTCTCTTCGACCACACAAAACACAGGTCTCTACGACCATGAACTCTGAGACCATAGTCCCCGCTGACTAGTCTTCTGCCTTTTAATCAAGGGTCATCGATCATTCGATATAATTAAGGGCTCGTGCCAGATCACGGCCTGGATTGTACAAGATCTCAGGATCTCTGGAATAAAATTCGCCTTGCGATATCTCTTCTCTTGTGTATTTTGTGAATGCTTGTGATTGTCTATGAATGCTTCTATTATTCAGAACCCCAGAACAACAAAACACCAGAAAACTGCATCTGAGCAATTTTCTAGTTCTAACAGTAGCTCATAAGAGTTTCAATGAAACTTTATTTATTCACTTTTAAACAATAAACTGCATGAGTCTTGTATAATTGATGCGTCTTAAACTAAAATTATTTCATTATCATTGCTTTACAATTCACAATAACCTTTGTTGTTCCAAGTTCTAGCTAATATAATTATACCTGAACAATCATCATGCTTTAATAATGGACTACAAATTATGTGACATAAGTTCCTAATTTGAAGTTGTACATGTTACAAGCAATACCTTATGTAAACTTCTATTATCTACGATCCAATCAGCCAATACATACTTGGCATCCACTATGGTCCACATGAGTAATGACATGCACATGTTCAAAATTAGGTGGTCCATCCAATAACATTGTGTCATGTCATATAAAATATGGGCCGGCAACTAGAGCATGAATGTGGACTAGCTAACAGGATTTAGACCAAGTCACACTTGCACTTGTGGGTCTAGATATAATGACAATCAAACGATAGCCCCTGTATTCTTATCTAGAAAAGGTGAATGGAGGAAAGCCCATATATAATATTATTATGGCCGAAAACCCAAAACTAGGCCTAAATATAAATTTGGACCCAAAAATCATTAATGGGACTTACATCCAATTAGGGATTAGTAAATTTTTTAAGCCCTTCGGAGATTGGATTGAGAAGCCGTGATCTAGTTAGAACAATACAAACCATATGAGGTGTACACCACGCATGAACCACTTGATTTGTAAATTATTTAGAAATGCGTGTGTCCTTTGCATCATATCTTTAAGACTTCAAACAGCTCAGGAAAAATACAACGGCATGCTAATACCAGATAAAGATATGATATATAAGATGGTATTGATCAGCTAGGACCAACCAAAATGGAAATTCAACAAGCACATGATGTACACAAATGCAATGAATTCAATTTAAGCAGGCTGGATATTGATTAGCTAAGACTAGCCTTGTATAGAAAGGAAATGGGCCCATAAAAAAAGCCCATAACCCCTTTCTTTACATTGGAGTTAAAAGCAATGAGCTTAACTACAAGGTCTAGGCCTATGAGATTTTGTGGCCATTGCCCGATAGATAATGAATCATCTCCTCTATCATTGGGCTGTCATTGATAGGGTACTGAGAGTGAATTACCAGTTCATCATATAATAAGATATGGGACTAAAAAAATTAGATTATAAATCCAAGCCGCCACGCAGGTATGTTCAGGCCTAGAAGCATGACCTACATTAATCTTTTCCAATCAAGTTTAATGTACTTCACTACTCACTGCTAGTACAGAGGACAACTAGAACAACGATGCTAGACTCAAATAGTCTAATTCCTGGTTATGAAAAAATCTCCATAAAAGAGAGTTTTCAAGAAACCATCAAGCGAGGAACAAAGCCAAGGATGTTGGTTCCATGGCCTACCACGGAAGCACCCAACATCGACCAGATAGCCTCAAAACCTCAATGAATCAACGCATGTTCTCCTCTGATACCACATGTTAGGTGTTGATTCTCCTACAACCCAAGGATCACATATAATTGATTCGAGAGATTTAAACAAGCATACTTAGTATTTCCTTTGATGGTTGAGAAGGATAAGAAGTAGATGGTTGTTGATCACAATTTTCATCAGATGTAAATATTTAATAAATATAACATCAGGGATGACATTCATCGTCATTCACTCACACATTCTTAATACATTCTCATCACATTATTACATCCACACAAGAGAGACAAGAACACAAGTAGTTGGAAAGTGTTTATTATTATTTAAGTTCTTATTACATTTCAGATCATGACATACCACAAGTCCTTAATTACATTTTAAAAAATAACCCTTAATTTTTAAGTAAAACGTGATGATAAAATAGTGATAAGTATAAATATGCTGGCAAAAGAATGATAAGTAATAGAATACAAGAGAAATGTGATGTGCGAATATGAATGCAAGACATGGATGTCTTTAAACAGTCTACAAATTAGCTCTATGATCATAGTCTAAGATTTGTGGCCTTCTCACATGATTGGATATTATCAGGGTATAAATCCTTTATTGAAATTCACCTTTCTAGAATGAATCCATGATAGTAACGAAGGAATTCAGAATAAGGGAATATGCATCTTCTGTGAGATAGGAAGTTAAACACTGTCTATAGTGGAGGACGCATTGTTTGCATATCAAGGGAATGGTACTAAAGCATCATATTGGATGTATATTGAAGATATCTATGAATTCGTATGGGATTAGAGAATCATAAATATCTTTCTTTATAATGTATATTTGATCATTATTTGAATAGTTATAGAACTGAGCTGATGATTTTGTCATTGGAGTTCATCTTAAAAGAGGATTAGAGCCATAGAGAGTGAAAACTTGGAATATAATGAATGTGCAATAAAAATATAGAAATGATCTTAAAAGAATGCAAATGAGGTAAAACATAAAGTGTAAAAGAATAGGATGAGCATGCCATTCCCTTAGCTAGGAGGTTAGCACTGTCGCTCCAACCTTGAAGATGGCCAAATCCCCACGACTTTTCCAAGATTCACCAAAGGATGGCCATTCAATCCTTAAAAGGTAGAAAAACTAAGAAAGAGATGAAAAGATCTAAATGAAGGTGATCAAAGGATATTTATAGGCATCCAAGAAGGCTCGGTAATAACATATCGTACTCTCATTGGTTGGAACTATGCCACATGGCACTTGCACCGCATTAAGTGGCTTTCATATATACTAGTGTTGCTTAATATCAAATCACCTTAGTCCACATGGTAGAAGGATGGAGCGGCCGAGATAGTGAGCTACGTTTGTTTGAAATTTAGCAGTTCACGTCAAAATAAAAGAATCGAAAATATGAAAAAACAAGTTAGTGTGGCTCTAGTGGAGACCTCCTTAAACCTTTGAATCCTTTGGGCCACGCCAACGCCATTATAGTGTAATTTCAGGCCGCACAAACATAAAGTACTACTAAAACAGGGAGCTGCGTCAACACCATATTTAGAATAATTCCATAGCCAAATGATTTTTCTTGTCTCAACAATAGTGCATAGGTCTGAGTTCTTCCACTCCTCACACCTCTTGTGATGGGGTTTTCTTCCATTTCTTTCAAGTGAGTGGAGAGGGGACTAAGCACCTCTATATATAGGGTTTCATGGTCAGCAGTGAGTCCTACCCATCAATGAACAGCCATCCGACTCCAATGGCTCCACACCTCCCTGGAAAGGAGAAAGCCCTTATGTATACATTTCTTATAAGAGTAATGGTATGGTATTTTATGGCATAACGCTACACCTGTCATTCCAGTGGGTCCTACCTGAAGCCCATTTACTCAATCTACACCATCCATTCCATCACCTAGTTTATGAGTTCCATCTATGACCCAAAGTTCGAATACGAAATGCTCATATATACTATAACACTCCCCCTCAAGTGGAGGTGTAGATATCAATCATACCCAATTTGTCTTGAGTACATCTGAGATCACTTCAACTTAAAGAGCCTTAGTAAAAAATGATAATCAACTTCAAATATATTTTGTGCACTCATGAAAAATAGGATTAGAAGTGAAATGGATTACAACTTGATTATCACGATACATGAGCACGGGAGTAATTGCTAGAAATCCCAACTTAGTGACAAAGCTTTTTAAGATTTCATATGCATTATTCACCATAGCTCGATAACTCATGCCCTGAGCTCGACTCCTAGGATACTTAATCCTAATACTACACTTGAGTTCAAGATTCAGTATTTCAAAGTTTACATTCTTCAATTTCGTAAATCATCCATCACACAACATTCAACTAAAATTCAAATAAAGAAAAATACTATCAAGTTTATATTCCATAATATAAAAAAAAAAAAAAAAAAAATCCCCAATCTAATTAAATACGTCACTCAAACTTATTAAAAATAAAAGTTTAATTTCTAAGGAATCAAAAATAAGTAATCCAATCTTTAATTTCTTTGATGATGCTCCGATCCTGAAAGTCATCAACCAGAGAATTAGATGAGCGCTCAGTGAGTATACTTCTACACAGGATTTTAAAACAAAGGCATATTCAGATCGAAGAAAACTATAAAAAAAAAAAAAAAAAAAAAAAAGGTTCACGTGCATGAAATAAAACTCTTAACGACTATTAAATCTAATGCTTCTCATCTAAAGAAATACATGAATGAATAGATGCAATGCCAGTGACCACAATATTTGATATGATTATTCTATTGAACACCATGGTCATTTTACAATAGTTGGCCAACACTCTCCCAATAACCCACCTAGCCTACCACATAGGTGGCCTTTTGTACTCCAACGTGCTCGTCCACCAGGCCTCCAATTAATGGGTAATAAATTTGTACATTAGCTGGTCAAATTCCTATCCCACTAGCTTGCATAAGTGGTCTTTTGCAATTAAACATGCTCACTCACCTAGCCTCCACTCATGAGGGTTTCAAATGGTACTAATTGGCTTGTGGGACTTTCAACTCAAGAGTTTCAACTGCACCACCTATTTATGTTTTAAGGATTTTCAACTCAAGGGACTCAATTGCCCTACCCTATGTGTCTCCTTTAATCATGATGGTACATGTGTGCATATATATCCATTGATGATGAACCATCATTGGATGGTAGATATGATAGACATTCACACCTGTGGTACCCACCCACAACTTATAGATGGTGCCACATGTGCAGTCACTTAGGACATGTATGGGGCCCACATCTACTATGCATGCCCGCACATTTACACAATCTAGACCGATGACTGTCATATTTTCCTTGATTGTGTGGTTACAAGCTTAGCCATGCTACATAAGTTAAAAAGATGATGATTTACCACTAGAAACTTCATTATATGAATGCCCAATTGATCAGACGTATGGACAATGCACAATTTAGATGGTGATGATCCCTTGAAACTTGATCAGACCATATCTCACTCATTAGAAGTCCACTTTATCCAAAATTTCACGTTACAGTGTTATTCACATGATAAAATTACTAAAGTGGATCTACACAAACAATCACATCTATCCAGACCAAATATAAACTGTTGAAATTATCATTGATGGATGTCATTAGTTTGAGATCTGATTGGGTTGAAACTTCTTCCTAGCCCAACGATGATGTGTTGAACACGTCTAACAATTCAGATTGAGTAGTGAGTCTTAATCATACATTTTTTTATAGTTCATCCCTTATTGTGCATATAGGGATGTTCATATAGTCTTTTGAGACCTTAACATATTATTGTCATAAGTTTGATTTGAGTTTTAACTTTTGCCTCACAAACTTTAGAAGTTATCTTGGTCACATACATGAATGTACGATATAATGCATAAGTGACACTACAACAATTTTGGCTTTTACCAAGGAACATTTTCCTGGGTACGTTACAATTTCCTGGGTAAACGTCATTACTGACCAAACCTTTCGCCGCTGGTTTCGTCGAATTATCATCCTCGGGAAAAACAATTACCAACATAACGGATTTTTTTGTCGGTAAAAAAAATGAGTTTTACCAACGAAAAATTTCGTTGGAAAAGGTCCAGAATTTCGTCGCTGCAGATTTAATTCGTTGGTAATTATAAACTTTTTTACAAGAAAATAAAACTATTACCGAGGAAAATGTTTCTTAGTAAATGTAATAGGAATTACCAAGTATGCGCTTTGCTTGAAAATAGTAGAATTAGCGACGAAATAGTTCCTTGGAAAATGTAAAATGGTACTTTTACCGACGAAATATTTCCTTGGAAATTACCAACAAAAATTTCTTATGAATACGTGTTTGCAACAAAATTATTTCCCACGAAAAGTTTTACCTAATAACCTGTTAATACATAATTCACACCCACATGAAAGCATTCAATCATATACCAATCAAAATGACCATTTAATCATAATAATGTTTTGAATAAAATCAAAATGTCAATCCCACAAGTGCATACAACAAATAAAAAATAAAAATCCATCAGCACAAACATCCCCGCTGTCACCAACAATCTGCAAAATAAAACAAAATATAATATTAGTAATTAATAATACTCAACAATTATAACTTGAATTGAAGATATTTAAAAAAAGTTGTCTTTAAATTTCTACCATTATCGATAACCACAATATATATACAAGTCAAAATGAGCATAGCCATCCATGAAACATTCTCAGTTCTCAAATAATCTAGATAAAGAGATGATTTGGGTGTTCAGAGTCGGACATTAATATTGTGGTTGTTAAATGAAAGGCTTGTGTACTGAATTTTGTCTCTGTCAACATGACATACCTTTACTAGGCTGGCATTTACAAGCATAGTTCAGAAACCATGTTTCGTCGGTATCAACCTCTATGGATATCGACAAATAAAAGGTAAAAGTCCACTAAAAATGGTTTTCTGGAATTTTCGAGACCTATAGGAACTTTAACTGTTACAATTTCCATAATTTCTTTTCAAAAAAAGAAACCCCAATGAATACAATTGAATTATAAAGTAAAAAAGTAAAAGGCAAAACCACATGAACTAGCAATCTATTTAGCAAAGGAGTAAATGGATAATTGCTTGTTGAATCAATTTCGGCAACATATGAAGAACATAGACATGGTATTAGCGTGAATTATTCATAAAGATAACTTAATCAAAGATAATGCTTAGAAAACATCATGAAACACCAAAAATATCAATTGCATGGAAAACTGTAAATTTAAACTGTATGAAACATTCCTTAAAGTGAAGCAGGCAGAGACGTATACTTAAAAAAGGTTTCCATCCAAAATTCTTGTTAGAAAACCCATAAAGAGAGACAATGTCAAAATTTTCACATGACTAAAGCTATCGGTAAGATATATCAATTACAACTTGGAAATTAGATAGAAAAGATCCAAATCAATCACTCCTTTGGAATGTAGAAATCCCAAATAAACAAATTCCAAACACACCACTAAAAAATTCCAAATCAACCAAATCCAAATACACTATGGAAAACATCAAATCAACTAAATCCAAACACACCACAAAAAAACTCCAAATCAACTAAATCTCATACTTCTTTCATTTATCCATTACTGTCAAAACATTAAAAAAAACAAAAAACAAATTACAACCTGGAATTTAACTGTTGTTTCTTCTAAGAACTTGTCCATAATAGAAAGAAATTATATTACAATGTGCCCTTGATAGAAACTCCATGATGTGCTCACTTCATACATGGAAAACCTGCAACATGACAAGATAACTGTTATGGCGTGTGAATCTCTTGTGAGGAACAAATTTCTTAATTTTTTCAGTAATTAGGACTTTGTTTGGGAAAATGTATAGTAACAATCTTTTGTCTGAAAAAAATTCAGACTTAGATCTCAATTTTAACCATTCTCAATGGTTTGTCATCAGCTCCAGCTCTGACCATATTCCACATTATGTCAGGCTACAAAGAACTAAAATCAATATCCCAAAAGCTATGTATAAAAAAGGGCAGAGTATAAAAAAATGTTTACATAAATAACAAGTTTATACCTAAAAAGAAAGAAATAAAAAGAGATACCTCCTTAGGCACTGCTTACCTGGCAAGTGATAGGAGAACCCAAAGTAGTGAAGGTTCAGTGAAGATTGAATCATTTCCACTTTTCGTGCTCACCATTGTTGATATGGTTAACTTTATCCATGTACTCACAAAAGTGCACCCATGCAGAAAATATAGGAAAACAGATGGGAATTAAGCACTTAACCAATTCATTGACATTGACATTTATTTTTAGAGATGTCAAACGCCCCCGTATATTCATGTACCAATAGCATAACCATTGACATTGAAAGAAACACATTTGATATACCCACAAACACTACTTCTCGTACCAAAGCAAAAATGAGAAAGCTACAGATGGATAACTTAGCTGAAGTCACTCTGTACTACACCGAATTCCACACCAACAGCTTAGGTTCACAAAAGATGGGCCCCATCTGTACCAAACTACCAAACCTAGGTCAGCGCACCATATAAAGCCTCCTGACTAACAGTTCCATGATAAACTAAGCATTACCTGTTTGTGTGAGTACCAACAGATTTGTGGATGAACTGATTCCCCATCTCCGAGTATCTTTTTTTTCTTTTCTTTTCTTTTCTTTTTTCTTTTTTTTTTTTTATGTTAGTCATGCAACACACCCACCCAGTTAATCGCGGTACACACCCACCCGATCAGTCATACGATCGCACCCACTAGTGCGGTTAGCAACGGGAGTTTTTCACTACACTGATGGGTTTCGATACCTAGACCTCTTGTTGAAACTCTGTAGAGTCTTCCAACGAGGGTAATGGCAACAACAACTTTTCTTGTTATCTGTGGCTTATCTTCCACATCAGGGCCTTCATCAATCTTCCATACAAAAACCCTCCCATCTACACTTGCACTACACAAAAGCAAGAAAATAACCAATAAAGGTAAATATCCTCAACAAAGCCATGTCAGTGACCCTCTGACAAAATCAACAATATCATAAAGAATTAGTTACTTGTAACAAAAACCATTAGACTAGCAAAACCCATTTCAAAGATATCCTAATTCCTGAATGAACAAAATCTAAACTACAACGCCGCAGCTTTGTCAGTCGAATGTAACTCTTTACAGTATAAAATGACACCCAAAAGTATAAAATCATAGCAAGACATGTTCTGTAAACACTAAGTACACAAGAGATCAACCTAATTCATTAAGGTTGTGTTTGGCTTGATCTAGTTTCAAAGTGTTTCGCTGTTTTTTTTTTCCTACTCTTAGTAGAAAATCATACGACGTTACCCTTGTAGATCCAAGAGAGCACTCTTTATGAGTAAAGAAACAAGTCAAGTTGTATTACCTACATAAGGGTAAAGATCTTCGACAACAACTGCTTGATTTCAATAGGCTTGAGAAGCATTTCCTCATGTCATGGTTTCAAAAGAAAGAAAAATAAAGATTTAAAATTGTAAAACATAATGTGAATGGAACAAGCACGCTCTACTGAAGATGTTTGGGCCACAAAGGGTTGTTTGGATTCTTTATTTGTTTATGTGTTTGGGGATGGATTCTGTTAAGAGTTTTGGGTCATCGAATTTTTTTTTTATTTTTGTTATTTAGAGAAATCATTATTTTGTTTTTGGATGTTTATGTATTTATGCGTCTTTCGCAGGTGTGTTTATGTGATCTAGTTTCATTTATTTTGAAGATTTTTTCTGTTTTTAGTGAAATGTGTTTTCTCTTCTTTTTTCATTTTCCATCTTTTTCTGCATTCATATGGAGCTAACCTCCTAAAAGGCAATGGATGCTGGATCCACAAAACATACCCTACCACCTTCCTTGTCTAACATATCCATAATGGAGTTAACCTCAGCTACAAGCTGGATTTGCCATCCATCTGTTTATTACAGGAGGAATTGGAGGGAGAGGATTATATCTTCCGAACCCATATGGACTGAATTGGAAATGAACTCACATCTTCTTCTTCTTCTTCAATGTTATGACTCAACATAGGCTTAAGTTTTGAAAGAGAAATCATTTGTTCAAAACCAGTACAAGCCTTTTAACACATGCTTTCTCAGAACAGTTCATGTAATTATTCATCTTGGTTTGCATTCAATCCCATGGGAAGCTTTCCATAAGATTGAGCTCTGTAAGCTCCACTATGATGTGATGGACATCCACACTATGCATTTAGTAGGTCCCCCTAGGTTATGGGTTGTGAAAAAAAAAATCAGCCATATCTGGAGCTCAGGTGGGCCATACATTTGAAATCATGCCTAAAACATCTAAAAGCACTTGGTGGGGGCCACTTGAGTTTTGGAATGGCCTAAAATTTGGTGTGAACCCTCATCCAAGTGGGACACACACGATGGATGGGTTCGATGTCTAAACCACATCTTACTGGGCCCTATATACAATTTAGGAAGGTTTCAATAGGCGGGCATCTACTCTCAGCTGTTGTTGGTGGTGTGGCCCACTTAAGTCATAAATTGTCCTGATTTTTAGGCCCATGGCTAACCATGGAAAGATGCATTTGATTAACAGGATGGATATCTGTCACATATCACGGTGGGGCTCACACTGATCTATATTTCTGGGATGCAAAGGTACCAAAAAACAAAATGTTAAAAAAAGTAGTAAGGACCTACTTTTTAATTCAAACAAATTGTGGAATCAATTGTCACTATGTTATAATCTAAAAATCATATTGAGTGGACAATCCTAACTTCTTATTCATGGACTTTCTTTTTAACAAGGCCATGAAATATCTTTCATTTTGACAGGTCCAATAAATGTCCATCAATCTAATACTGATATAAACAAATAAAGGTAATTTTTGGTTCATGATACATCTATGGATGGTTTAATTTGAATTTTCATAATTTCTAATTGCTTGCACACACTTTGCCATAGAATCAAAGTATTTTCTTCATTTTCTTG